>VZSF01009112.1:32687-43942 GCA_013398295.1 Chionis minor
CGGGGCGAGGCGGCAGCGCCCGGTGCCGGCCCCGGCGCTGCGGGCGCGGAGCGGGGAGGCAGCCCCGGCGTGGTGGCCGGCTGGTGCTGTCCGGGATGCTACTCCCCCAAAAAAGGGGGAGGCGCGACCCCGGGGAAGCCTTCAACTTGCAGATACGAGGGGCAGAATGGGGACGGGGATGGTTTTAGGAAGGAGGATACAGGTGGGAAATGGGGATGGGGGCTCCCGTCCTCCCCAGTCACCCCACAGATTTCTCTTGAAACGAATCGGGTTTCGCTGTCACGTCTAAATGCTACAAACGTGGCTGGCTTTGGGAGCAGATGCCTTCACTTTTTACGAGTCTCTTGAAGTTGTAACATTCCTAATCGACAGCAGATCTTCGCTGTGGAAAAGCGCAGCGTATTCCCTGCGTGTCAGTGCTAATAGTGGTTTTGTATCCCGTTCCCGGTATTAGGTTCCCCACCGTTACTAGTTGACATAATGCAAATTAGCAAGGGACATCATAAAAATCCATCCGAGAATAAAGGTTTTGGAACAGCATAGCCTTCATAACTTAAACACCAGATATTTAAACCAAATGCACTTAACAAGACAGTTAACCTGAAAGTTCAGTTCGATCGCCAGTGGGTTGACAAGTCCAAATATTTTTATTTTTTAACAAATACGTAAATATCAGACTATATGTTATCCAGGCAGCTTTCAGCTGCAGCTTCCAGTAATACTCTGGGATGGAATAATATCCCAACGATCTGCTTTGATTATACACCATTTTCGCGTGGGAATCATTTTCTGTGTCTCCCTCCCTCCTAGACACTGACAACTTTCACTGCCCTTTATTTCGATGTTTAAGTATTTATTTCGGAATGATGGTTTCTGTAACTGGAAGTGCGATTTTTTATTACACCCCCCCCCCCCCTCCAAAGGCAGCACGTGCAGGCGTCACTGCTGTTGTTGTGTTTACCATCTCAACTAATTTGCTACTTCTCTAAAGAGAATTACGATTTTTGTTTTATTAGTGCACACACTCACCCTCAGCTGTACCGAGATCCTTCCTCTGGGAAAAGAGAAAACTCCAGCTAGAAGAGCATATCTCCGGTCTGTTTCTTGGTTTAGGGACACTTGGGGATATTACACTCGTGTTCTGACAACAGGACTCGAAAACTATTTTCGAAAATGCAAATTTATTCGAAGGCATCAACTTACAGAATCGGGCACAGGATCACACTCTCGACATTTAGATCCTCGGAACAGGAATAAAAGTGATTTTGGGTTTGGGATTTTTTTTTTTTTTTTTTTGGGGGGGGGGGGAGTGGGGGAAGTAATAAGAAAGAGAGAAAGAAAGAAAATAACAGTACGAAATGAGAAAGAACTGAAGAAGCCGGGATGAGGGAATGTCTTTCCTTCGCCCCTGCCTCATAAAAATGCCACTCGTTTACAAAAGGAGGGAACGAAAATGTCTTCGCCTGCCCCGAGCAGCGAGCAGTATTGGACCCCGACTCTCCCCAGAAACAGGGATGTTTTGGGGATGAAATGGCAGAGCTAGGGCTTGCTTCGCCACGCTACTGTCCTGTTCGTAAGTGCTCGCTCTGCAGGATGATAACGCAGGGGTTTTCTTGTTGCTGTTCTGTTGATTTTATTTATTTATTTATTTGGTTGGTTGGTTGGTTTTCCTTCGGAGATGGGCAAAAAATCAGTGTAATAACGGCAGTGACATGAACAATAAAAAAACACATGTGTGTCCCTGAGCACGGACCCATGTTATCCTGACGGATCTGTCTTCGCTAACGTATTATATTACCCTGGTTCCCCGGGACAATGTAATACACCCAAGCAATTTTTCCCCCCTCACGGATCTAAAGGAGTGTGAATGGATGGATGAATAGAAAAACAAATAAGCAAGGAGATTATGGCCTCAGGATCAATTATAAAGCACGTTTAACCTTTTTCTTTCGAGGGTTATTTCGCTTTGCCTGTTTTCGCCCGGGCAGTCTGACTCCCCCCGGAGCTAAGCAGGGCTCCGCGGCTCCTGATCCGCGGGGGATCCGCGGGACTTCGCACTCCGCGGAACCCCTCCCGAGCCGCCGGGAGAGACCGTCCCGGGCCGTGGGAGAAGGGACGGGGAGGACGCACCGAGCTCAGGACCTCTGGGGCGGAAAGTGGGGAGCGGGAGGGATGCTGGGGCGGGGGGAGGACGCAGCTCTACCCCAGGGGTGGACCCCTCACAGGTAAGCGGCTCCTGGGATCCTCTCGCAGGAGCTTCTCAGAGAGGGAGAACAACTTGCGATCCTCAAATCCTCCTGGGAGGGAGCAGATCCCTCCCTCCATCCTCCCCTCACTTTTTTTTTAATAATTTTTTTTTTCGCCCATTTTCTTTCTGCCTTTTCCCCGCTCGCTCCCTGGGCAGGTCCCGGTGAGTCCTGTCCCGCGGCGTGGCGGGGCCAGCCGGGAGCGCTGCGGAGAAGCGGGCCGGGCTCTATCCACGGCGGAACTGCACCGGGACCCCCCCACTTCCCCCCTCCTCCCTACGGGAGGCCGCTCCGCCGCGGGGGACCCCGGGGAGATGCCCCGGAGGAGGCTGCNAGGCTGGAGGGAAGGGATCGGTTCAGTCTGAGCTCGGCTGCTCCCGGGCGCGTTTGCTCTCCGGCAGAGGCAGGCGGCGCCGGGAGCGGGAGGAGGCACCGCACCTCCGGCCCCAGCGGCCGCAGCACCTGGACGCCCGGCCCCGCTGCTCCCTCGGATCTGCCTGTACCCGCTGGAGGAGCGGAGCGGTGGGGTGGGGTGGGGAGAGGGCTTTGCCCCCCAGGGCCAGCAGAGACACTGACCTAGCCCAACCTCTCTCTTTTTTTTTTTTTTTTCCTATTATTATTTTTTTTTCCCCCCGTTATTTTATTTTACCAACTCCAATTTAGCCCAGGATCTTTTAACTGCTGCCAGCGGTGGAGCACAGATCGGGATTAGGTAAATAAAAAGAACAACTCATTTTGTTTGGTTTTTGTTTTGCCAAGCCTCGGGGGTTGGGGATATCGATCCAAACACCTCCTTTTCTCTCCTTTCTTTCTCCCCCCCCCCCATCCCCATTCCCTCCCACCATCCCCTGGATGGTGCAGGAGAAGCGGGGACATCGCGGCTCACGTGAGAAGGACTCTTCTGCTTGGGGCGGGCGGAGGGCTGGGGGAAGCCTTCACCCGGGGCTCGCATATTTTGATGCTATTTAAAGATTTGTCTTCCCCTTTCAAAGTTGTTTATCCCCCCTTGCGGAGGAGCTGTGTTTTTAACCCGAGCTAAAAATGACACATACGAGCTGCAAACCAGAAGCCTGAAATGTCCTTTATGGACTTGAACGTTCAGCTTCTCTCCTCTCTATTCTTTCCTTTTCTTTCCTTTCATTTTCATTCTTTTCTTTCTGCTATTTCTTTCTCTTCTTCCAGTTTCTTTCTGTTCTCGCTGTTATTTCTTTCTCTCCTTTCATTTTCTTTTTGTTGGTTCTTTCTTTACTTTTTTTCCTGCTCCTTTTTTAGTGTTTTAGGGTCCGAGAAGCCTCCTCTGTTTCCTCCCAAGGCCCTAACAGAAATGAATCTGGTGTTTATGTTTGAATGGATCAAAACAAGTTCAGTATAGGAAGAGACTGAGCTTCTCTCGAGGCCGAGCCTATAAAGTGTCAGTGCAAAGCCGAGGATTAGGCTATAGTTGTTATAGTTGGCTTTTGGGGGGGAAACTATAAAAACCGAGCGTTTTGGAGATTACCGTAGCGCTGCGGGAATCGTCCGGTGGCAGGAGGGTGAGAGCCGCGGCCCGTACAGGTGCACAGTAGGTCCAGTTTAGTCAATCCGAAGCCAAACTGGGGGAAAATGGGCCAATCCGTGCTAAAACAGCTCCCAGCCGGGGACCCCGCGGCGGCGGCACCGCGCCGCTCCGCAGCGCTCCGCGGAGGGAGCCCGGCTGCGGGGCCGCGCCGGGGGACCCCGCAGGGGTGTCATCGCGAAAGCTTTGCCACCGTGGCTGTGCGTGTGGTGGCCGTGGGAAGCGAGGGGCAGGGAGAAATCCTCTCCCGGCCGCCGGGAGAGGGGAAGGACGGTTTATTCGCGCTCAGGGGAGGCACCGGGCGTTTCTCTAGGGAAAAGCGGGAAGGAAGCTTGTGCTGGGGGCCTTGCTACACCCGAGGGGATTTAAAAACCACACACGCAACCCCCTTTCCCCCCCATCCTCCCCAGCCCAGCCTAAAAACTTCTGCAGGGAGAGGATGGAGGAGCCGGGTCCCCGCGGCCGCCCCGCCGGCACCCACCCGCGCCCGGCGAGCTCGCCCGTGGCCCTGCTCGCCATGGTCCCGCCAGGATCCGAGCCCGCGGGATATTATTTTTGGTGGTGGTGTTTTGGGTAAAGGCTGCCCCGGGCCCTGGAGCGATCGTTGGTGCAGTGGGAGCCCCGTTGTTATTATTAATTATTATTATTTTTATTGCGAGACTAAAATCCGCCGCGTTCGCGCTGGTGGTCTGGAGAAACTTGTCAACACCGATTTCGTGATAAAATGTGAATGATGATTTTATAAGGATTGAGCGGAGATATCCAAGGTGTACGGTGACTGAGTCCTTCCAGTCCTCATTAATGTTAGCAATTAACTCTTTCACGCTCAATTAGCCCCGAATAAACCTGCTTTAATAGATTCTGCACACTTCATTAATACTTTGAATAAATCTGTGCTGAACAATGCCCTTTATTCCTCAAGAGCACCACGCTCGAATAATGCGGAGCGAAAGGGCAATTTTATTCCCTTTCCAGTTAGTTTCCCAAACACAAATAAATTGTAAGCTCTATTTCCTCGCTCAAACTGATAGGAAGGGAAAATCTCGCCCCCTCAAAGGGGACAAAATAAGGAGCCGACCTGGTGGCAAACTGCTGCACACGGATGCGAGGCAGCCGACAGGACAGGGCTACCAGACTTTAAAGGATTCAGGCAAAACAGGGAGACTTTTTTTTGACAGATGAACCTGATTGCTGTAGTTTGAGGCTATCCCAAGAATGCAGCATTTTATGCCCACTACTTTATCATGTTTGTAAAAATAAGCAACGTTCTCAGGGTAATTTACCTCCTCCATTCTCCCATGTGGAACTAATTAGCAAACCTCATTATTTATGAGTCAGGTATTTAATGTAACAAATATCCCTTTCAAAGGACACATCGGAAATTGATAATTCAAGGTAGAAAGGAAAAATACCGACCAGCCACAAGATTACTTAAAAATCCATTTAATTTCGCCCCTTGCTATGCTACCAGCAAAAAGCCAAAAAGCCGGCTGGATTTTTTTTTTTTTTTTTTTGGCGCGTAGGGGAGGTAGAATTTAATCTGGAAGGTTAAGATTACAATGGTTTTAAAACAATGGCAACTGGACAATAGTATTACCGTATCTTCAAACAGGACAAAGGGTAAGAAAGCTGGAGACAGATGTAGTCTTTCAAGTTTATGATCCTATTTTGCAGGGTAAATTTATCTTGGCATGAGTGGGTTTTGTTTCAGTCAGGACACAAGCGGTTTGTTCTTAATTACTCACCGAGCTAGTTTGTGTTAAAAAAGAAAACCGCGCACAGTTTTATTGTGATGGGGGAATTCAAGCAGAGAACTCGCGGGGTCTTCTTCGTTAAAAAAATAAAAATAAAAAAGAAGCCCCGATAACGATCTGTTTACATGAAGCAGAATTAAAGGTGGAGGTGACACCGAAATCAAAGAAACATTGATCTCTCTGCGGGCAAGAGGGAGAACGGAGAGTTACTACGCCGTGAAATACATTCGCTTTGATGTCCCGAAGAGAGGGGACTTCTTTATGAAATACTCTGCTCTTCATCTATATTTTTGACTATCCCGGTTGCACAGAGCAAAAGTATAGCTTACATTTCTGGAAAAGTGCCAAGAAACTTGTAGCAACGTGAACACTCTGCTCCCACCTCCCCTTTTCTTTTTCTTTTTTTCTTTTTTTTTTTCCCCTCGCTTTTTCTCCTTTTTTTTCTTTTTTTTCTTTCCCCTTTTTGAAAAATAATAGAGTTGCTCTAGCAAAAGAAACTCCGCGGGCTCGATGGGTGCTATTGTGACCCGACTGTATTTCTCCTTGGTTTCTGCCCCCTTCTTCGTCAGGGAAAATGAAAGACAGTTTTTAAAATGTTATCAAGCCAATTTACCCAAATTGGCATGGCATAGTAGATTTTTGCTTATATATTCCATATTAAATGTTTTCTAAGGATACAAAGAAAGAAAGGGGGTTAAGCCCAGAAATTAACTCAGTTTGCAATAGCGTGTTTCATGCTTGAGAGATCTAGGGCTACCTAGACAGGAAAATAGACACGGAGCCGATGTGACAGACAGAAACAGACATTTCAGGTACCCGGCCAAGAGTGTTTTCCACGTACTTTGCTCTTGGGGTCATCAATTGAGGCATTTGTGCTGCGAAGTGCACACACACCTAGCGTAGGGCAGCACTAACAAAATAAAAAGTATTTCACCAATTGAACAACAAAGTAGTCTGGTTGGGTCACTGTTCCTAAATAGTTGAAATAAATAAAAAGGAAGGAAGGAAGAAAGGAAAGAGGAAAAAGAGCGGAGTAGGAGGAGAACGTAATGTGCGCATTTTTCAATCGGCCACTATCCAAAATGTATCCAATTAAAAAAGGCAAAATGTCACAATCTCTTATTCTGGGTCATTGCGATGGAATTCCTCTAAGGTTTGGGTCTCTTTTCCTGCTGCTGGTTTATGTAAAGCGGTGTGAAAGGTGGACCTGGCATATAGAGCTGCTCAGAGTAAGCTTCTCCCTCTCACGCCGTCCTAGCCGCAGCTCCTCCATCCAGGCAACAGCCCACATATAAATCAGATTTGTTTCCCTAGTCTTTAGACCTCTTCTGCCACCAGTTTCCACCCCTCCGGCCCAGAGGGACAATTACTGTTCTGCAGCACTTTGCTACCGCCGTTTCTCCAAAGGGTCTTTACTCTTCACATGGGGATGAACTGACCCTCCAAGTCTGGGTGCTGTGGGGACCCTACCGGGACCCTGTGGGGATGCTGTGGGGATCCTACAGTGACGCAGCAGGAACCCTATAGCGGATCTTATGGGGATCCTATGGGGATCCTGCTGGAAAACAGCCCCCACCGAGGGCAAATCCCACAGCTGGCTGGGGATAAAGCCCTGGGCTGTGGAGTGAGGAGGAGGCTCTCCGGGCTGCAGGGACATGACACCTCCAAAAGTTGTGGGTGCTCTCTCACACCCACAAAAAGGGGAAGCTGCATCCCCACCACCAGCCCTCGGGAGGCAACTCCTGCCAAATGGTTGACAGCAGCCAGGGCTGAATTTGCAGGCAGAGCCAGATGTGCCTGGTAGCAATTTCTTTTTCGCCTTGTGGGGTGGAATGGGTAGGGATCTGGCCCAGAGGGAGGCTGGGGGCTTGGTGGGACCCTGAAACACAGAGCTATGTGCTGGCACCCAGGCCAGGGAAGGGCTGCAGCCCTGCGGCGCTACAGCTGGTGGGCTGGGTGTCCCCATGGGAAGGGTCCCTCCAGCCCTCGCCTTTTTGCCTTTTGAAGGGTTCTAATTAAGCGATTGCCTAGATTAGGATTTGGGCTTAAAGCCAGACATTTACCCCTGGGGAGAGCAAATGGCACTTCAGTTTTGTCACCCAAACAGCATTTTCCCATTTCTTTCTGCAGTACGTAAGAGGGAAGGCTGTTGGCTGGTATTTCACCCCCCCAAAAAAAAATTTTGGGGATTTTCTTTTCTTGAATGAGGGAGAATGTGCAGTTCTGAGCACCCAACTGCCTCCACCATCCCAGAGGCTGAAGTCTGGCTGAGGCTGGATCGCAGGGAGCTGAGCAACCCCAGGGGCAGTGAGCTCTCTGTACCCCCTCTCTGCATCTCCTCAAGGGTCAGGGCTAAAGGGAGTTTTTGAGGACAGAATGTAGTGGGCAGTATCCCTCGATTTTCCAAAGGCTGAGTGTGCCCATCTTTTAAATTATACAGGAGAAGCCTGAGCTTTGTGGGCCAAAATGACATCTCTTCGCTGTCCCCGTGCAGATCATCATCGGAGGTCTACCTAGCGCAGTGATGCCGTTGGAGGGGTGAATGATTGTGGATGGGGTATAACTTTTGAGTGTGAGGAATCAGGAGAGGGAGAGTCTGGAGACCTATGGGGATACAATCACAGCCAAGAGCTGGTCAGGCCTCTCCAAGTCCAAGGCAGCCTCCTCCAGTGGTTTTGGAGAAGGACATTAATGAGGGGTGGCGTGAGAAATTCCCTCTGCTTTTATCTTTGTATAAATCCACCTCTCCCTCTTCCCCTCCCCCATATCTTTATTTTCCAGATCTTTTCCTCCCCTGTTCCCAAGATCCTCCTCCTGAGCGGCCACCATGGGAAGTAAGACCCTGCCGGCCCCAGTGCCAATCCATCCTTCCCTCCAGCTCACCAACTACTCCTTCCTGCAAGCGTTCAACGGGCTGCCCGCCGTGCCCTCTGACCACCTCTCCAACCTCTACGGCTTCAGCGCCCTGCACGCTGTACATCTGCACCAGTGGACTTTGGGGTACCCGGCCATGCATCTGCCCCGCTCCTCCTTCTCCAAAGTGCCCAGTGTGTCGAGCCTGGTGGATGCACGGTTCCAGCTGCCGACCTTCCCGCTCTTCCCACATGTCATCCAGCCCAAGCAAGAGGCCACCAATGTGACCCTCAAAGCCAAACCCCGCTTCGACTTTGCCAACTTAGCAGTGGCTGCCACACAAGAGGACCACTCTAAACTGGGACAGGCAGACAATCAGGGCTCACCCCCAGGGCTGGGGTCTTTGCTTGAGGTGACTAAACTCTCTCCAGAGAAGAAACCCACGCGGGGAAGGTTACCGTCCAAAACCAAGAAAGAGTTTGTGTGTAAATTCTGTGGCAGGCACTTCACCAAGTCCTACAACCTTTTGATCCATGAAAGAACCCACACCGATGAACGGCCCTACACGTGTGACATTTGCCACAAGGCCTTCAGAAGACAGGATCACCTGAGAGATCACAGGTAACGATTCTTCCTCTCCTGTTCTTTTTCTGTTGTGTGTCTGTGCTCTCTCGATTAGTCACCTAGACTCATGACGGTGCTTGTAGGAAAAGTCATGTCCCTGGCCAGCCCGCAGTTTTTCCTTTAGGTTTTCCTCTGCTGACTGCTGGTGGAGGAGCCCAGATAACTCAGTCTGGAAGACAGGCCTGTTATTGTATTCACTCACCCTGCAAAAATGACTTGGACAGCCTCTTCCTTAGCTTCCACAGACATTTTCACCCTCTGTTTGCATCCTCGCGCGTCCTCTGCCTTTGATATCATTCAGAAGTGTCATGAAGACACGCAGCCTGATGACCCCAAAGTTAGAGAGAGGCTCTTTATCCCTAAGAAAGGCACCCCTGTAAGCCTCCGGCACCCCCCTCTCGCACACACGCGTGCAGATGATCGCCCGAGTGCCGCGCTCCCGCACTCGCGGTCCCAGCAGTAGGTGTAAATAGCTCCAGCGTGTTCTCCGTCAGGTAGCTCAGTGCTGAGTTCAGGCCGGTTATTTCTGACATCTCAATTGTTTTTCTCTCCCTAGATATATCCATTCTAAAGAAAAGCCTTTTAAGTGTCAAGAATGCGGGAAAGGATTTTGCCAGTCCAGAACGCTAGCTGTCCACAAGACACTGCACACGCAAGTAAAGGAACTGAAACCAGCCAAACTTAAGTGCTGAATCTCCAGCTTCTATGAACTTTTCCTCCCCTTCAAACTTTACACCAAAAACCAGAGCAGAAACAAAACTTTCAGGATGGGAGCACTGAACTTCGTGTTTTGTTTTCGTTTGTACTTTAAAAAGAGCAAAATCCGTGCCCCCCCTCTCTCCCCCCGCCCGAGCAACTAACTTCATAAGTCGTGGGTGAAAAGATTATTTTACATTTAAAATATACATGAATGATGCAGAGTGCTAGCTGACTTGTGTGGCTTTGATAAACTTTATGCCAAAAGGTGGTGCTCACGTGTTGAACAGGAATCTCTTTAAAACCAAACAACAACCCACAACCCGCTCCCCCCTACCAAATCCCAACAAACTCCCCCAAAATCGTAGCTTCCAAAAGTATTACTTTAAAAATAAAACCCAACCTCTTATTTTATACTTTTTTTTTTTTTTTGACTGTATAAAGCTTCTTATTTTTACACTTCAGGAAATACAGAGAGTTCCAGAAGACGATTAAGAACTGAAACGGTGGTTTCTCATCACAGCACCATTAGGACAAGGAGAAGGGCAACTTGCAAATCTCATTTGCTAGTTTTTTTTCTTAAAAGGAGAAGAAAATTAATGTTTGGAAATGACCTAAATCTCTCAAGTGAGGAGTTCTATCATGCGCTAGCAAACGCATCCAGATCTTAGACCTGCAGGTCCCCGGAGTGCGGGACAAATCAGTGTTCATGGGACATGGAAAGCTTTTTTTTGGCCTTGTGGTCTAGTGCGCTGTGAGGAGGTTTGTAACTTGTGGACTTATTTAAAAAAACCCTGAGGAAAGAAAGATGGCAATACGTCAAACTGACGGTATGCACAACGTGGTTTTAGTGGTACTTTAAAGTCTTCGTGCGTCCTGATGACAGAGAAAAAATCTCAACCTGAGAGCGTATTTTTTTAAATGCTGGCTTTCTGAACAGTGTATTCAAATTAAGAGACATTCCAATAAGTTTTGTTTATTAAAAAAAAAAAAAAAGTTGTATGGCTGTTTGGCACTTTATGCTGATTATTGGTAATTGACATTTATCACTGGATTGTGTGTGTTTTTTAAGTATTAAAATAAATCGTTATTTTACAGGCAAGTCTGTATGGACTATATATGTGTTCATTTGGTTTCTGGTCTCTAGCAAACCCTCTCTCTGTCAATATTCAGAACTTTTTTTTTTTTTTTTAAGTTAACTTGGTATTTCCTCAGTGCTTGTTTCTACCAGCCTTGGAAAGTCTGGATATTTCCTTTATGCATAGGCTTTCCGCTTGCTCTTTTCCTTTTTTTCCCCTTTTTTTTTTCCTTTTTCTTCCCCCTTTTTTTTTTCTTTTTTTCCCCCCTTTTCTTCCTTTTTTCCTTTTTTCTTTTTTTTTCCTTTTCCTTTTTTCCTTTATCTTTTTTTTTTTTCTTTTCTTTCTTACTTTTTTCTTGTTCTTTTTTCTTTTCTGTTTTCTTTTTCCTTTCTTTTTTTCCTTTTCTTTTTTTTTTGAGGCTAACGAAAGTAAACAGATCTGCAGGGAG
>VZSF01009112.1:43962-184472 GCA_013398295.1 Chionis minor
TGCTTGTTTTTCGGGGGGGGGGGGGGGGGGGGTAAGAATCGTCTCGGGGTAACTAAATCTCGGGTATTAGCTGATAAGATTAGGTGTCAGGAGTGTTATAAACCAAATCAGATGAATAATGTTGCTGCTCTCCCAGCCTGCGGGCTCTGCGGGGAGAGCCGCCTCCGCACACCCTGCCCTTCGCTTGGCAGGAGCGGGCATTTTTCAGCCGCATCTTCGGCCGGTTCAGCGTCGATTGGGGCGGCCTTTGATTCCCGGCAGCTGTCTTAGATCAGAGATGTTTATTCCACTGCGGAACCGCTTTGGATGGAGACGGGGGAGAGCGCTCAGGACTGGGGGATCCGCCGGAGCCTTTGAAGCTCCTCTTGCCCTCCTTCCTCGTCCCATCGGCAAACCCTGAGCCCTCTCCCCCCTCGCCACAAGCCCCCGCAATAAGGAAAACCTCCCGCAAAGGAGCGGGGCGACACGTCCCGGGTAACGCGGGAGCCAGCCCTGCGGCTCCTGCGCGGCCGAAGCGCGGATGCTCTGACGCCGCAAAACGGCCCGGTCCAACGCGGTTCCTTTCCCCCCGTCCCCGCTCGGCTTTTAGAAAATATTCCTTTATTTGGGCAAGGAATCCTATCAACGACAGGGGGGAAAGTTGCGGTCGTAAGTCATTTAATGCGAGGGGAAGGGGGAGAGACCTCTCTCTCCCCCCATCTTTTTTACTGGACGCCGATTCGAGCGCATTGCGAGTGATTTAAAGGCACTTGCTGGACGGGCTGCGGAATCCACCTTCGGCGTGGGAAGGCCCTTGGGAAGCGCAGGGATGACGCCTGTGCATCCATCCCGCTCTGGAGACTGTGAGAATGGGCAGAGCTTGAAGCCGGTTTGCTTTTGCTTTGCTTCCCACCCGCCACTCGCCTTCCACGGCGCGAAAAAGGCGACTTTTTCTTTTTTTTTTTTTTTTTGTTTTGGTTTTGTCTTAAAAGGCATCTGAAAACCAACCGCTCGGTACGAGCAGGGAGCGCGGGGGTGAAATCCCCCAAGCCTGGGCTGGCCCTCCGCGCTTCGACGGCGCGTAGCCGCCACCGTGGGACGAGCGCGGAGCTCTGCGCGCCGCTGCGCTGGGCGCGTTTTGCGTGGAGCCCTGCGCGGCGCTGCGCTGGGCGTTTTTTTGCGCGGAGCCCGGCCGGAGGGAGGAGAATCCCTTATCCCTTTTGCCGCGCTGGCCTCGCCTTGCCGAGCCCGGATCGGGCTGCGTTTTCTCGGCAGCGTCTCCCGGGGGCAATTTGCGCTGCCTCCGAATGTCGTGTCGTCCTCCCCCCCCCCCCCCCCCCCCCCCCCCGCCCCCCNGGTTTTAGCTGCATCGCCTTGCGCAAGCCCAGCGGGAGCGGCCGCCTCACCCCGCCCGGGTCGCTGCCTGTGGGCTCTCCTCGGAAAAGGCCACCCGCCCCCGCCAGCGCGCCGGGCGGTCCCCGGCTGCCGGCGGCCTGCGCCGCTGCCGGGGCAAGGGCACGGCATCCCGCCCCTCTCCGAGGAGCGACCTGCAGCCCCCGGCACTGACACGGCGCGAACTGCCAGCCTAAGGGCTGGGTGGTTCATCCCCCCGCGCCGTGCCTTTCTCCTCAAGGGAGGTTCGGCGAGAAAATCCCTCATGAACTTTCCCGTCCCTCTTGCGTCGTTCGTAAAGGGAGAGGGATGCTCCTGGGGTCCTGTCGTGGAACGAGAAAGCGAAGGGCTGTGTCGCTCGGAGCCAGTCGTTTTTCAGAGGTCGCGACTACGAGGCAGAAATCCGAGTCGGGTCCAAAGGGAGGGAAGAAGGGATGCAGGGAGGGTCACTCCGCTGAGGCTTTCCCACGGTTGCTCCACCATCCCCTTTACACCGTAATACTGAAACACCCATGGCGAGGTAAGAAACCGTGTCAGTTACTGGTTCCTGGGAACCATTACGACTGCGGGGTCACAAAGGTGGAGAAACCGCTCCTCCCAGCTGGGCACGAGAAGCATTTCAGTGGTAAAGGCTGAAGCCTGGTGATCTGCCTGCCAAGAATTCCCTTGGACATGTATTTTTACATGCAATTTAAAAAAACCAACGACAAAATAACAGCCCAGAATTGACATAATCAGAATTACAGATGTATTAAAACTATGTGTACATACTGAGCACAGGGTGCACACAGCCTCTTAATGTCGTTCGTACTACTCATATACGTGTGTGTATTTCTTCTTCCCAGAAGGCCGCTTTTGACCTCGTGCAAACAAAGGCTATCTCTCTGGTCATGCTCTCAGCTGCACTGGTGAACAGTTTGCCCGTTCCCTCCAGTGTTTTGTATTTTGCTAGGCAGTATCAGTTCAGTGATTCCAAAGAAAGCAAAGGAGAGATGAAATCATGACAGTCAGAAGAGATAAGTCGTACTAACCCCCAAAATAAATGAAAGGAATCAGACGGGAAATGTGCCTTTTGAATCAGGATCACAAATAATTTAAATGATTAATTGCCTCCCCTTTCTTTCTTTTTCTTTTCTCTCTTTGCATGTGTTTTAATCTGACATTCACGCAGTGAATAAAACTTACTTAGGACTCTGTCTGCCAATTGAGAACTGATTCTGTTTTCACAGTTGCTTTAAATTTTGCATTTTCATCATAAAAACATCACTGAATGGGAGCTTACAAGAATAAAAACCAGGGCACCTGACTCTAGTTGTCTCTTCCTGGAAGATTTACAAGGGAACACAGATTTTTTTTTGTCTTTTTTTTTTTTTTTAAAATAATTTTTATTTTTTAACCATTTCCAGTTACAGGAGAAAATGTAAAGATGTCTTGGCACATCTCTCTCTCTCTTTTCCCCCTCTTTGCATTCCAGTCATTCTTTTTCTGCCCATAAACTGTAACTACTCTGCAAGAGCCTGATTCTGCACAGCCCACTCGGCCTGTTTTTTGCTGGATGCAGGAAGAAATCCTGTCAGATGAGGTCTTCAGTGTACGTTCGTAAAACAGAGCAAAAGCTTCTCTCAGAATGTGCACTGGAACAGCAAATAGTTACTTTTCAGCTGTGGATTACATGTGCCTCTGAAAAGGGAACCACAAATCATTGGGTTTTTAAAGGTTCCGCATGAGTTGTATATTAATCCCAGTTTCCCTAGGGATGGATTAATCCCAGCTTCCCAGTTGTGTGGCTACAGACAATGTTGATGGGGTTGGGGGCAGGGGAGAAGGGAGATGGGGAAAGGAGAGGGAAATTAAAAAGATATATCACAGAAATACATGGCCTAAGTGGCAAGGAGCCATAAGTACTTAAGTTTCAATACCTCTTCTACCTCTGTCACCACATGTGAGCTGAAGCAAATCACTTCAGCTCCCTGTTTTGGTTTCTTCATCTGTAAATTGGGGATAATGCTGCTGCTTTTGCTCCCAAGAGGCCTGGCACACTCGTGTAGAAACTCCTGCTCAGCCCTCAGTAGTGAAAGGAGATATTCCGATTTGTACCTGGGCAGCTGAAAGCAGTGGCTGATCTGGGACATCTAATGGAGTGTGCAAGACAAATTTATATTCACGTGTAATTTTTTTTCAGCCCTGGCAGTTTTGTTGAGAGATGGAGTCCTAGAGCCCAGCATGCATTTCTTCTCTACATTCCTATCCAATGACTAAACAGGAGGAATGGCATGGGCCAAATTCATCCCTGGTGGGACTCCAATGACATCAGTCATCTTTATAGGAGTTTTTTGAATGAAGTCAATTGGGTTTTACGAGGACTGAGTTTGGCCACATGCATATTTAACTGCTCAGAGAGCTGCAGTGGCGAAGGAAGCTTTCCTTCTCTTAGAAAGAATCACTTCTGAGTCTCGGAGACACAACCTATGCCATTGACCTGTTTTGCACAGTCAAGTTTACCTTATTTAAACTCAAGGAGCAGCTGAAGTGCCCTTGGCAACCGGTGGAATTTAAAAAAAAGACTGCCGCAACCCAGCTGCCCCAAAGGGTTCAGAGCTTTCGATGAAGCTTTGTGTTTGTCCATGCTGCTGGGTGCAGCACCGTGCCATGGATACCCAGCAGGCATGTTTACATGACACAGGGCAGCACCCTGCAGGGATGTTGGCACGAGGCCCGCGAGAACAGCGGCTTCAGCACGGTGCTGTGCTGGAGCTGTTTGGCTCTGACCTTTATTAGGCCAAGCTTTTCCAGAATCCCTGTTATGCTCATACAACTCTGCCACTTCCAGCCGTCTCCCTTTAGACCGCTCTCTGTGGCTCTAATCTGCCAGTTGCACCTGATCAGAACACGGTAAATAACTAAAAAGGGCTGGTCCTTCCTCCACCAGTGCCTTAGCTGCTGGTGCTGACTACACCTACACCTTGTGCTTGTGCTTTACTGGGGTCTGATATTGCGCCAAATACATAAAAATGTTCACATTAGTATTATAGTTCCTGACACAGAAGCTATTGAAAAATAAAACAACAATTTGATCAGTTGCAGTGATTAGCAAAAGTTTGTCTGTGGAGCTTGTCACCGCTAATGAGTTAAATTATTTGCAAGGTCTATTGATTCTGCATTCTTATTGTACCTTCTAAGGAACGAGTCAACTCGAGCTGTTAGAAAACTGGACTGCTAAGTTTAAGTAGCAGAATGTGTGCTCTGGTCATATGAGGCATCTCAACTATTTTCCAATGGATGAATGTCATATCCCTTTTCCTGATTTCCAACTTGCCTTCTGTCTTTACTAGATCTTTGATGGAATTTGCATTTGATTTTCAATATTTTTACATTATACGTGTGGAATAATGAAATCTGAGTTTATGGGCTTGTTCATCTCTTTTACAGCAATTTGACTTGGCTGAATCAAGTGGAGCTATTCTGGTTTTACAGCAGAAGTTGTGAGAAGAGAATTAGGCCTACTGATGATTTTGCTGCAGCCACAAAAACCACGTTGCTGAGACCCACTATAACTTTTTGTCTACATTTAATTTTCCTAAGTTTTATTTCATCATTTTGCCTTCTGCCCCTATTTGTCTGTATTTCATACCAGGGTAAATTGAGGAGAAAATTGTTACTGGCTTTTCAATAGCTATATCAGCTTGTACCGGAGACCTCATACCCAGTTTTCCTTTTCTTTCTTCTTCAATCCTTATTTCTCAGGCAATATTCCCTCCTGCTCTCCCTCCCCGCATGTGTTAATACCTCTTCCTGTCTTCTTTTTGCTTCCTCAATGTTGGTTGCTAGAGTTCTTGCCCTGCCCATCTCATTGATCAATTTTTATCTCTGCCTCTTTTTCAGCTTCGTTTTAGTTTGGCTGCATGTTGCTGCAACTGTAATTTTGTCACATCACTGGACCTGTTTTAATCTGGCCTTTTTTTGGCTATTCTTTGGCCTTCTGCATCGAGTTCAAGTTAGTTTCTTCCAGAATGAAACTCATCACAAATGTGTCTTTCTCTGCGTCTCTGAATTCATTCATCTCTTCATCCTCTTGCTTCCTTCCCTTGTTCCAAGCAACCACATAATTACCACCCCTCTCTCATCATGACACCTTTTCTCTTTCTGGCCTTTTGGCTTCTAACTGGGGCTGCTCAAATCACATGTTATGGGTGAATGATTAATCTATTTAACGACTTTTTTTTTTTTTCCCCATTCAAGAGTTGTCCAGACAGAGCATGGCTTTCTTCCAAATGTATGTGAAGATATTTCAGTTTATATATGTCTTGTAAATTCTTTTGAGGCTGTTTCTTTATCTATTTATTCTCCAGGAGTTCAGCACCAGGCTACAGAAGAGTCTCAGGTACATTTTCAGAGAGCAGAGGAGAGAACTTCCCAATAAGGAAATATTAAAGTAGGTAAGAGCAGATCTCATCTAAAGTTATACTAGGTAGGAGGGGTCTGTGTGCTAAATGCTACCCTTATGGAATAACCACATACTGATGAGTATGTTCATGGTCCTGCTGTCCTTCCTCACCTGGTGTAGCCAGTGAGGCTGGTCAGACACGCATCCAGTCTCCTGCACTTCAGAGAATGAAGAAGGACATCAGCAGTACACAACTATATAGGGCCGTGGGACTCTTCCTCTGCTCAGGAAAATTCCTTTGCAGGCTCTTCCATCCCTTATTAGTTGAATTCTCAAACCTCACAAATAACAACACTCTGTGATTCTTTCCAAACTTACACAGGCTGCTGAGGTCACTTCAGTGCTCCAGGCACAGCCACCTCTGTACTGCAGTTTTTCCTCTCTGCTGGTTGTCTCTGCTGTGTACAGAGACGACCTGCAGCCTCATGCTGGTGACTCTTCCAGTCTGACACTTGACTGGTGTCACTGGAATGTGCTCATGGGTTAATGCTGCTGGCCATACTGTCATGAGGCCTTAAGGATGGATTTTTTTCATGTAGGGTGAGTTTCATTTTAACTGAGCATGATGACAGGACACGCAAGTACACGCTTTTATTTTTGTTTCAGAATTGTTTGATCTGAACTTTATCAAAATTCTGTATTGCATCCAAGATTTTTTTTTCCACATCAGATGTGAAATTCTGCATTATGAGTAAAACTATATTGGCTATGGGCTTACAGGTTCTTCTCCCTAACTATTTCTTTACACACATGAAGCTTGGTTTCTGTAAGCATTCTTGAAAAGGACATGAAAACTAACATCATCTGTGGCAGAAGGAGAAATCGTAGACCTTCAAAAATGGCTTTCACCACTTTCCTGGAACTGTCAGTCAATTCTTTGGGTGCTTATTGTGTACTCCTTTTCGTGTTCTTCCTCAAAATGCATTTCTCTTGGAAAATAACTTCTCTAGCTCTTTACAAACAGCTCTGGCTTTCACCACCCATCAAGTGCATTGCTGGATGTCTACTGAACATCCAGTAAGTTGCTGGATACTGTTGGTGTGCCAAATTTAGACTGTGTGGTGAAGGCTGCCCTGTGCAGCTCTGAGCACAGTGCTGGCTGCTAGTCTTAGCAACCAATAAATAATTAAGAAGCTGGATATTTGATGATCCTTAAAGAAGAATGACTCAGCTAGCCCTCTACTGTTGATTTCTTCATTAGCACAGGCATAGATTCAGGCCAAGAACTGGTTTTCTCTTCTGTATTTATTTGGTGACCACTTTGGATATGGCTTAGGAAACAGTATTTCTCCAGCAGCTGGCAAATGTTTACTTCCAGCTGTTTACTTCCCTCAGTGGATTAATAAGCCTATTTCAAAGTGCTACAAAAAGGAAAACTAGATTTTCAAAATGGGGAAGGAAGAACATTCATAGTGACATAGTGTTTTCAAACTCCCTTTTTCCTGCACCACAAAGGAAATGTTCAAATGAATGGCTCAGTTTCCTTAACTTTCCAATGTACCTAATGAAATATATAAACTACATAAAACATAATAAAAGCAATTGCATCAGTTGGGGAAAATGGAAGGGGAAAGCAGATGGAGTTGTTAATATCCCTGAACACAACCTTTCCACTGAACTGGTATCAGCCCCTGATTATCACATTACGGAAACAGCACTAACTTTCTGCAAAGATTCCACTCAGTATAAAATAGTCATCAAGGAGGGCTCAAGTGCTTGGTGCCATTTACTCAGAATCCCTGTGATCCATGAAGTCACCTGCTCTTTTCCTTTGGCACTTAATAGTTTAAGACTTTTTGTTTTTTCTACTGAGATCTTGTATTACTTATAAGGTGGGGATTTTGCATCTTCTGAATTTGTGGGAAACATTTACTATATAGTTACCTGTGATTTTAATGAGACAGAATTTTCAGTCCTAGGTGGATGGCAGGTACTATCCTGTTCTCCTGGGATGTAGTGGGTAGGTTCCCTTTGATGGCGATCTTGCTACAGTAGCACGAACATGGATAAAGTTGATCATAAGGGCAAAGGTCTCATTACTGCTGGCAGTCTGGTGAGAGCAATGAGGTGCACCAGAAGTAACTGAACAGCGAAGAAGAGAACAAGCCCATCTGCTAGGCATGCCAGTCTGCATGCAATCCCATAACCAAGCAATGAAGCAGATATGCTGGGTACAATTCTGCACTGGCATATTTCTCTGACCTGTTCCTGCCACTGTGGAGAATGTGGGAGATGAGATCAAGAGAAGTTTGGCTAAACCTGGAAATGTGAATATGGATCTGAAAGTCAGAACTCCAAAACCAAACTTCTAAACTTAACATGTAAGCACCAAACTCCTGGTGTCCCAGTTTTCAGAGACACAGAGTGCCAGAAAGTCCCAACCGAAGTCTTTGTCGGCTGCAAGCTCTTAGCACTTACAGCGTTGATTTTGGCACTTAGATTCAGGATTGCTAGTTGACTTTAGTAGGGTTACCCAGTTTACAAATCACTCCTTGCATTTGGCCCAATGTTTGTAGATCTCCAGATGGAGAAGAGTGTGACCCAAAGGTGGATTTGGCAACTCCAATATGCCTTAGGTCAAACATCTGTAGGGAACATGTGTCTGATTTCCTTACAACTTCATTGTTTCAGTAGAGATGGTGTATTCAGTGCAGTGTTATATCTGCTACTGAAATAGCTGAATGCAAATACCAGGAACCTTTGGGAAATTTTAGTTAATAGGAAAATAATCTAAAACAAATTTGTTCAGTTATACAGCCAGGAGAAAACAAATGAAAATAAAAGGAATTACTGATCCAACCAAGTAGGCACGGAAACGAAACCCCTTCAGGATTTTCTTTTTAGTTTCTCCAGCTTCCATTAATTTAATGAGCAAACTAGGTCAGCAGCACAGTCTTGTTATGAATAAATAGATGCCATAGATTCACTAACACTTAAGTGTCCAGGCATTGAGGATCATTCGCTGCTCTGCTGAGGGAGCTGTGGCACAGCAACTCTGTATTTGGCTCTAATCCTAATTCAGATATTCAGCCCTATGAGTCAATATAACGCAACTGCAGTAATGAAAACCTAACTATAGGGAAAGAAAGCTGCATTATCACAAAACACAAATTATCTCCATTTTCAAGTGGGGGTAAGAGAAGTCATGTAAACTGCATTTTTAGTTCCTCCATTTGGATTTTACACTAATAAAAGATGGGGAAGTCAAACTGCGACGTGGAAAGTTTTGTGTCTCACTATCATTACAATAGCGGTGTATTGGCTTGTACTCTTCAATAACATCATCAATAATGAAATTAGTCACAGAATTCAGAGATCACAGGTGCTGTTTTCTCCATGTGTTGTCTCTTGCTTTGAGGAAGGAAAGTGTATTCACTGTCAGTTTAAACTGGTTGCTGGAAATCTCGGTGGACCACAGACTGATCTTAGCCCTTAATATAAATAGTATTTTATTTCTCATGTGATGGGTGGAGATCTTCGTGGGATATTGCCTCTCCACCCTCAATTTTTGTGTTTTTTTTGGTATCTAGATATGAAAACAGAAAAGCATGCAATTAAACCCGCTTGATTTCATATAGCCATAAATGCCTTAGTTTTGATCCTAACAAAGGTTGCTTTCCTGATTCAGAGCCAAAACCTCATTGCAGAATAAATTCTTGGAACACAGGTAAGGAATTTTATATAACAGATTGAAAGGGAACAGTTTACAAAAAGTTCAAATACTGAAAGGTCTTTGCATGAACAATCTGCATATTTATATAAACAAAAGAACATCGCATAAAGAAAAAAGCATATGCAGAAATATAGCTTAACTATATGGTGAAATTATTCACTTCATATGGAGATTTGAGCAGTAATATTTCTTCCTATACGCATACAAAGGACTTTTAAATCAACTCATCTTGAATTTATAACCTGTCTCTTTATACTTTTAATTAAACAAAAAAAAATTGGACACTGAAAGATGATTAAGACATACTAAATCTGTCTCTTGATTTTCAAAATCGTATGTACACACCTTTGAGTTTTTTTATGGTGCTGCTGCCAGGAACAAGAACTACCAAGTCCTGTTGAGAAAATGTACCGTCCTTGAAATTGGCATTACTAAGGACAGTAATTCTGGCCTCAATAGGCACATATGAAGAGGTGTCTGCATGGTTTCTTGGCTGAATTCATGTACCATTTTGTGACCAGTGGGGAACTCCTGGTCTAGATGTTAGAGCCAACAGTTCTTCTCAACTATCTAAGGGATAGTTTCATGATTTTTCAGATCCTGTTAAGGATTAATCTGCCAAAATGCTGAAAAACTAGTTGAGGAAAGTAATTTGAGATTTAACTCTTCCACCTTTTCTGCTGATGTGAAGTGAGGAGTGATATGCTGAAGGGGGATTTGCTCCAAAATGGGAGTTGCCTTTAAGGTTGTACTGAAGACTTGTCTGACCACTTTATAGCGTAGGCCACCTCATAATAATACAAATTAAGAACATTTTCTTGTTTTCTTTAATTTTCAATCTCTTTGGCATGGAAACAGTTCTCAGTGACAACAGTCACATATCTGCCCGCTTGAAGGCAGTGTTCTAGATACAGTGTCTTGAAGAGACACCAAAATCAACAGTGCTTGTTATCTAGGATGAATAAGAAAATGAATCAAACCCCTTTATTCAAGCTGGCCACTGTTTTTACTTGCCACTGATGTTTCTATACCAACAGCATATCAAGACGCATACTATTTGGCTTAGTGTTCACAGCTGTAACTTAGACACACCAATCTGCAACTGAAGTTTGTCAGAAGTTGAGAAAATAAAAATATATTCAGAATGTTCTTTTAAAGCATAATGCAAAATAGAGACAAATTAATGAACAAGTATTTGCTATATGAGAGTATTATAGTGTTTATGTTGTCCAGATGATCTTTGCTATGTAAATTGTTTGTGGACAGCCAATATTTGCTTTTCAAACTGTCACTGGTTGGACTGACTGCCTAGCAGTATTCCTTTTTCCTGATTAGATGTGTGAGTAGTACTTCCAATTAATATTTCTGCAATTCTGCGTTCCCCTGCATCATAGGGCTGTCCTTCAAATCTGGTGTCTGAATCCTTTGTGCCAGCAAAATTCATGGAAATTGTGGCTCAAAGATATTAATTAATGAAAAAAAGCAAAAGGATATTCCTCTTCAAAATAAATTGCACAGTTTTCCCCAGACGAACAAACAGGCACCCGTTCTCTGGTTATAGACAATGCAGATACTTATAAAGAAATAAATATACATAAATAATACAACTGAATTTTATTTCCTGCTTGCAAATTGTGTGTGGGTGGCAGTTTATTCTCTTCTCTTATTCCAGTTGGGCCAGATTCAAGTTGGACTTGAACACAGTTTGCATCTTGCCCTTTTTCTTGTGAAACTTGGGAACTTGTGGAAAGGGGTCTTTCGTCAGGAGGAAGCGTAGTGTTTAGAGTTAGACTTTGCAGGAGTGGTGAAGCTTAGCTTAATGTATTCATATGGTGGCTAGATGGTGCTTGGTTGTTCCTCTCATGTCAGCAAACCAGAAGACAGATGTCTTACTTTTTTTCTTTATTTCCAGACATAGAGCAGTGAGTGTCTTGCAAGGGTCAAACAAATATTCATGATCCTGCTGAAGGGTTTACAGTCAAGTCTTAACGTTTCAGAATTTGTTTCTGAGTCAATGTCCACACCCAGGCTTTTGTTGCAAAAACCAGTTTGAAAATAAGTGATAAAATACTTTAATATTGATGGAATTTTCAAAATATTTTTTTACATTTTTATGTATAGATATTTTCAAATACTCATTTATATTATATGCAAATATGAATTGTTCTGGTTTATTTTTTTATTGGTATTCTGTAGCCACAAGTTCTGCGTAGACTGTCTGAAGTGTGGGTTAGAAGTTGCACATAGGAATTTATAGTTTTTCCGTATTGCAAAGGTCAAACTATAGGTTTGAGCTCTAGAGAGCCTAGCTTCAATGTCTTGGATTGCCCAGGACCACAGGAACCTTATATGGCTTAAGGGTAACATGTGAACTGCTCATGACTGATAAGACCATTAGCTTTTTAGTTAACGTGCTTCTGAAGCTACCTCCATGCCAGTATGTACATTGGGTCAGGGATTGCTCCCTGACTGGGAGACCAACGGGAACTTATTAATATACAGTTAAAATGAACAATCAAAATTTATGTTTATGCAATAAAAATGCCTTATCTCGCATGCTGTTAAAAAAGGCAGTGTCAA
Source organism: Chionis minor (assembly GCA_013398295.1). NCBI lineage: Eukaryota > Metazoa > Chordata > Aves > Charadriiformes > Chionidae > Chionis > Chionis minor. Next base: position 56,031 of record VZSF01009112.1, read on the forward strand.
GGATGTAATTATTGCAACCTTTTGTGATATCTGTAGGACACTTTAAAATTGGGAAGTATGAGTGCTGTATCAGGAATATATTCCTCAGAAAGACAATCATCCTGACTTTTACAGCCTCATGCTAAAAAGAAGCTTGTGGAAGTTTCATTTGGAAGTCTCATCTCTGATGGTCTGGTGTGGTTGTGGAGCAAGGCCAATGCAGTACGTTGGAATGGAGGCTTCCAGAAGTGATGTAATAGAGGAAAACAGGGCAAATCTTCTTAGAAGAGATAACATAAAACAAGCAATAGGTATGACATTCACTCAAAGAACAAATCACCCAGCAACTAGATAATCACCACAGATTATCTGGAAAAGGCTTTGCCTCGGTCTGCTAGGCAGAATTTCCTTCTACCGCTCGCAATGGCTAGAAGAATTGGATTAGAAAAACATCACCTATTCCTCTTTCCCAGGCAAATGTGCTGTCTGAAGCTGTCCTGCATCTAACAGTGGTTTTAGATTGACTTCGACACTGATCTTAGCTACCTGGTTCTTATGTATTTGTTTCTACTGAGGAGTTAGGTAGCTGATGCCGTTAATCTACCTGTCTGAACACCTATTTGGGAGCCTGTTTTGGAGTTTTTCAGTTTCCTCAGAACTGTGGTCATAGGGTTCTAATGAATGGAGTTTAAAGTCCCTTGCTTGACTGAAACTTTATAATGACATCAACACTGAAGTCCACCTGAAACCTGGAGTTTTTGCTCTGTTCCCTGGGAGTTTGAATGCACTGTTGCTAAAAGAGTAGCTGAACGTAGCAGGAGAGGAATCTTTTATTTCTAGAGAGTCAGAAATAATCTTTGAAAGATATTCTGCTTCTCACGCAGGCTGTTAAGACATGACTGAGCCCAGATTTAATAACTTTTGCAAAATTTATCCTTAGTATGTTCACCCAGTGGGAGAAAGACCTCCTTCCTAGAACGGCATCATACACCACTGTAATTGGCAACATGTGCATTACATGCACAACCTAAAATTAAATTGACATGCCTCAGGGATTCCATCTGCTGTCAGATCTAACCTACCACAAAGTCAGCATCAGAGCTAAGCTCACTCAGAGCCTTGGTCTCTCCTCTAAAGCTGCAATGATATGAAAATGTGGGAGTCAAGGCACAAGATTTGTCACCATAATTCTGCTAAGTATTCTGAAGAAAGGTATGGCCATCAAGATGAGCAATAATGGCCAAAAACTAGAAGTCCACTCTGTCCTGCATCATGATTTCTTACGATTACTTACATCTCCTTCTGATGTGTCTGGTGCTACTCATTGCTGAGTGAGATTACTGGGCAAATCTGGTAAATCACCAGTTGACGTGATTTACCATGCAAATTGTTTCTACAAGTGGGTGTGACAACAAAATCAAATAAATGGATCATTAATGAGAATTAAAAGGACAGCAGGCATATAAAGAAATGTACAAATCTGTAAGCCAACAGAATGACTTCTAAAGCAAATATGACAAAACAGAGTTGATCCTGTAGATGTCTGTTAAGTGCAGGGATTACAAACCAAAGAAATCTCATTGGCCTCAATCATTCCTTCCTTACGGTTAAAATGACTCGTGGTAGCGGGCACTGTGTAGCAGGACTAGATCTTAATTTTGCTCTGTAGTGTCAAAAAGAAGAAGTCCACATGCGTAGAGACTGCAATATTGATTTTGAAGGGAACAGAAGTGGGCATTTACAGTTCATCTGAGAGTAACAGACAGAAAACATTTTCTTAACTTAGAAGACACTTAGATTTAAAATATTTTTAGCTGTAATAGTAATCCCTAACTATTTAAAAAAAACCCCAATCTAATTGGAAAGAACTGTTTATCACAGCCTAGCATTCCCAGAAGGGGAATCAATTTATATAAACATGCTACAACTGACCTATTTATGAAATGTTATGGGGAGCTGAGAAAAGAACCACAACAGATCTTTATCTTATGTTCACTGTTTTAAAAGATCAATGGTAGGGTGAAGGCTGAGGCTAGTTATCCCATATGTTTTAGATGTGAATGTTAAGGTCATCTAAAATCCATTGCCAAAGCCACTGTGACTGCCAGCAAAATAAAAACTAATGTTCCAGGGCTCTCATTATATGCTTAATATGAATATGCTTCCCTTTCCACATAAATCACTATGAATGCAGCAATCAGTTGCTCCCATGAAAATCACTAAATACAAATTTATATGAAAGGCTGAAAAGTCTAAAGAAGCCATTATGAGTAGTGGATGTAGCTCTTAAGGAAAAAAAAAACACTAAGAATATATTTGTAATTTAATATATGGAAATATGCTATTTAGAAGGTAATATTCATATGCATATGGGCAGATTCATTTTTAAAATAGTTTAATCTAGTAAATGAATATGCATGTCAGAAAAATAACTGAAAAGACTAAATATGGTATGCAAGTTCTATTTTGTCCATAACATGTCTATTACCTTCAGAGAAATTTCTGCAGACCTCATTTATCTTAACCAAAGAGAAAAATCTCCATGCAGTTCAGATCAATTGCAAAATTAGCATGGAAATCAGCAGAGCAGCAATTTCTCCCAGCCTTATTTTTACCAGAAAAGATTCCTTTGTGTAAGGACTGCAATATTTCTTTTTCACCAAGTGAGAGGTCATTATGCATGGCCATGTACACAGGAGAAAGACTGGGAAAGTGCAAAACAGCCTCCTTCTGTCATGACCTTTGTGTAACTGGTTGGCAAAGTTCATTTACATCAGTTGTTCACCCCCATGATAACTAGAGGCTTGAAGACGCAAGAGCTATATTCAGAGTTCCTCCAGAAGACTTGTCACATACTGCAGAATGCTCCCAGTTAGGAATTGGGCTGCCTGATGTTATCATTCAGCAGTTCCTGGTCTGTTTGTGCTGGTTGTTCTGATGTTGACACAGAAGTTTCTTCTGAGCACCTGGTTACCACTGAAAGATTTAGGTCATTCCAAAGTACCTTCTCCTTGCTGGAGATCGCAGTTCTCAGGATTATGTTCTAAAGTTTCCTTAAAGTCAATGCAAAAATGAAGCAAAGCCTTAAGCAGCAGCATTATTACAAACTGACAAAATTAGGACTGATGGGAATTCTGCCATGAAGTAAAACAATTTTACGAGTGAAGCACATGAAAGTTTTGGAAAGGGCGAGATAGAGATGATCTACCAATGTCCCAGAAAAGTGTTTTATTTATGATGTTGCCCAGTAGCATTGCTCTAAGCTAAGACAATCACCATATAAACATGAATTTTTCTAAGAGTCTTAGCTTTCTTTGCTGAGGAATTGAGTGAGAGACAGAGGGAAGGTAGACATAGCAAAGAAGAAGGGAGGGGAAAAGGCTGACAGAAAAAACAAGAAGAGTGCCAAAGCAAGGAAGATAATGTTTGTGTTTAAAAGAAGAACTTGAGGCTGTGCCAAATCAGAATTTTCTTTAGGAACTTGAGAGATGAAAAACTTCATAAGCATACACGGATCATGGGCAGAGGGAGAAACTGCAAGTTCACTGTAATGTGCTGTTACTGGGGACAGAAAATGGAGAAAAGAAAGAAATGGCCTTTGATCATAACTGTACCGAACTGAGGAAGATTCATTGGACAGAGCACCAACCTTAGCAATTCTTTCAGTAAACCTGGCTCAAGCAGACGGTGTTTAACAAAACCCAGTAGCAGGCAGGGGATTTCATACTCTTTCTATTGTAGGACCAATAACTAAATCAATGAAACACATACATGAGTAAATACATAAACAAATGAGATTCAGCTGGTGGATTTGATTTAGCTCTGAATTTGCAGGGGGAGGTTTCTGGAAGCTGGATCTCTTTGAAACTCAGGCCTATAAATGGCTGAACTAACAAGGGCTTGAAGAAACTCTGTGCAAGTTCATAAGTTCTTGGAATGGCACAGATGCATTTTGACTGGGTTTATGCTGGAATTGAGTTCAGCCCAGGGATTTCAAAGCTTTAAGTTTCAGTGCACTGAGATCAGATCTACATGAAACAGCCTTCTTGGGAAAATACAGTTGATGTGGGAAGTGATTTTGAAATTTTATTTCCAGCTCAGCATAAGTCTGGATAGTTTGTGTGTGAACTGTAACTTTATCAACAAAATTACAAGAAACTATTTTTTTTTTTCCACTGGCATAAGCTACTAGAAATGTAATCTTTTTTAATATAGGCCTAAAATATGGCATCTCATTTATGGGATTTGTAAGGTAGGTATCAATCCTCCTCCTCTGCACATCCCATTTTCTAGACCTTCTTTTAGAAGATGAACTGTTGAATTAAGACAGAACCTAAGGCTCCCCTCTCCATGCAAGGAAATAATGAGAGCCAGGGCTGCAGGGTGTCAGTGTAAAAGGTTTCAAACATTTAATAAGTGATGTTATTTCACTACAGTTTACTGTCTTACTGTCATTGAAAGTATTCAGTTCCTACCAAAAAGGATGAGAGAGTTGGGCCATCATTTGGCCCCTGTCCATCTTTCCCAAACTAGATTTCAACACGGGCCAGTACGGTGCACTACAGTGAAAGAAACTAAACGGACTGGAAAAGGTCTGTAAAATCTTGTGAAGCAAAAAAAAAAAAAAAAGCAAATGGGTAATGACTGTTCACTGTGGGCATCTATTCTTCTATGAGCATCTCCTTACTGGGCACCACCGGAGTCCATATACTGGACTATCTGGATGTTTGGTTGACTTTGTACTGTGGTTGTTTTCACATCGAAAGCACTGCTATTCAATGCTCTGCTCCTACATTGTCAGAGAACTGAGAAAAAAAAAAAAAAGTCTTGGCCAAAACATTGCTGCTTTCTTTAATGAAAAAAGATAATGACATTTTCTCCAATATGCAACTAGACAAACTTTACAGCCACCATTGTAAAAGGTACACTCAGAGCATCCCATTTCCTACTCCAAGCACTAACACATTAACTGGTTACAGAATCACAGAGCTGGGAGGGATCTCAAGAAATCACCTACGTTTCTCCTGCCTTAAAGTGCTGTATTTCTGTCTTTTCTGACAGTAGTCCTCATCTATTTTAGAGGCCTTCAATGATGGAGAGTTTACAAGTTCCCCAGATATTCTGCTTCTGTTAGAATGTGATTTTCTAAGGCCCAACGTAAGTATTCCACGTTTCAGCTTCATCATACTATTTTTTGGTCTGTTCAGCCTCAACAGGAAATCTATTATTCCTGTTTTCTTGGCTGCAGCCTTTTATATATTATTATGTCCTTCTTCCAGTTTTTTATTTTGAAGACTAAGTCCTAGCTCATATTTGGGATCAGACCTTATTTTAGTTACTCCATTCCATCTTTAGTAAAAGAAAATGTATGTCATGTAAGCGATGCAAAAAATCTATATTAAAAGTAATAGCAACAGCAAAGACTTCTATGCGTGTGGTGCTTCATCCACACAGACTATGGCTTTGGATTAGATTCTGTGGCTCTGTGTCACCACAATGTTCAGGAGCTTAAGAAAGAGCGGAGTGGTGGGAGTAGCCTTTATTATTCTACATTGTATTTAAAAATTTCAGCAGATATTTGGTAAATGTCATGGGCACTTGGAAGTCACTGATATTACAGCTGATCTACTACTGCATTCATGTTGCTCCAAAACAGAGAAAAAAATAATATACAGGTAGCCCTTACTATCAAACTCTACAGCATTTTTTTTTCTGTAGAGATAGCATTAACCTCCATGAGAATCTGTGTCTCAGACCTGATTAACTAAATGAGGAATTTGTATTAAAAGGACAGATTTCTTAAGATGTTTTTCTTTGAAGTATACAGATTTTAATACAAATACATTTTTTCAGTGCTGTGATAAAATTGATCTGTGAAAGAGACTTTCATGCTCTCAGAATAACTCATAGAGTTAAAGGTCTCTCTAACTTGCTTCACTGGATATCTGTTTACTCTTAGGAATACCGAAGATTTAAAACAGTATGACTCTGTCCCTTGTCCCTGATTACTAATTCAGCAGAAGTGTCATTAAAAAAAAAAATCAAAGAAATGAAAATAAGTGGCATGACACAGTAGACCCCATTCTAGCAATGTTGCAGCTCATGCTGGAAAAGGAATCTCCAGTTTCGTTTGTTTTGATGTACTGTATAAATATTTAAAGAATGCAAGCTGCAATTTTATCCAGCCTTCACTGAATTTCAGTGTCATGTCTTGGTGGGGGTTTTAATGCTGATACTAATTAGTGTTAGAATTGCTGGTTCAGCAGACCAATGAGGGATGTACATAAGTCCATTTCTGCCCAGAAAAACACTTCAGCACAAGCTTGACTTGAAGCAATGGTCCAAGTCTCATTAAAATACCGTGGAAGACAGTGAGCCTTATATGCAGGTTATGAAGTTCAATGCATGCACAATGAACCTCATCTAACCTTACTCTGCACATAAGCCTTTACTGCCTTTCAGGGAATTTTGACGTAGAAAGGGTACTTTCATACGCAACGAAGTAATTTACAAATGACTTATTTTAAATAGCTGATTAACTTCCGGTAAGTGACAGTGTCATTAAATACAGTTTTGTGATCATTTTATCTAGAAGATCCATATGCATATGAATATCTCATAAGCTGCTTATCGAGAAATCAGATCCTTCTAAGATTAGAGAACTGGAACACTTCATCTCACCAATTAACAATGTTGTAAGATAAGCAGTTGAAGATTAGTATACTAATGTGACAGCTGTGATGCTGCCTGACGTACTGTGGATTAAACTGAGGCTCTCTAGAGCTAAAAATATGAAGGGAAGGGCCTAGACTTTGTAGCACGGGTTAATAATAGACTCACATCTACTGATAAAATACGTACGATGGAGACATGTAGTCTATCTTGGAGAGTGAAAAACTGCCACATAAAAATCTATCAGTCTCACAGGGTAATTATTCTGGGCTGTGACGTGAAAACTTGGGGGAAATAATAAAATACAGGTGGCATTTGGTCATCAATTCATCACAATTTCTAACTGTGTGTTTGCTGAAGAAGCGCCTGAAACAGAAGAGCACATGAACTGGGAAGACGCTCCTGTGGGGTCAATTGTTTAACCACTATGACTACATCCATATTCTTAAATAAAATAAGCCAGGGCTGCTTGTCTGGCCCTGAAGCTATGTGTCAGATTCCTGTCCATGTGTCCAACCTGGCTTCTCTCCTCAGAGAGGGTGGTTCTGTCCAGGCTGCTGGTTGGGAGTTTTGCTTGGTGTGTGCTGTTTCCAAGCTGTATTCTGGCACCTCTGTGCCTTGAAGCATCCTAGTAATTCAATGACAGGGACGATCACAGGACAGCACTTGCTCCTGTACCTGGCCCTGTTTTATCAGGAATGCAGATGGAATTCATGGACAAGGACTTCAATCTACCCAGTCTATATCTGATAGGGATACTAGTAAAGGAAAGGGTGTGTGTGTGTCTTGTCTCTCTCTCAGAGAACAAGGTTCATAGTTAAGTAGGGAAAGACTTGGTTAGTTCTGATGAACTTCGCCACCCTGCATGGGTCATCAAAAATCTCCCAGACTAATACTTTCAAGCCTTTAGTCTCTAAATGTAGCCCTGTAAGAGAAAGTGTTGGTTTTTCCTGTAAAATGATGGCTTTTTAATTAGAGAGTAGCTCAGGAAACAGAAAAATATTGTTAAATGTTACTGGGGTATTTCTGGGAGGTTAGGACCCTCAACTCTTTATTCTTCTGTAGGAGCTAGATCACTCATGAAGGCATTATCATTTAAAACCATGGCAACCATAGACTCCCATACTGCAGCACAGAAGCTCAGAGAGAAGAGGAAATAAGGGGCTATCATGAAAAATATTGCCTGGTTCTGTAGCTTGAGGAAGAGGAAGACAGGTGGCATCAGAACTGCAAGTTTTTGAGCTTCCAAAAAGCATTTTGGAGGCAATTTTTTTCCTAAAACTTCATATTTTTCCCTGACTACTTGTTTTCCTTTGAAAAATCAGATTTAAAATTTCTGTTTTCATTAACATTTTCCAAGAGAAATCCTTTCCCTGAAATATTTGTCTGTTCACTTCAGGGTGAACATATTTTCTATGATCTTCTCCCTGAAAAAGCTGTCCCATGTTTAAACATGCCTGTACAAAATATGAGGAATGCACTTATCTCAATTGCTTTATATATAGACAAACCTAACACCGAACCGGAGTTGCTAATCTCACTTCTGAGCAAAGTTGTATTTTCTCCACACGATAGAACTGTCCTTTCTGAAGCTCACAAAAATATACTGTTTTATGCTCTGGGTCTGACTGTCTTTAAGTCTAGGGAATAAATTATAGAGAGTCTCCTCATTCTGTTCTCCTGTGTCCATGTGACTTAGGTAATTCATAGTGCTGCTGAAATAGCTCTTGAAATTTGGTCCATGGGACATATGTAACTCTGATGCCCTTCTGTCTTTGTTAACCCTAAACTGTAATTTACTTCCTTCAAGGAGTCTTCTGTTTTCAAAGACAGGCCTCCATTTTGGTTTTGGTGCAATGAGGCCTTGCAAAGAAAGCATGCAATGTTCTCTCTTGTAGTCTTCACTGTCAGTTTTTCTTATTTTGCAATTTCTTGTTAAATTTTTCCATGCTTCAGAATCCTGATAAGAACACCTGGAGTTACCAAGAAAAAGTTAAAAGGGGAACAGAGGAGAAGAAAATTCCTGATTAGGGAGAAATATAAGGATTAAATGGCCAATATTATGACAGATCTGTAATACATGTCCAGTTAAAAAAAACCAAAACAAACAGTTGGAAATATGTATGCAAAGGTATAACAGATCCATAATTGCATTTGCCCTAAACCATTGATAATAAACTTATTCACAGAAGAATATGAACCTGCTCTGGAATTCTTCTGGTTGAAAGACAGTGTATAAATATAAAATTATTCTCATGCAACTGTGAACACATTATGTATTGTATGTTGGATGACCGGAGAAATTAAAAACGTGATGGACCATAGAGAGAATAGAAATTAATGAACAAACGTGCTAATGAGCAAATGACATATTAAACACATTATGAAGCAGAATTTATAGTAGAAAACAAATGATTGTTTGCAGATGACCTAGGTTTGCTACTTTGAAAGGAGAATCTTAAAGAAAGTGCAGTTTCATTCCTTTTCTTGTACCCAAGTTAATTAATTTTTGCTTTCCACAGTGTTGAAGGAGGAACCTAAGATTAGTTTTCAGAGTGTTACGTGAATGAGTAAAATTAATGCGATATCTCTATCTAAGACTGCATTTTTACATGCAAGGATAAATTACTTTTGTGTCACTTTCACATCTTAAATGACCTCTGTCAAGAGAATAAAATATCCATTAAAAAGATATTTTTAATGCTTATCGGAGATGTTTCTGTGCCAAATACACACTATTCTGTGAAGTACAGTGGTGTGCTGGTACTCCTTTGATCTCAATATCCTTCATCCTGGTCTGCTGCCAAGGATCATTCACTCTCTGCACACATCAGTTGGGACAGGAAAAAAATGAATGAAACTGAACTCTTGAGCTGAATTCAGATCTCACATCCCCTATTTCTCTGTCTGTCTGACTCTGATGTCTTCAGGGAAGCTATTCTTCATTTATTCTGGTATGGATAACACTCTCTACAGCTGTGGCTGCAGCACAGACAGATGACATCTTCCTTGCTTAGTCAAAAAAGTATCCCATGTTAAGCTTGTAGCTCACCATGTTACGACGACTTTACTGAGGAAGGACAGCCTGTGGCACAAATACACTATAAAGTGTAACGCAGAGTTACTGAGCTAATTCTGCCTGCTTCACTATGTGATCTCCTCAGCATGGCACTATTAGTTCAGGTGCCAGTATTATTAGTTCAGGTGCAGCAATGTGCTAACATGGCTCTGCTGCTTCCAACATCCACATAATTTTCCCTGCAAAGTCTTGCCATGCCTTGCTCGGCTCTTCTGTGTACGGCGGTACAAGGACCTACAGAGGTGCCCTGTCTACACCATGCCTCCTGTTAGATATCCATATGCACATTTATATCAAACTCTTTATTGGTTTTACCCTTCACAGCCCTGAAGAGGTTAGGAAATATTCTTGTCTCTGTTTCTGTGAATGGAGATGAAGCAATGTGTCACACCCACAGCCTGTAGGAGGACAAATGTTTACTCCCAGGCATGCCAACAACAGGGACCACGACCCTGACCACTGGACGAAACTTCTTCCTTAATTCAGTGTTTGGGTTGTTGTTTCGTTCCCACAGCAGGGATTTCACTGTGGATGCTAACAAGAATATTGTCTGATTTATCGCTGACTGACATTGACTCTCAAACACAGCTGGCTCAAATAACTCAGGTGGCGAATGGACATGCAGTAAAAGTCTCTGCCTGGAAGAGTTCACTATCAGGAGGAACAAGGGTTTGCCTAAAGCAGCAGATTAATGTGTGGTACGCCGGGGTTTGAATTTCACTGTACTAGCTCCCCGTGCCTCTCTGGCTGGCACCTGTGAGAGTTGCGTGCCTCTGTGCAAGGCAGCTTACTCCAAGGGGAGCCACGTCACGTCTGTTGTCCACTATGGCCCAGTTGCTGTCCATTGAACTGCAGACACCTAATACCACTGTTAGGGCTGGCCTCTGGCCCTGTGGCCAAGCAGCACAGCTCACGGCCACCAAGACAAGCTCTGTCAACCAGAACAATGCAACGCCCGTGTCCGTACTGCCTACAGGGCTACCACAAAGTGCAGGGCAGGCTTACAGGGACATCGTGGCCAAGCATTGGTTTCTCAAGCTTACACTGTGGCAAGCACAAAGTGTGCAGAAGTTTACAGCACATTGGGAAAGGAATAATTTAGGATTCACCTGAAAACACAATGCAGAGATGCACGACATCACATACTCAAGCCTTCAGAGAGTAGTTCATTCACACAATCGAATTATTCTAAACACAATATTGTGATATCAGATATCATATAGCATGATTGTCTTAAAGTATGCATGATGTTTCCTTAGACTAGATTAATATTTCTGAGTGATTTTTTCCCCTATTTGTTCTGATTCCCATCATGCTTTTAAGGTGGTTTAGAAACTCTTTACTGTAGCATGAATCTGGATCTGGCCATATATATCTTCCATTAATTTATCACTTTTCTACACACTATTTTTATGTAGAGTTTGATATGATGATGCTGTGATTCGTGCTTTGCCCTAAAGTGCTGCCATCAAAGAAAAGATAGCAATGGGTTCAATTCAGTAAGTTCTTTACACGCATAATTCTTGACAGCCTGAACTTTCATTTTTGCCCTAAACAGCATAAACGTGCCTTAGAGTGGGATTGATTAGGATTACTTATATCCATTTGAAGGCATTTTTATACTGCAGGGGTGGTGGGAGAGCCCAAACTGTAAATTAAACTGAGGCTTTTTCAGTCAAAATTGCTTTGAATTACTGCATTCATGTAATAATGGCAATATGCTCTCGATACATTGCAAATGTTCCATGCCTGCAACACCTATGGCACAACTCACAGTTGTAATCCTTGCAGAGCCAGGTATAGTGGGGAATGCCAGAAATTCCTTCCATAGTTTTTCAAAGGGTACATATGTATTTCTGCATATGCGTCTATGTGCATTGTTTTTCGGTATTGAAACAGACCTTGTGGCACACAATGCTCACACAGGTGGCTCCTATTCCTGGCTGAAAATAGGCAGAGCATCACCTCTTCTTGCAATAACAGAGGTTACACAGGGTTACAGGAAGGTGATAGTAGTACAGCTGCTGCTATCCCGGAGCAGCTTGCTTGTCTAAGTTGTCCACTTCGGATAGCAGATGTGAACGACCCATTACCTGCTTCTAGAAATTCCTTATGTGCTGGAGTTTTATTTTGCTTTTGAAAGACTCATTCCAAAAGTCCTCAGTCTGTTTTGAATTTCGTTAGCTGTCTTTTTCATTCTCATGCAAGGTGAATAAATTTTGAATATGTTTTGATTTACGTATTAATATCTGATCAGGGGAAGCATTTCTGATGCAATACAACATAAGAAAGTAACGCAAGACAAATGTTCAGCTTCTGCAAAAAATGGGTCCAGTTTTCCAGGTTCTTGCACCTCAAGTTGGTGACTAGACAAGTACAAAGTAAGTGTAAATGCCCACTGCTATAGCAGGTGGTAGATGAGAGAGAGAGGGCTTACTTTTATACTACCTGGTGTATTAGAATGATCTTAAAGAAAACATCATTTCAAGTCCTTTACATTGCCATACAGTAAATAAGAATGAAATCCCTGAGATTTGAACTCACACAGCACAGGTGTAGATGATTACTCCAGAGCTATGTGAACAGAGGCAGCACATGCTGAGAGGTCACGAGAGTTTGCACATACATCTTTGGGGGGTGCTGTCTGAAAGCAGCAGAAAATGCTCCACTTTACATACCTGCAAGCCAGAACTTGATGACACAAGGATGCTCAGGAGAGGCAGTGTGAATTAGCTCTTAAAGTGGATTAGTTAGGGATAATTAAAAGGTTTCAGGAACCTGTTCAAAAGGAAAGGAGCTTAATTACATTTATTTTACTTCGCTTCCCAAAAGAGCACAAGCTACCAAAGTTTCAGCTTGTGCGTGCAGTTAAGATATTGCAAATGTGAAGATGTATTAATTTAAACCACTGTTACTGTAAATGAAGCTAATGCATCTTACGTCCCACTCACCATGGAGTTTAAGGAATCCAGTCATTACTGGGTTTCGGCTGATGGGCAGAGTGGCTTGGAGTGGTGCGCTGTGTATTGGAACCATGAAACTGCCTCCCACTAGCAGTGACCTGCACTCTTGAGAATAATTTTAAATTTTGGTGAGAAAGAATAAGTGAAAATAAAAACAAAACAAAAGAAAAACCGAAGCCCGACTGCCTGAAAACTCCTGGACCAGGTCAAGTGAAAGCTGATTCCTACATACGTGCCGTTCCATGACACATCTAAGCAAAATACAGTGGAAAAAAACCTCTTTGAAGCTCTTTATGCGTTCAGTGTTTGCTGAGGTGCATTGCTTTGCACCTGCATTTCTGAAATAAGATGTATTTTGAAGAGGGGTAAGGTTGATTTTGGAAGGTGAGATGGCTCACTTTGTTGTGTGAGTCAAGTGCAATGGCAGCACACCACAGATGTCTGCCACATGTTGCACATATTTTAATACTCGGTAGCAAACGTTCTTATTATATGAGAGCAAGAAGAATAAGGTTCATTTCATGAAAGCAGGTGAAGTAAACCCCATTGAGATGTATGTCATATGGAATGCATAACGGATGATGGTCCAGATACATCCAAAAAAGAAACGTGCTTTGCGTGCAGCTGAGATAGGGAAGCTTATGGTAAATTCTGCCCTTTGTGAGGGTTTGGCTCTGGACAGGGATTTTTGTCATGCATTTCTGCCAAATATGTTAGTATTTAACCCATACATATTACCATATATGGGTATCTACTTAAGCACTTTTGCATTTACCATGTGCATATTTTTTTCCTTTTCATTCTCGCAGAACTGCTTAGTTAATTCAGTGGGCCTAATGATTGTTGAGTTTTCATTAACTCAAGAGGAAACATACACTTTTACTTTGGAGCAAGTAGAACACATGGAAGAAAGAAAAAAAAAAAGAGCAAATGGAAATTCTCAACGGGAGAATATTATAACCAAATTCTGCCCTCAAAAATGCACTCAGCTACCAGAGCCTTTACGAGGGAAGTGGCATGGGTAACTGCACGAGCTGGATTTTCATCCACTGGGAAGTGTGGTTCCATTTTACAATGGCCTTTTCAGATGGAAGCTGCAGTCCAAGACAAAAGACCTAAATAAAATGTCGTCTGTTTGTCCAGGTCTAACTTTCCCTGGGATCTCATTCCAGTGTAATTGTCGTAATGGCAGTTACAGCAGTTAGTAGACACGGGTCCCTCTTATAAGATGGGGTTTCAATTCCTAGTAAGTCTGACTGAATTCAGATGACAGGGGTCAGAAGTAAAACATAGGTTTTTACCAGAATGCTAATGCGTCAAAGCAGGCTGCTTATTTAGGTGCCTAAATATGGATTTACTGCCTAATGTTTGTGTTTTACATTAGATTTGCATGAGTAACATCTGAAGCCTTACATTCTTGGCCTGAACAAATGAGTAATGTTTCTTTAAGGAAAAAAATAAATAAAGCCAAAAAAGCTAAAAACCCCAGAGCCTTCATTAGGTTTTGTGCTAACCAACATTCCTTTGTTTTATATTCAAACCAACATATTAACATGAAACAATCATTCCAGATGGAAGAAAATATCACTTCTAGGGTCAGGAAAGGGGTACATAAAATTCTGGCAAATTAGAAGGAGAAATCTACAGGGGCTAAAAAGCTCATTAATATATGCTTTAATTCCCTTGTGGATCATTGTGGTTTGGACCTGCAGAAACTGAAATGAGAAAATGCTACCATAAGCTGACCAGTTTTAGTGCTGAAAGGCAATATCCAAAATGTTTCTCAGGCTTCCAGGGAATGAAAGGCCTTGAATGGATATGTCTATATGTTCTACTGAACAGCTGACTGAGTAGACGCCTACCCTAAATTAAGATGTCTCAGATTATGGTGTGAACTTCAATAGAGAACATGTACCTAGCCAAAAGCTGTCATAATTTAGAAAGTATAACACTTTATATGCATCATATTTTTAAAGCTGTTTTTTGTTGAGGAACAACAACAACAAAAAATCCCAACCATTGAACATTTTAGTTTTGCCTTGGGGATAGAGTTTCAAGAAACTACAGTTTATGCCATGCCTTAGCTAATCTACCTAAATACAGCATCTGTAACTTCTTTATGTGGTATTTAGTATTTTGACAAGAAAATTTTACTGGTTTTCTGTCACAAAACATTACCAGACTATGCTAGTACATACTCTACATTTGAGTTTTAAAAGTAGAATCAGATGCTTCTTCATTTTACATATTTAGCATGGTAATATCAGCAAACAAGTCTCATCTCTTTTTAATGTCCTTCCTTGCTGCTACGGGTTTGGTGGTTTGCAGCTTCAGGAGCCACATCCAGGGGTACCAGCTGATAGAACGAGAGGGAGCATTTTTTAAATGTCTTCAGCTACAGCACCTGACTCTTGGCACCTTTTGCTGAGATCCAGATATTAATTATCTCCAGGGTGAGAAGTGAAAGTCATTTTACATGAGCACTGATATGAATGTGACCAAAAAGCAAGAGTTGAAGTCTCTGCACAAACCCATAAAGTCAAGAACGACGGTGGTATTGTATGAATTTCACCAGCTGCTTGTCTATGAGCAAACTGAATGTCTCTGACCAGGACATGCAGGGATTTGAGGGTGCTATTTGAAAGGCAAACTGTGTATTTCATACCTTCCAAAGCAAAATGTGATCTACAACTGGCTCAAGATGGGCCTCTTAGAACCAAACATCTTACCAGAGGAAGTACTTACACATAAACTACTACGTCTACTTTCCTTCTGTTCCTTCTGTATCTCTTACCTACATACACAACATTTGCGCGTGTGTTACTCGTATAGTACATATAACTGCTGATTACTTCAAGACATTGGATCAACAGAAGCTCAGTAAGGAGTGAGGGAATTCTTTCAGCCAGGAACCTGAAATATTTCTGAAATGTTTCCTAAACATTAACAGGAACCAGGAGGTATTTTGATAGGCTTATAAATTTAAACTCATTTATAACAAATACTGAATTTATTGGTTTATTATGCCAGCAGGAATTACATATAGTATTATAAAATCAAAGGCCAACATAGTTCAGATATCTTCAGCTATAATTAAGACTTCCATGTATTTTACAAGATTCGAG
This sequence comes from Chionis minor, assembly GCA_013398295.1. Lineage (NCBI taxonomy): Eukaryota > Metazoa > Chordata > Aves > Charadriiformes > Chionidae > Chionis > Chionis minor. The sequence goes on from VZSF01009112.1 coordinate 71,849, forward strand.
AGAAAGGAATACTATAAAATCTATAGACCTTATTCATTAAAAAAACTGCTTATGTAATCAATTCACATTTTTCAATGTGTTTTATGGGCATCCTGGAATATCTGCTTTCAATACATATTGGATGATTTCAGCTATATTTATAATGTTTATGGCTGTGGATCTACAAATATAGATGAGGTATGGCTGCTAAAAGGTAGGTCTGGTTTTATACTTGTTATTATTTATTACGCATATCACAGTAGCACCCAAACTGTATGCACATGTTTAATGTCACTCGTGTCAGTCCCCATGCTGGCAGCCATTTCTCTCCTAGATTTGTAGCTGAGTATACACAGGATTCATGCTCTGGTCCACGTACTATGATGGGAGAAAGTTTGGAAACAAACCAGGGGTTTCTCAGGCTGAGTTTGTTTGAAGGCTGGCCTCAAAAGTAGCATAGTGGCAGCTGTGGTCTCCTGGCTTCTGACCTCCATGTCCTCTTTATGTTCCTCAAACAAGGACTCCAGTCCTATGCACCTAACCTGGCTGATCTTTCTGTCAAGCCCATTTAAGCCTCTGTCCCACACCTACAACTTCATTTATCTCTATGCATCTATCATGACAAACTGCCCTAGGGTCTTAGCTCCCTTCTGGTGGACAGGCCCATACTGCCATTCTTATCCTAGGCACCTCGCCTTATTGGTAAAATGGCATCTGGAGTAGAAGAGGGGTGGGGAACTATCCTCAGAAAGCCACCCACCTCATGTCCAGGCAACCCTAGAGATTTTCTAATCCATTACACCACTTAGCAGTTTTCTTGCTTTAAACTGAGTGGTGTTATCTCCGCAGCTTAAAGGGGTCTGCTCAATTGAGAGGGTGGCCTCCAGTCATGCCTGGGAAGTGTCTGTAGATTTGCTGCCTGTATCTGTAATTAATTTGTTCTGGAGGAGCGTCTTAAAATAACTTGTAGGCATTCCCACAGGAACCTCAAGTTGAAAATACATGAAGGATTGGGCAGGATCAGATTCAGAGTGATGTATTGTTCACATTTGTGATCGGTTTTTGATGCAGAATACTGTAATGCACAGTTTTACTACAGAATTTTTCTCTTACAATCAGCTTTAGTGCTAAACATCTGAAGCAGGATGATGCAAAGAGCAAACTACTGCATAATTCACTACAATAGGGGAAGATTTATTTATCCAGAGAGATTTCAAGTGGACATTTAGATACTGCCACTGTGGCAGATGAATTAGCCTGGGTAAGTGCTGCTGATTCTTCTTTCCAGTAGATCTAGTGCATTACCAGAACAACATGGGCTGGAAAAAATTATAATCTACAAATGGAAAATTGAAATATACTGAAATCTAACCAGGGAGTCAGAGGAACGTGTCTCCTGGAATGGCTCCTGTGTTGGCAGAACTGACTGGGCAGTGATCCCAGAGCGTATTAATCTCCAGTCATGAAGCTAGCACAGGAAGGTCATTTAGTTATTAGGAAAATAAAACCGGTTTTATAAACTGAAGTTCGGTGATCATGAAAGGATTACACTCCTACCAGTTTTGCTCAGGACTGTCCACTGGGTATGGTTAGGGCAGCCGGACTGCCTACTACAGGGCTAGGGATTATCCCTGACCTGGGACAGCATGGCTTGCAACCACACAGTTTGACTTTCTGTCTTGTCCCAAAGAAGGTAGCCCCCAAATGTTGCCAAGATTTATGTCTGAGTGGCATCTGGCAGGAGCTACAGCCATGACAGAGTGGCTGTTAACAGTTAAAAAGTACAGGCAATTGTTCATTGTTTTTGCTAGCACCTTCTCCCCATTTTATTTGCCAATACGGACATTGCCCGTGTATCTTGCAACAGCTCTCTGCACAGGGTGAACATCTGTGGACGTCTCTTGGCCTCCAGGAGCATCCTAGAACATGATTACTAGAGATGAAAGTTTGAATCTCAGCAAGTGAAAGAAAGAATAGGATATGAGATTGAGACACTTCCCATGAAATTTTAGCGATTTATATTTTAGATGACTAAGTTTAAATTACTTATCCTAGGTTCTATTCATGGATTGAAACAAGAACTTTCACAGGCAAGCCACCCAGCTCTAGCCAGATGTTTGAGTTAGGTCAGATGAATAACACTTTAGAGACACTTGTTTCTCTCTACTGACTAAGAGGAGAGCCTGCAATGACACAGGCTCAACACATCCAACTTTCAGATCATGGGATCACAGATCAGAGAACATCTCAGGAAGTCTCTAGTCCAGCCTCCTCACTGCAAGATACGCTATAAGGTCAGACCAGACTGCGAAGGTCTTTCCAGATCCTGTCAGGTCTGGAAAACCTCTGAGAATGGAAACTGCAAAACTTCTCTGGGCAACCTGTTCCAAAACTATCTGTCCTAATAGTGAAAAGGTTTTCCTCTATATAAAGTCAGAAACTCTGCTGTTTCACTTTATGTAATTTGTCAGTATGGCATCCTGTGCCACGGAAAACCTGCCTCCATCTTTCTGGTAGTCTCTTTGTAGATGTTGGCAGGCTGCTGTTAGGTCCTCCTGGAGCTGTCTCTTCTCTAGGCTGAAGATGGTCAGCTCTCTCAGCTTCTTAGAGAGCAAGCCCTCCAATCATTTTGGTTGCTCTTTGCTGAACTCACTTGTTTATTGATATCTTTCTTGCAGTGGGGAGTCCAAAACTGGACACAATATCTAGATGTGATAAAATAAGTGCTGAGCAAAAGGGAAAGCCACTTTCACTGATCTCTTGTCTCTGCTCCTGTCCATGCAGCCAGGGTGCTGCAAGGGTGTACCACTGGACCATGACCAGCTTGTACCCACCAGGACCCCAGGGCCTTTTCAGCAGAGCTGCTTCCTAGCCAGGCAGTGTCCAGCCTGTACCTTTGTAAGAGGTTAACGTGTAAACTAAAGGGTTAATCCCGCAGAAATCCTTCTAGGAGGTATCTGAACCCCTGTGGTAAATCTCTTAATTCCAGCTGTAGTTTAAAGGAGACACCCTCACCACAGCTCAATTAGCAAATGTATAGGTGGCAACAGGCAGAGAAGGTTCTGGATGAGAAGAAGATATAAAGGAATATCCTGATGAATTACAATAAAACACAAGATTTAATATATGCTCTTGTGTGTCGTGCTTCCCAACTAACCAGCCTAACCAATTTCCAGGTCAAATGTGCTGTAATTTAGAATTTCTCTGCTCCACCTGTTAGTTCTTGCTGGAGACCAGGTATCATGCAGAAAGTAGAAGTGTCTAACCGAAGGCTGTGATTTCTTCAGGGTAATAATATCTACTAATTGGTCCGCCCTGACCTACAGAAGATTTGTTGCAACAGCAAGAGGGCATGGTAGTGATTTCCACATGAGACTGAAGCTTGCAAATGACCTCACCAATGTTCATTTTTGCCTAGAGGTCTGAAATTATGTTTGAAATGCTCTGCAGTGCTTCTGTACTCTCCTGTCTACATCTCTCTGTACTACCAGCACAATTAGGAAATGCCAAGGATCAAGCCTGTGTCATGAGATGTGCCTTTGGCTGGGAAGACAGGAATGAGGAGACCTGGAATTATCCAAAGGCATTTCCAGGCCAGCGACTGGGGAAGGACAGAAGGTTCCTCCCTCCCAACGCACTGAAAAGCACATCATGCAAATCAAGGAAACCTTGAGAATTGCTAGGAGGCACCCGTGGGTGCGCTAGAACCACTCTGGGAGGTGCTGCCTGTACTGCCTGCCACAGCAGGGAGCAGTGCCTCACCCAGACATCCATTTGCCCACTGATTCCCTCTGCAGCAGACTAATGGACCTCCCAGCATACTACAGCTGACCCTGTGGCTCCTCCAGGCACAACATACAATCCCTTGGCCTCATGACATAATGATGGTTGTGCGTGTGTGTTTGTTTCTTCCTAGTTTGGACTGAAACCATTTTAGGGCCATGCGGCAGCCCATCAGGAAGGTGCTTCTGCAGCATCAAGCGCGTGCTGCACACCCGAGGTATGGGTAGGAGATGATGGGGGTGGTTGAGGACAATGCTGAACAATGCCAGGGAGCAGAAGGAGCCCAGTCTCACGCAGTGTTGTTCTCAGTGCCAGGTGGAACGAGGTTTTTGGCTCCAGATAATTTGCGAACTGTCCCCGGGCGCTGTTTTGGGAGTGTGAGCTGACAGCAGCCCTACCGCACTCCTTGGCCACCTTCATTTAGCAGCATAGACCCAAGCTAACATCATGCCTCTAGAGTAAATGAACCACTGCCAAAAAGGGGACCGAAACACAACCAGGTAACTTAAGTTGTTGGAAAGGTCTCTGCGATACTGTACTCAGGTGAGTACTGTGCCTGCTCTGAAGGTTGCCCTCACCTTGCCGGGCTGGACCCCAAAAGCCAGAGTAGGGCTGTCTCCAAAGCAAGGAATGCTGCCTCTCCCCTCCATCCTCGCTTCAGACTCACACATCAGAGAGAGAGTTGAAAAAAGAGATGGGAAAGGAAAAAAATATTGTTTTCACTAGATCTATGTTTTCATTTGCTTCATATTTTAGGAGCCATCAGACAAAAGGGCAAGAGAGGAAGCTACAAATCCTTTTCAAAAGGCAGAGAAAAGAAACGAACAGCAACAGCAAAAAAAAGAAAGCCAAAAGGTAGTTTAGAAATAAATCCTTGACTTCTAAGCTGTGGAGCCAGGCCTTGGATATTGTTAATGAACCATTAGCCCTGCCTTAATCACAACATCTCTTTCTTTTGTTCTCACACCCCACTGCTCTTTCGCAGCCGGAGACACTTGGATTTTCAGAAGTGACAGCGCTCCTCATGAGCATAGTTCACGCTGGTTATAATGGACACATCTGTGCTTACACTGTTTGTCTGTCATATCCACTGTTTGCTTTTAGCAGCACGAGGGAGAGTGCGTGGCAGCCTGTGTGTGTGTGCGTGTGTGGGAGAAGCAGCGAGAATGCAGAGACTACTTAAAACCCTGCGAGGCCGCTCTGTTTCTCAATACTGTATTTATTGCAACTCACTTTGTAGTCAGATGAATGGAGTATTTTATTTTTTTTTTTAAGGAATTTTACTCCCAATTGTTTTTACTACAACATAAATTTGCTGACTCTTTATTAGACAGTAAGAACTCGGGCAACCCTTTGTGAGGCTTGATCTTCTATTGAAATATGCAGAGTTTTGCCCTGGAATTGGGCCTTTCAGCTGAATAACAAAAGCTTACGGACTAAAATTCTCCTTACAGTCACAGCACTGGTTAGCTTGGCACAAGTCTTGCTCCACCACTGCTCCTCAAATGTGGTGGTGGTGCAGGTGAATGAAACAGGGCCAGGGCACTTGCAAGCAATCGCTGTGAAGTTGTGCGTGTGGTCTCTGGCATGGTGTTGGCCCTGGCTGGCGAACAGACCCCTGCACAATAGTGGGACAGGTCTTTTTCTCTTTTTCTTTTTCTTTTTCTTTTTCTTTTTCTTTTTCTTTTTCTTTTTCTTTTTCTTTTTCTTTTTCTTTTTCTTTTTCTTTTTCTTTTTCTTTTTCTTTTTCTTTTTCTTTTTCTTTTTCTTTTTCTTTTTCTTTTTCTTTTTCTTTTTCTTTTTCTTTTTCTTTTTCTTTTTCTTTTTCTTTTTCTTTTTCTTTTTCTTTTTCTTTTTCTTTTTCTTTTTCTTTTTCTTTTTCTTTTTCTTTTTCTTTTTCTTTTTCTTTTTCTTTTTCTTTTTCTTTTTCTTTTTCTTTTTCTTTTTCTTTTTCTTTTTCTTTTTCTTTTTCTTTTTCTCTTTCCCTTTTCCCTTTCTCTTTTTCTCTTTCCCTTTTCCTTTTCTCTTTCTTTTTCTCTTTCTTTCTCTTTCTTCTTCTTCCCCTTTCCCCCTTTCCCCCCCTTCCCTTTCCCTTTTCTTTTTCCCTCCTCCCCCCCTCCCCCTTCTTTTTTTCCCCCCTAGCACCATCTTAGATTACTATTGTTTTAGGGTCTGATTCCATAATGAAGGTTGCATGAGCGATTACCTCGGCAGCTTCAGGTTATTTCTCACTGATGTGAGATTTGGTTTTTACCCCATGGTAAATCCACTGATTCTTTGCTTACACCAAGGAAAGTGAGGGAAAATCTTGCAGTACTTTTCATAAATCAGACTGCTCGTTGACCCTGAAGCTATAGAAAAAATAGCACACAGTTCCCTTTAGGGAAGGGCTAAGAAAATCTGGGTTTTTTCCTCTTCTTGAAAATTGTTTTTTCCTTCCATATTTCCAAAATAATTTTGTTGTTCTCATACTTTGTCCAGAATCTGCATATCAGGATGTGCATTTCATATTGATTTTTTTTCTTTCGGTTAATCCTATAAATTAGTATGTAAGATACAAGGTAATGAAAAGTTAGGCCTAAGCAATAGTTCGATTTCATTTGTCCTCTTGTACATTTTCCTACCATCCTTCATTCAATCTGCTATTATGTCCGCTTTTGTATATTGTGTCCTAACAATCCCTTTAGAACATTTCCAGAATGCTTATTAGCCAAAATGGATATTGTGAAGCTAATGACTCTAAATATCAAATTAATTTCCCTATTAGCTGGATATTCTAGGGTTAGTAATATGCTGGTTTGAAATAACCAATATTTCAAACACAAACTGTTTCTTATGTATTTATTTTTTTACTTCATTGAGCCAAACAAGAATAATGTGAAGCAACAATACAAATTAATGTTAAAAAGATCCATAATTTACTTTTCCTCAGTGATGCTGATAGCTGGAAGAGCAATGGCAAATATAATTAAAGTTGCATAACTCTTCCATTCTATCCACTTATTAATTCTTTCACAGATTTCTTAATTGATCACTATCCAGTCCCAACGATTGTATTCATAGTTTCTGCCTGAAAGTGATTTTTTTGGTGAAAATCTATGTAAAAAATGTTCCAGCAATTCTTGAGAATAACAAAACTATGAAACAAAAATCAAAACAATCCCACAAAACCATTACTTTTCCCCACAAAAATAACTTAAGAAGTTTGCCTTTTCTGAACAGTTTTCATTAAAATAGCTTCAGGAGGAGGATGAAGAGCCAAATACTTTGTTGATATAAATGGGAAAATGTTGATAAGAAAAAGGGGACTTGCAATCATTTTCACATGCGGGAAATTTGGCGCATAACTTGCCATGGAAATAGCCTCTTTTGAGAGGAAGTGATTTGGTACATATTGGCTGCGTTTCGACCACAACATGAACCTTTGGAAACCACGCTCTGTTCACCTGGAGTAGATTTCTGGTATGTAGCTATTAGCTGTCACTCAGTGAATGCGTGGTCTAACTGTGCAGTGAGTGTGGAACATTTTGGAAAATTTTTTGGGTTAAACTAACATTTTTGCCTTCACAATACTCAGAAGGTAAGCAAGGCTTTGACTGCCAGAGTATCCAGCAACATTGAAACTTGTTTCTGAAAAGAACTGATGGCTGCATCTCAGTAGGTCACGTTAGATCTTCTTTCAGAGTTTAATTGCTGCATAGATTTTGTGCATACTCTAAATTAAGAACAGAAATTTAGATTAAATCTCGATTTAATGTTTTCCTTTTATACTAATAGATATAAACTACAATAGTTTTGGCTTGGTACTTATCTTAACCCTAAACACTACTTTTGAGACAAGCTCCACGTGAAATCTCAGCTTGCTTTTGGCTGATAGTTCAGTATGTAAGGTCATAATACATTTTACTCACCATCACTAGTAGATTTTTCCACTTCTGCTACCTTTTCTGCTTTATGTCTGGGCATTTATTGACATCTGGGTTCAATTTGACTGAATATATAATTGTAAATACAGTGCAAATAGTCAGATCCCTTTTTTGAAAGGAATGTAAGCAAGCAAGCCAAATGGTTTGATTTTACCCTAGATCCATTCTCAGCATCACTTATTTTAGAAGCGCTGTTCCTGTCTTCATGCTTGTGTCAGTCAGTAAAATTGTGCTGGTTGTCTGTAGAAGGAAAAGAGCAGAGTTAATCCTGAAAGTAGATTGTAGGCTTTATTAATCACCTGTCAGCTAAGGACTAGCACAGTAAAGAAGAGATTTGGAAGAGTGGCTAAGCAGTGCCTCAAAGAAACCTGTCACTGCTATGAATTCTGACCCATCAACATTATTGACGGTGAAATCCTTTACACCTGATTTTAACAATTCAAAAATTAGACATCTAGTTTAAACTACTACTGAGGTTCATTCTGTAGGCAGCGGAGAAATAAGTACCAGTTTTTTTGGATGGCGATGCAACCTAGCCTTTAGGTGATGGTGGTGATACAGGATAAACTGTCCTCTGAAGGTGCTTTTCTCATTCCATGAGATTTAGAGAGATCTTCTTACATCACTGCAGGCGCCTAACTCTTAAACTGCTGAAGTCAGGTGAGAGAAATCCCAGAGCAATTTCTCTACCATCAGTAGCAGTCAAACGTAACCTATTGCTCGAATTCAGCAGTTTATTAAATGATCCTTTTTCAACAACAATACAAGCAGGACTTGGCTATGCCACTTACCAGAAAGTGTTCCTGTGATGGGAGAGGTGAAGAGTGAGGAAGCTGTATATGCTTCACATACCTAGAAGCAACTTTTTCTCCTAGAGAACTTTCTTCTTGTTTCTGCCTCATTCCTGGCTGAAACTGCTGAATTCTGACGCGTCTTGTTAGTGCTATTTATTATATACCTAAAAGTACTTTAGTCGGCACAGCATTGTGCTGTGATATTCCTGGGCGGGATTGGTAACCATCCCTTATAAACACCTTTAATTTCCTCATAGTTGTAAAGAAGAAGTCACTTCATGATACTTTATAACATAAGGAATATTGTCTTAGAAATCTGTTCGGTTTTATATTTGTTCTCACATTCACTCCCTTAGCCAGTGCTAGATCAGTTGAGAACTATATTTTTGCTTCTAACCTTGGAACTAATATTTTCAGCTGGTGTAAATGTATTTAATCCAGCACAAGATCTTTCCCTTGCATAGATTTTTTTTTTTATCCTAATTTTCACTTTCTTTTAAATACACACCATGCTAGATATGAAAACAAAAAGTATTCTGAATTAGTAAGCACACACATAAAAGGAAGGTGTGAAAAAGAAAGCGTCCCATGGCTCTGAAACAAGTGATCACAATGTGCCACACGAGACCACCCCACAACAAGTAAGGAAGGAGAAATGTTGAGGGCTGTTGAACACCAAATTTTCACAGCAAATCGGCCCAAAGTTATATAGCACAGATGTTTCTGTAATTGTGATACACTGGGAAAATTCTCAGTGTTCAAACTTCAATGGCTCCCAGACTCACACTTCCACCTGCGTGTTGTGGTGGTCTAGTCTTAATACACTGGCCTGTAATGCGAACCATGTGGCAACATGTGTCTGGCTCAAAAACCTGTTAAAACCCCTTCCTTCCCCCAGCTTTCTCCTCACATCTTTAGGCTTGTTTCCTCATTTCTATTTTTATGTTTAAAGGATTTACAAAACGGAGAAAATAAAGACACCAGGAAGCTCATGGGACTGGAGGTGTGGGAGGGAATGAGTTCAGGTACTTCCAATTTGGTAGTGATCAAAAGTGCTTAGCCGCTCTGTGCAGTGCATGTGATGGCCTTTGAAAGGAAATGTGGTGCTGCTGTTACAGCTGGCCAATCTATTTGTGGGGGAAAAAATGTTATTTGATGCATTGCTTCTTTTGTTTGGGCTAAGATACTACTTTAAAAAAAGTTTGTCATGCAAGTACATTTCAATCCATTAATTTTTGTTGTGAGCTATCGATTTTGACCAACATTATTATGACACCTACTAGCTCTCACTTTGCCTAAGTAGATCTCGGTATGTTTTCCAAAGAGTGTTCATTATATCCTTGCTGTCAGAGGTTTGCTACTGGACTCATGATTGTACGTGTGTGTGTGTGTGTGTCTGTGAGAAGAGACGAGTCTCAGCCTCATAACACAGGAAACATGAAGAAATATTTTGCTGCCACTTTCATAAACACGTAGTGGGTTCCAGAAATGCATCAGTAATTTTTCTTTAAAAAAAAAGTCTGTAAAAATATTGGTAGATAACAGAACACACATGAATTCAGCAAACATACTATTGAAAACAAATGAGAAAAATACTTGTTTCCTCTCAAAGTCCTGGTTAAAGCAATAGAAGTTGGTTGTGTCTTACTTAGGTTTATATATATGCTTTCATCTACTGCTTGCTGTTTTGCTCAAGTGTCTCAATATTGATAATATTCACAGCTAGAGCTTTTTGGATATTTTCCCACAGAATGTGTTTGTGCTGAAAAACTGCTGATTGACCAAAATTAACTTGTTTTACAGAAGGAAAGAGTGTTTCGAGAATTTTCTTTTAAGGGAACTATTTTCATAAGATCAAACCTGTTAATTTTGTTATTTTCCAAATGAATAATTTCATTTTTAAAAATGCTACTTATTTTTAAATTTATTTTGAATTATAAAGTTTATTTAAATATATTCTTTGGAAAATATACTTAAATACTCTAGAATATAATTTCCCAGGGAATTTAATTTTGTTCTTTCTTTCTAGTGAGAAAGCAAATCTTGTTTCTGACTACCATTACTTATAATATCCGTGCTATTAATATTTGAGAAATGGTGAAGTTAGACAGGGACTTTGAGCTATTCGAGCAGACGTTTTTTTGGTGATATCTTTAAAAAGACAAAACTGTCCATCACTAGAATTAGTTTTACCATGGAAAGGTTCTTATACCGATAATAAGCATTTCAGCACACGTATTTTATAGATATTAAACTGTATCCAATCTAGAGAAGGTCAGTTTCACTTTCCTAAAATGACACCATTTGAGCTTATATACCAGTTAGAATGTCACGTCATCTAGAGCATCACTGAGTCATCTAGAAAATCCTTTGAGCAGACACAGCTCAGAAAGCAGATTTTTCAAAAGTGTGTGAAAAAAGGATCTACTATATCATCAAGTTCCTAAAAGTCATTTAGAATTTGGGATTATTGCTTCTGGAGATAGGAAAACTGAGCTGAATTAAGTATTGGAGTGAAGCCCCCAAAGACTGAAGCAACCCTCTTTTCCTAGCTGTTCGTAATATTAAAATAACACTGAGGTAGAGATGGATACCATACTCTTTCTGTTCCTAAGAAGCAGGACTGCCTCTTTGGATGCTTCCCCCAGACAACAGAAAATGGTTGAGCTTTTGGCAGCCCTCCTGGTCCTCACTGACCTTGGGCTAATGCTTCGTCACGGGGTCACCAAACAATAGATTGATCATCCTGAAAGTCTGAGTTTCTCAAGGGTTACACAAACAACCTCTAGTTGTTAAAACTAACCATAGAAAAAGTTTAATTCTCCTTTATTTTAAAGTGGATGAGTCATAATTTCAGAATAGAAAAGTGGACAAATCCATTAAATAAACTTTTCTTAATAAATGATTTGTTTACTTCTAGTTAGCTGGCCTTGTAGATGACAGCACAAGTGGAGATGATGTGAATACCCTCAGTTTGTAGCTATTGAAATGATTATTTTTGTCACATTCAAGCTAGAGCCACCTCAAATTAGCACTGCTGAATAAAGAAAAGTGAGTTCCCTGTATAAATGCTATATTAAACTTGTTTTAGTCTAGTTTTGATACATCTCAGTCATAGCTGAAGGAATGGCCTTGACTGTACTATGAAACAGAATGATGTGCTTTCTAGCTTAAGAAGGTGAAGATTAAAGCTGTTTGAAATAACTGTGGTTTATATGACATTTTTCTAAAAGAAATCTCTTTTTATTCAAGTTCAGTTTTTAGTTGTCCAGAATGTCAGAGCTTCGACTAGTTTTGCAAGCGTTCAGACAGAAGTGCATATGATATTTTTAGAGAGGCAGAATCGCTATTAAAACACAAGCTTTCTAGAAATAATGATCTGAAACGTTTTAATTCAGAAAAAAATAATAGTATTCCTATTTTTCATTGAACTTTACTATTTTGACAAAAAATAAGCAGATTAAAACTCAAAACATTCTCACAAGAATGTAACTTTCGGGGATTATTAATGTACCTAAAATCATAATATTGAAAAATAAGTTTTTTGGTTTTTCTTTTTCTTTAGAGCTTTGCATGAAAAAAAAAAAAAGGTAAGATCTTATGGTTATTTATTTTTCTTTCTTTTCATTATGCAAAATCCAAGGTGGGTGTAAAGAGCTCTGAGAAGGCTGTTCTTGTGTAGTGGACATACCCAGTGTAACAAACCATACACCTGAGATTCCAGAATCCTGATCTTTTGCATTCTGTTAAGTGACCAGGTGCAAAGTCTATGTAATGCTAGACACAATCATGAGGGACCATCATGGCTTTTAAACTTTCTGGAATTTTCACTTTTTCATAGAAAATTACTACAGTAGTATAAAATGTCACCTTTTTGTAGCTGTTATTTGTGTTGTGCTGGAAATTCTCTTTAGTGCAATTAAACAGATTTCAGAGCATCTAAGTCAAGTGCTCCAGCTACCTATAAGACAGGTTGGATTATAGGTCAGAAGATACAGATCATAACTTTAAAGAAGCTTGTGCTTATGTTGAGGATCAAAGAGGTGCAGTGTCAACATTATGAGGGTAAATAAAAGGATGATATGCATTTGCCCCAATTTCTTCTGCTGCAAGATGCATCACATTTGCTTGGGGTTGCTTATTCTCTGGTACTAAGAAAAGATGTATTCACACAACATTCATAATAATTACAGATATACTTCCTTTTTAGATGCTTTTTCTCTGTAAAGCCTGTCTTTCACTGTAGGGTATAAAAATACAACATATGTAACATAATGAATTAGCTCTTAAGCATCTTGGACTTAATGATTCATTACTGCTTCATGTCACACAGACAAAAGCTGATACAAAATTTAAGTTTCTGGCTGACTTTTAATAAGTGTTATGTCCATTTAAAAGGCCAAATAAACTCCAATTGTATTTCTTACAAGAAGCAATGGGCCTGTTGCAGCACTTGAGTGCTTAGGTTAGAATTCATATGCTTCGTCTTTGAAATTTAGATTCTCTGTCACGTCTTGAAGAGGACTCTTGGGAGCTTGAATAAACAGGTTTGAAGAAAATGCTTTGCTTTAATGATGTTTGTGTTTTCTTTGTAAACTGCAATGGAACCTGGGAACCCATGGAAGACATTTGCGGCTCCAATGTTTTCATCTATAGCTGAGAGAGAATAGGTTACACTGAACTCAATACTGAGGTTGTGACTGATGCCTTCATATACAATTTGGAACTCATAAAAAGGCATAAAAGGTCCTTCCTTCCCTCACCCTAAATTGCAATGGATCTGGTGATGCAAACTGTTTGCTAAAGGAGTATCTAAAGAGAAACAAAAAGGCTTCAGCAAACTTTTTGCTGGAGAAGAGCTGACCTATCCTGTCCTCTCAGGCTTTGAGGAAAAAAATTAGAAACTTGATACGTTAGGACTGAGGGGAAATTATAGATTTTTTTTTTTTTTTTTTTTTTCTGAGGAGAACTTTTATATCCGTTTATGTGTAGCTGGAAAAAAAGAAGGAGCAATCAGAGCTGGGTAGACAGCTGAGTTAACAGTAGGTGAGCACTTGCAGCCTGGTGACATTTGTGAAAATAACAGTATTTTTCATTTGTAGACTCCTCATTTAGGCAGCCAAGCTTTTCAAGCAAGTGAGATCCCTGCAGCGTGAGATCGTTTCATAGGGTAAACTAATGTGTCTGCATATCGGATGCCTTTTTCCTTGTTTGTGTATGTCACTTTCTTGCTACCTTGTTTACTTTTTTGAGCTTTTCTGAGCTATTTTTTGTAATGATGACTGACAGATGTTGTGGACTGAATGTGAATGGCACCAGTTACAGAGCCAAATCAAGAAAAATGCGATCTCATTTTGACTGCAAGTTCAGAAGCCAATTCTGCAGGAAAAAAAAGAGAAAAGCTGGGTCCAAACCCCTTGGCTTTATGCTCTCTGCTTGCTACAGCTCCTGCAATTTTAGTGATTTTCACTGTGTCCTTATAAAAGTAGTGCTCACCTTAGACCTGACCTGCAGCAGCTCTTCCTGCTGCCAACTTGCAGTAAAATTTATTGCCTTGTTTTATCAGATGACATGAAACAATGCCAGCAGTTTCTCCCGTGCTATCTATATGTGATCAAACAGCACCAAAGTTATTCACACGGAGCAAAGATATGCTGGTTTCTCTTGAATGTTTTTAACCTGTAAAGTCTACTGGAAACATATTTGTTTGACAAGAAGTAAATAACAGATTTTTAAGCCGGAAGCTTGTCAAAAAGAATACTTGACAAGCCAACATTCAAAAATGCTGGGAAAAGGAATCTTATTTTATACTGCAGAGCTTTGCAGTATCATTTGATTCAGAGGTCAGCCCACTAAAGTTATTTATTTTTCAAAAGGTGTTTTTAATCAATTTGAAAAAGTATGGCTTTTCTCCAACTATGCCTCCCTTCTCCACAAGCACCAGTAGTCAGGATTAAAGAACTTTAAATAACAACAAACCAAGCTTTGTATTTGTGCCTAGTGTCAACTTGCACTGCTGTAGGAAAAAGAAACTTGATTTTTCTTTTGTTACAGTGCACTTAAAAATAGCTTAAAAAATCATTTTACCCCAAAGAATTCTCGAAGCCCTCTCTTTCACAGTGCTTTACACTTAAAATCTCTGATCACTCATTCCTTAAACCTAAGGGCATGTCAACATTTGCAGTGGAGTGGAGCGAATATGCCTATGCTTATGGAAATGGAAGTCAGCAAAGTCTCTTTGTGCATCTGCATCCTGCTGATACATTGACAGGAGTCCAGAAAGAGGACAGCCGTGTTCATGCCTTGCTGCGACCAAGCCTCTTTGAAGTTGTTTGAGACCTTTTACTCTCAATGCAGCTCTGCATAAATGTAGTGATCTGCTCTGCAAACCAGCAGGGCTGACACTTTCACATCTCCACGAACATGCACAGAATCTTTTGCACCTACAGTAAGCCATCATCTATTATACTTTTACTGTCTTTATCACTGTGGCTTCTGAAAGCCTCACACATTTTGCTGCATTTACCTTAGCCCAACTTTCCCTTTAGGCAGAGAATGCTATTAGTCCATTTTACAAATGAGGAATCGAGGCACAGAAAGGTTGAGTGACGTACCTATGGTCACAGAGAAAGTCCAGGGCAGATGTAGTTACTTATGTAACTTGAAACCTCTAACTTGAACCCTCTGAGTTGCCCATTTCCTTCCATTGACTTAGTGAACAACAATGCCTAAATAATTGGCATTATTATTGGCTGAATTAAATGCTTCAAATACCTTGCCCCATCTTCAGATTAACACTCCCTTTCTTTGCTTCTGTCAGGTTATAAAGATGTGTCAGCATACAGATTAAGTCCCATATTGTTCAAAAAATGAGTAAACCTTGAGTTGCCCTCTTGCAGTCATTGGCAGGAGATTGCATGAACTCAGTGGTTACTAGTCATCAGGTGGATGAATATTCATGTGTTGCCTACTGTTCTGACACGCATTGTCTAATCTATTAAGACCACACAGTCTAGGGTTTTGATGGTGACCAGCATTATAAAAGAAAAAATATAAAAGATAAAAGTGATTACGGGCTAGCTTCTGTACTCCAGGTCATTGGGAGTTTGCATGTATAGAGAAAACTCCAGCACTGCTACAGTCAATGGGAATTTTCCTTCAGCTTCACTGGGGACAGATTTTCATCGTCAGACTTTCTATGCATTATGTTCTCATTTTCCAAGAGTCTACATTGCTTATTTTTAATTTGGTGGTAGAAAGTATGCCCAAAAACTAATTGCAAGTCACAGTGCAGTAATTTAGATATATTACTCTTCATTTTCATACCATTGTCTGTTATGTTTATTTTTAGCTAAGTTCTTTCTTCCTTTCTTCATTTTTTCTTTCCCATAGTGACTTTAGAGACTTCTGCAGAGTTTTATAAACTTACCTTCTTTCAGTAAACTGTTTGGAAACAACCATTCTTTTATAATTAAAATTTTACTTGCTCCTTTCCCACAAACATGTTGGCAGCGAAGTAAAAGCTAAACTATCAAGCGGTATTTATTTAATTGTGATTTTCTGTAGTTATTTAGGAAGGGTTATTGGGTTAGGTTATTTAAACCTAACTGTATTGAACAGAATATGCACTGTACAGAATTAGTTGTGTAGCCTGTAATATTAGGCTTGTATATCAGCAATTGTGTTTTGTCTCAATATTTCAGGGATTTCTTTTATGGTGAAGATGTAGTCTAGTCATCTGTGTAGAAAAAGCTCCAATATCATTAACAACATTCTACCTGGAGATATTCTGCCTTATTGTATAAAGTAACTGAATAGAATGCAACACCAAATATTGTGCCTTTAATATTGCATGAACGTTATTCTTCTCTCTCCAGTCCTTTTACATTCAAAAATCTACTCTGGAAAAAATGTTCTTACAAACTCAAAGAGTGGGGCTGGAATTCAGTTCATACCCACCTAGGGCAGAAAGGGCTTGCAGATTCTCTCTTGCAAGGAGCAGTCATATCTATTAGCTGGCTGTGTCGGGGAGAGCACCCTTTGTAGTGTTAATCCTGGCCTGTGTAGGTGGGACCAAGCTGAACTTTGGATCTGATCCCGATGCCACACCAGCCAGAAGAACTGAGCTGGCACGTGGGAGTGGAAATAACCTGTGCCAGGTAGAGGGCTCTTGCCGACCAGCGCAGGGGGAGAAGGGACCGCATTACAACTGAGTCGCAGTCTAGTGGGCTGCCCCTGGAGCAATGCAACCGCCGGCTGCATCATGCCCTGTGCTTGTCGTAAAACCATGGTTGATTCCTAAACTAGCCGGTGGCACTCACTGTAGTCTTTCAGAACATGCCACATGACCTACTCCTGTTGGCCCACGTGGAAAGGAAAAACAGGGAACTTGCCATTCACAGGCTGGGCAGCTGAACATCTTTGGTATTGGCTGCAATGAAAAACTGCTGGCTGTGGATGGAGAAACCACTACTACTAGAATATGGAAATAGCTCTAGCTTAATGCAAACAGAAAGGTGATTTCACTTGCATTAGTAAAACTTTGTTGAGGTCTTTAAAAAAAAATATGGAGGACTGAGGAAAAGGGCTGGGGAGACCAGAGAAATTTTAATTTTTTTTATCCTGACTTTTTATAGCAACTGTGCTGTTAATGCTTTAGTGAATGCTTATTTGTCTCCACGTGAAGGAAGATGGATGTGTGGAGTCACCCAAGTTCCAGGGAGAAACTGAGCAAGACAGATTAGTCCCACCTCAGCCTGACACCTAGGGCACGTCCTTATCTAAGGGGGTAAATGGATCAGAATGTTACCGCTCGTTTATTTATTCGCCTTCTGTTTGGAGACTTTCTCTGATTAATTACTTTCTAGTAATTGCTGCTGTTAACTAATGTCAAACCTAATTAACCTGGAGTCCCTTCATCCAGTACCTCCACCATCCCTTTGCAAAGCTGAGAAGGTCATCAGCAAGGAGGTTCTGAGGATGGCCACACTTTACCCATTCGTTTATTTGCTTTGGGCCTTGTTTGCTATTCCTGCTGCAATGCCTGGCGACAGCTTTCTAGAATTCCCATCAAGTCTAATTGGCCTGCTGAAGCAGCAGTGAACACAAGATTTAAGAAATGTTTTCTTTAAAAACTTCTGGTCCTACAGACACTTTGAGATCAAGTTTCACTCTGCTGAAATCACACACGATTCCCTGTGATTTTCATGAGAAATACTGTAAGAAAGTATTAAAAGAGAAACATGTCTCAGTGGTTTGGAGGGACTGATGGCCAGGGGGGTTGAAGAGTGGGTGGTGGTAACATAGCAAGGCATCTACAGAATCTTTAAAGGTTGCCAAAATTAACACATACAAGGTATTCAGTATCAAAGTTTTCAATATTTGGCTCCATAAACACAATACCGGTTGCAAAAACAAAGCTAAGGATTTCATGCTGATTACTTAAATAAAAACTGTTTAATTATGAACATTTGGGAAATGAAGTTATGAAGAACTGACCAATATTGCTATGGCTTCCTAGTGTTCATACCAGACTGTGAACACTGTGCCAGCATCTTACTGTGTAGCGCATTGTAGATCCAGCTACGGTAAACACTTCTAAGGCTCAGCGTGGCTCGGGCAGATAGCTCAATGCAGAAGGAGGTCTATCTTGTCACTAAGGCCTATTGCTTTTAGCTTCAATGAGGTATGGACTTTCCAGTCCAATAAAAGCTATGGAGGTTCTGATCAAGCAGCTCGAGTTCCTATCGTCTTTTCTTGATTTTGTCTGCTTTTAGGCATTTTCATTCAACAGCACTAGAAGATTTGTTTCAGAAATGGGAATAAGTCATGTCAGTATTCAATAAATACTGGATGACACTTCAGACTGGTCACAAAGATTAGATTTGCCTGCCTGTTTTTCTATGGTTACTACTGAAAATACGCATAGCAATTTGTTACCGGGATTACTACCGTGTCTCTGGCTTACCTGCTTCTCCTGTCTACCCTTCTGATTGGCTGCAACCAATTTTTCTGACTCAATTGTTTTACCTCACCATTTACAAGTCTCATAGATATACCTTCCATTTGAAGCTTTCGAAACATAAGTGAAAGTTATGGAGTGACTATGATAATAGAGTAATGAGTTATATGTTCTCATAAAGATGGTTTAGGGTCACACGCTTTACCCTGTAATGTGTAGTGGAGCACATAAGCAGTCACTCACCACCTATCAGCTGATGAGCTCTTGGTATGACTACTATGATGATATGATCACTTTAGGCTCCTGTGCCCATCCACCCAGCTCCACAGTGTATTTCTTATGTTCCCTATTCATCTGGCATCAATTCAACAGGTGTGTACCATCTGTGGAGGCTTTCCACTCACAATAGGAGATAGTAGAAAAACTCATAAAAATACTATATTGAACACCCTTTACTGCCCTGTTGTATGGGAGGAAGAGTTGTTTATGAAGTAAATCCCGCACTGCGGGAGTTGAGTCCAGTATTACAAGATAAGCTAGCCTCAGTATTAATTTGCCTTAAAAATTTAGATTACAGCAGTTCAGTTGTTTCACAAGAAACTTAATATTTGTACTGAGGAGAAAAGGAAGGTAAGGACAACAGGAATCTAGAGTTTGAAGTCTTTTTAGGTATCCCGTATAAATTATTCCGAACTAGGAGTCCAAACTGTAACTTTAATCATCTGACTAAACCAGTGGACTGTAATTACTTACTGGGTTGAAGGTTGGTAAGTTTCCTTGTGTTACCCGTACTCACATCTTACATCTTTTCTGACCTCCTCTCATTTTTTGGTGTTGTAACTCTTCTGTTACAAAAACTCTAAAATGTGTCACTCTTATTGGCTATGTCTGTACTAGTAAATTAAACAATGCCAGGTAATGCTTCCAGCACAGAAATTTACCCATCTATTATATTGGATTGCTAGTGCAGTGCCTGATGTATAACATCCCTGACATTTTGGCCTGGGTCATTTTGCATTTCCCTAAACAATTCCTGCGCACACTCTGTGAGTTTGCAAATACTCCCAGTAACTGGTGTGGGCAGAGCCACCCTGCTTTAAAAGCTAGGAGTCCTCAATAATAAAGAAGTAGGTTTTTACATCACACTGAGTATTATGGCTAGAATGTGTCTTGGATAGGTCACTTTTCATTTCTTTTTTCTTCTCTCGGAAGTACATTAGCAGTCATTTAAGAATAAATAATGTTAGTTCGTGGTAATTTTCAAATAGCTAATATTAGCATTGTGTTCTGCTTCAATTCTCATGTGAAGGCAGAGTCAGTAGAAGCTACAAAAAAGAAGAAAAAACCCTATTCCTAACATTTCTGGGTGAAGCACACCACCACCACCAGCAACAACAAACCTTCTTAGTATAATGACTGAATTTTCTCTATTTCCCAGGAACAATAAAGGAGATAAAATGGCTGCTACCATCTAAATCAAGAAAGGAACACTTCTTCCACTGTGGAAGTGCTAACATGAACATGTGGAAAATGGCAGAATTACTTCAACTTTGATGTCACAGAAGAATTATATCAGAGTAAATAAATCAAAACCCCTCCCCTCTCTTCCCTCCCTGTAGTACAGAACAAACCATACCAGAAAAGGAAATATGGGAGAAGGTTTAGCCAGGTACCATCTGGCTAAGGATCTCAGCTTCTGGAGCTCTGAAACTGCCTCTATAATGGCAAGTTAAAGAGTACCTGGAAACATTCCCAGACACTGAAACTCAACCCTGTACTCTTAAATTGTTAGCATAGCCCCTGGCATGGCTTTGACCCATTCCAGCTAGCCTCCTCCCAAGCATTCCCAGACAACATGTAGGAGCTAGTATGGGTGGGAGACCACTGCCAGGAGGCAGTCTGGGTGGAGTTACAATTTAAGCTAAGACACCTTAATTACACAGATGTGGTCAAACTGTGCCACTGGGCCAGCACAGAGGTCTTGGCACTGTTTAATTTACTAGTACAGATGTTATATGAAACTTCCAAGACCTGTTCATATATAGAGTCTGTTCTGTTACGGATTAGATACTGTTTTTCTGGAAAGGTTTCTAGCTGGTCTATTGCAAGTGCTCATTAGATTAGTATTCTGAAAGCATTTTAATCTATATCTACCATTTCTGGCATATCTGAGTGTTTTCCAGATACCTCTAACCTACCTGACTATACAAGATGTATAAACAAAGCAGGATTATGAACAGATTCACAAAGTTATTAATAGATCTGGAATGAGGACACATCTCCAAGGCCACGTGCACCCCTATACCCACAGCATACCCCTTTTCTTTTTAACTTTACCTATGTTTTTTTGGTTGGTTCTTTTTCTTTCCAAAATACCACAAGTGAGGTCCAAGCCTGAATCCTTTGTAGTCACACTGAATCTACAGTTTAAAAGGCCTAAAACATGTTAAAGAAAAGCAATGGTTAAGAGCATTTTCCAGTTCTATTTTACGTCTTCAATAATAGTGTGCAAATGAAATGGCTTGTTCCTCTGGTTCCCTCATAAAGATTCGTCTTGCCAGAGCTGTGGCATTTCTGAAAACATGACTCAACTACAGATACCGGTACTAAGTCTAAGTGCTCAGTTTTTATATGGATGTAGCTGAGAACAGAAATGCTCCCTAATTATTCATCCTTTTGTTTTTATGAAAAGGTTTTTTCTGTGGTTAAAAGTGACAACTGTCAGATACAATTATATATACATTTTTTTTTTTTTTGCTTCCCAGCTGCAGTTACAGTGACAAACCCCTCATTTTTCTTTAAGAGATTAATCTAAACTGAAAAAAATAAGTTATTTTAAAAAATATCTTTACTATAAGAAGGCTTGCTGATATGTTTCTACCAGTTAACCTATACCAAGAGAACTCTTTGTGTATAGACAAGAGCTAATGTTCGCACATACTGAGTGGAGAGAAAATCTCCTTGTTTAAAGATCAGCAGCTTATTAGACACAGTCTCAAAATATGTGTGAAGGGATTTGCCAGAATAGAGTTTAACATTAAAAACTCTGAACAATGCTATTTATTGTAATGAAGACAGAGTAAGGCAAAGCCTTCTTAAGAGTCTTTGTATTTCCTAGGTGCCTTAGGCAGTTGCCTTTATGCAAAGCAAGTTACAGTGGCGTTATCCATCGTAGACAAAAATGCCTGCTTCTTCTTTGTTTTTCTTTTTTTTCCTCTTTTTTTCTCAAAGGTGTATGCATTTCTGCCCCACATGACAGGTCTGTCTCCACATCTTCTGACAATTTAGGTCTTCAGAAGATCTTTCATTGCCAAAGAGGAAGACATGTTAATACTTGTAGGTTTGGCACAGGATTTCTACTTTCTGGTAGAAAAGCTCAACTCATTGTACTAATTTAGCTACTGTAGCTAGAAATATTACAGTACAATATTGAAAATACTATGCATGTTTTTGTCACTCCTAAGATGTAATTGACTTGCTCTAGGAAAACTGGAACCTAAGAATCAGCTCCTAAACTATGAGACAAGCCTTTCCACTGAGATGTAAATACACTCCAGATGAAGTTGGTTTTATGAAAGAGAGCAAAAAGGAGACAGGAAAGGAAGAACTGAAGCGATAGATAGAGTTGTAACTGAGATGCAGCAATATCTTGGGAACTTACAGCCTAGCAGAACTGTGACTTGCATCCTTGGTGTTCTTTCGCCTTGTGACAGATACAAAGTCAAGGAAAACTGTGTGTTTCAATATTGCACATTGTTCTTTCTTTCTTGTATTTTTGGCTTCTATCTCAAATGTAAGATGGGACTAATGATGTTTAAGGTTTGTTTTTCATCTGTAAAAAACAAGTTTGGTCAGTGGCAGTAGTTGTTCTACCTGCTTAGTCCACAGGACAGAGCATGGTGCAGAGATCCATGAACTATGAGTTTATTATGACCACGAGTTTACTATATAACCAACATCAATGTATCATCACACTGCTGTTCCTCACCTAACTATTGCTCCTGAGAACTCAGGCCTCTGAGTTGGGCACTGAACCTTAAGGGACCAAACCAGGACCATGAAATGGCTAATGGATTCAAAAACTCAATTATTTGCTACCTTCAGATAGCCTCTTAACACTACAGTGGGGTCAGACGCATACTTTCAGGAGTTTTGCTTTGAACCCAGCTCATTTCTCTGGGTCATGAAAGCTGGTAGGAGAATACTTTCTTCGTTATCACTGTCAAAATGACCTGACTGGTGGACTTTCAATGTCCAAGAAAGTTTTTATTGACTAAAACACCTCACTGTGCCTCTCAGTATTCAATGCTGCTTTTCAACGAGCAGAAATACCGGTCTGTTGCCCATGAGATTCCAGAGGGCTAAACCGTAGATCAAGTATCAAACCTAACAGAAAATCTTGCTGTGCACATATATATATAAAAAAAACCCCAACCTCCCAAAACTTTCAGTTTTCATGTTGTCCAAAGAACTAAATGAAATTCCTTTGTATGTTGTTTATTCCTGATCTAAAAGAGAAACTTACTTCAAGGTAAAAATGAATTAACTGGGCAAAATTTCTGAGAGGAGTGCATACAAAAAAGGACATTTTATTTTAATAGAGCTCCCTGAACTCTGTTGAGCTGTTTAATAATACTAATATTTCCAGAAAATCTGAAAAATAGCAAGAGTAAAATTTATAGTAGCAGAAACTACCTTTCAATTATAACTAGTTTGTGATCAGAACCTATTTTATTACAAGGAGAATTTGCTTTTTGCGCAAGAAGGTATAGATTGGAAAAAAAAACACATGAAGAAAAAATCTTAAAATCAGACAAAATCAATCAAAATAAATTATTGAAGGACTGGGCAATCATAATGCAGCTGAAGTTAACTTTTTGTTAGGCAAAACAGTCTGCTGAGAATTTTGCAAAGCATATAAAAACTATCCTCCATGTCTGGAGCTGATAACATGCCATGTCTCATGGTACTATTTCACCAACAATTTCACTCTTTATCCTGTTTGTAGAGAACTGTGCCACGGAAGTCCTATAGACAATCAAGATATAAATAAGGTGCACATGACTTAACAGCGAAGGCAGTTAAATATATGAAAAAACCTGCAAACAAATATGATCAATTCTCTGTCACTGGGAGTCTCCATCAGAACTGGGTGGCTACATCATATAGGCTAACAAAACCAGAAGCTATCAAAAAGGTAATGTAGGCTCAAAATTCCCTGTAGCCTTAAAAATCCTGAATCTGTCCATTGGTAATCATCAGGATGTGTTTCATCAGTCAAGAGCAAGTCAGTAGTGGAATAGAGAAACAGAAATTGTCAGCTTTGTTTTGCTTTTACACGGATGAATGTGAATCTTATAGGACTGCAGAACAGTATATACACATAAACGATGCAGTTGAACTTTGTTTGTTGATCTCTGTCATCCAATATCATGAAATGGTCTACTGTTGTCAGAGCAAAACCCAGAAAGTCAGTAACAGTTTACAATATTTATTAAAAAAACAAACAAACAATTCTTAAAATATTTGGCATCACACGATAGCATAACTTGTTAGCCCTTTGGCACTGTGTGGCTTGATTAGAATTTCCTCCTGCTTTGGACTGCTTTTTGCACTTGCTCAGATTTCTTAAGACTTATTGTCAACCCTTTAAAGCAGAGTCTGGATACTTCTGCTCTCAGAAAAGGCAACCTCAACTGGATTCTCTTTTCTTCCTTTGTAATTAATCCATTCTTTTGCCTTTGTCCACATCTTCATGTTTTAGATCTCTTTGAACAGTTCACAATACGTTTATGATGCTTCTAGTACTACTTCAGTGAGGAATTTCAACAGCTTCTGCAATAAGTCTAAGATGCTGGTCTTAGGACATGTAAACAAGGTTCTATTTAAAATTCCTTGCATCATGTAAGAGAAATACACTAGATGAAATTCTGGACTCATTCTTGCCAGTAACAATTTTGCCATTGCTTTCAAAAGGTTTATTCATCATTTGATCTATATTCCACCCAGTTTTAGGATGAGATGCTATCTCCATTTGTGTGAGCCCGTAAATTTGACAGGCAATCCACTTTTAGACAATTGTAAGCAATTCCCTCACACTTTTGTTGTATGTCCCAGCTGGAAGTAAATACACCCAATCAGTTCTTAACACATGCAGAATTGTTTTCAATTTCTCCTTGGTAGAATTCTTTCAGGATTAATAATTTCCTTCTCTATCAATTTATTAGTAAAATCTAGGCATCTTTATCCAGTGGTCCCAGCCAACCACAAGTAGAGCCTGAGATATCTAAATAAGACATCACTGTTTTTACTGACATCTCAGCCAACATCTCCTCTTGCTCAGCCTTCTCCTGCCAGCTACAAACAGCCAAAAAATCCAAATACAACAAGTTCCCACCCCTACTCTTAGCATGAACTGGTATTTTCTAGATTACTCAGAAGCCAAAGTTAGTTATCAAAGAATGGTCTTGGATATTATGTTCTCTGAGCTATACAATCAATCTATACAAACACAACTCTAATGCAGTTTCATTCTTGTCTCCAATTTCTGTGTCAGTGGTAAAGAAAAGTTTCTCAGTTAAATACACTTGCCATCTGCACTGTACAGTAAATCAGAGATCCCATTGTTCAAAATGTCTCCTGCAAAGATCCCTTTAAATACCCTGGATGTCATATTTTTAAAACCCTGGCTATTTTCGATGTGTCCAGATCCCTTCTTTGATGGCATTTCAAATGTTCCCACTGGTTACCTCTTTCTTACAGATCTAACAAAGAAATAATGTTGGACATTAACTAGGCTCAAGAGATGTTTTAAAATTTAGCATCCTTTTCCCAAAAAGACAATGTATGGGGATTCCTACTAGTTCATCCATCTTTCTCTTCCCCCTGGGTGACTGGGAAGGACCATCCCATCTTGGCTTTGACCCTCCACTCCTGCTACTGTTGTTGATATTGCTGCTGACTCTCTGTTGTCATGATTGATGTCTTGCTGACAGGCACATAAATCATGTCTGTTCATAATGGTTAATGTTGGTATTTGCATGTATTAGGCATGTTTTTGCTCTAAAACACTTAGCACCATGTGTGCTGCACTCATTCCGCTACCTTAGGGTTTTGGAGGGAGGGGAAGGGGCTGTGCCATTTATAGATATTTTTGTTCGGGTAGTGGGGAGAGCAGAAACCGTCGTTAAAAACCCATCCAGATGAAAAGGGATGAACTTTGCAGCTGCAGCACAATTCACTCAGACTACAAGACCCTACAGGATATATTGTCTGGCCGACAGTGTATCGGCAGCTGCAAACAAAGATGTATCTGCAGTATCACTGGATTTTGAACCATGCGCTGGGGTACAAGTGCAAAAGAAAGATGTTTTTTAATCCCAAAGGCTTTTAATGTTTTACACAGCCTTTTGTTGACACCTGAACTTTTACAGATGATTTTTGAAGAAGGTGCAATTTAGATTTTATACATTTTTACCAGTATAATCTCTTTTTCCCTCCGTTGGCCTGAAACAATCAAGAAACTGTTCTTATTATTTCATAATATAATTATCAATCATGGATCCTATGTTTCTGTCCTCTCCAAAAGTTCTCTGAAGGGAACAATTTGTCCCAGAATTTGGCAGCCTGGACAGCCTACAGTTTATACGAATCCTCCTTATGGGAATGAAGTTTTGGCAGCTGATGGAATCACAGAGGTATGTGAAAGTCAAGACTGAAGAAAATCCAGGCTCAAACCTCCAAATCTGCAGAGAGATTGTCCCTTTGGGGATCTCCAGTTCTTCGATAGCTCAGGTCATGGAGGCAGCCTTTGACCCTCCCCACGCAGTTGTAGAAAAGAAAGTTAATTACGTGAATCATTTTCTCCTGTGTGGACAAGGCTGTTTTCTTTGCAAAACTAGAATTGGAGAGCAGATGTCCTACCTGGCATTATCCATTTTTGATGATAATCATTGGTTTTATTTTTTACTATTAAATTGTTAGTACAGTCCTTGGCATAGTTTTGGCCCAGGCCAACTTGCACTATTCCAAAAGATATTCTGTACAGCTTGCAGCTTACCACAGGTCAGATATCATTTTTACATGATCGCTTTGCATGACGTAGTTTTAACTTCCCTTTAGCCAACATTAAGGAATCTGTATATGCTTTTATTCTTCCAGCAGCCACCGTAGTATTTAAAAAAAAATAGAGTAAAATGTTGCAGAATGGACCCCAGTGTGGTCTAAGTGGGCATCTTTCAAAGAAACTTTACAGCAAAAACTGTGATACAAATCCAGAAGATGCACATGCATTTAAAAAAATGGAAAATAGTTTTGTAGACATTAACATGCTATAGAGAGAATTTTTTTTCAAAGGGTTGTATTTTTCGAAGCCATTTTGTAAGCATACTCATCGTTCTATAGTATTTTTCCATTAAGTAATGGACTACATTACAGACAAAATTAGTCATCAGAAGTCCTTATGATGAAATAGGTCCCTATCCTCTACCCCTGGGAATTGAACACAAGCTCTTTGTATAGCAGATAGCAGTGATTCTTGTAAATGTCAGTGCTGATTAATTAAGGGCCTTGCCTGAACATACCTGTTGAAGAAAAGCTGTTATTTATTTCAGAGGGAATTTTGCTTAATCAAAATGAAATGCTCAAATTTTATGTTGTTAAAATTAGCACTGAATTTAGAAAATACTAGCTTCTGAAATTATGAAGGACCATCCTCCAAAGAAATCTTTCCCAGACCAAAATGGCACGTGAACTGTACGCTGGAGATCAAGATTATAGATTTTTCGTCAGGCTCATTTAGACTAAATACATTGCTATTTCCCAGAAGTTCTTCAGCTGTGAGACACCAACTCAACGACTGAGGTCTAAGACTTTTTGGTTTACAAAAGCAACATGTTCAGCTGCAAAAAGGGGTGTGTTATGTTGTTACCTTCTGCTTTCAGGGCTCTTACAGACTATCAAGGGCATTTTGCTAGGAAGTGTGACATTTTTCATAGTAAGTGACAACTAAGGAACAGGAGAGAATCTTGGGCAGGTGAGATGAAGATGTGGATGAAGAGCAAATTCTTAGGCAAGAAAGAGATCTTTGGAAGAAGCCTCAAGGTTGTTTAAAAAAAAGAGAGAGAGAGAAAAGGAGAAGGTGCCTGCCTTTTTTTACTATAAATATTCTGACAGTTTCTTGTCTTACAAATTTTATAAAAATCCCAAGGAGTAAATTTTCTTTTTGTACTCTGATCAACCATGACATAGTAAAGTCTAGATACCAGTCCTCCATCAGAATGAGACTTCCTGGCACATAATTTCTTTAAATCTGGGTATTTAAAAAAAAACCAAAAACACACAACTTTTTTGTTACTATTTTAAATTAATTTCTATCTCCCTGAAACCATTTGGGTACTTGTTCTTACATAATACATTCCTGCAGAGGTGTGGAATATTTTAAGACACCTCAGAAACTCTCTTCCCTGGATTTGCCAATAGCATAAGGATTCAGCAGATGGCAGGATGTGGCCACTTCAAGACAGCCAAGAATCTGGGCCTCCACCCTCCTTTCTGAGCATGTGTAACCAAGCTGTCTGTCTGTCAGACAGTGGGAGAGAGATCAGTGTGGGAACTGCATGTACTATTGGAAAGCTTTTTAATGAGTATCACTGTCATAATTAAGAAATTATCTCTATGCATTTAAACAGAGGCCCCACTTATGTACTGTATGAAATTCTTACTTTGCATCTCTGGAAATCATAGAATATTTCTTTGCATTGGCTAGGAACCCACAACTTAGCACATGCATTATGGTGAGTATAAAAGGATTTTTTTTTATGATCCATTAAGATTAAGAAGTACATGCACCCATTGCCAACAAGCACGCCATCTAATCAATCTTGCATTCCATTATTCTGTTTCATACTATTTTTTATGGGAAAATTCCACTGGGTGGGCCGTCATCCCTTTTACAAATTAAGGAATAAAATAAACAAACAAATAACCCACCCGCAACTCAGATTCATTCTAAGACTCAGAAGGTTCTCATATATTAAATGAATGCATCCCAAAGTAACATCTATTTTGTATTTGAGTTCAAGTGATTTCAATGAAAATTAATGGCAGTTGTACACATTTGGGAAAGGAAGGATAGACCCCGAAATACAACACTGTTGCCTGTTTGTGATGGATTTGGAAGGCTTGCAACCCAGTTTCCTATCAGGGGAGAAATCAGTGATACAGAATATCTTAGAATAATTTATTTATACTGTGTACAATAGTCACTGAACATAGGTGGTCACCGACTACATGCAGGCAAAACCTTATTTAGAAGTCTTAACCCAAAAGCCACTTTACAGTTCTCAGGAAATAATTCTCACCAAGAATTGGATCTAATCAAAGAGCGTAAGATAGCTTGAACTCTTTGGTTGTTTACAAAAGCTCTCCCATAAACCTGAATCACCAAAAACTAACAGCACAGCATTCCTTGAAAGTGCATGTATTCCTTATAGACTAAGAAAAGGAATGTGTAAGATTATATTTAACATGACCACCTGGTGACTCCTACCATAACAAAAGAAAGTTAATATTTTCAAAGGTGCTTAAGACTCTGACTTTAGTGGAAGTAAGTTTTATGTTCCATAAAGGATTAAACACCGAAGTCCACACACAAACAGGATTCAAAAAGTGGCCAGAATCTGATGCTGACACTCCCTTTTTCGTCCACGGAGGGAAACAGTCACGTCTAGGGTGACAGTCATCTCATCCTGAAGTACATATCTGAGCTAGGTCAGATAAGACTTTACTGACAATAAAAAGATCTGGGGAAGGAGTCTGTCTGAGTCATTGATTTCTGCATTGTAGAGGTCTACATTTGGTGAGATGAATCCTACTGCTTGTGTTTTGGCAGTTTTCACAGAGACAACTAGCTCAATTTTGACAGTAATGAGTGGCTCATCACCTAGTTTGTGCTTGGACTCAAGTGAGCTCTAAAAGCAAGGTGTCTCTCTTCTTAAATCCTTTGGGACGTACAGGGCTGAAGGCCTCTCAGAGATCACCAACGCGCTCCAACAAGTGAAAGATCTTGACAAAATGTTGCTATGGCTTTTTTCTGTCAAAACCCCAGGCAAGGGCTCCCGGCATGCATACAACCATGACTGTGTCCCCCTGGCAGAGGGTGGGTTGGCTTCACCCTGTGGGATTCTGGAATGCCATCTCCCACCTTCTCCAAGACCTTCCTAACCTTGTTCACAGGAGAAGGGGGAGAACAGGCTCTGTTCCTCTTGCTGGAGGTGTTCTGTCAGGCCAAAAGACTAAAATATTTATTGAGCCAGAAGGAGAGAGCAAGTGGGACTCTGATATTTGATTGCTAGTGATTAAGGACTTTAGGTCATAGGAGAAGGGAGAATTGGGTGAAGTGGGTTACGGGCCGTTCTCTGAGATCTGTTTTACTGCTTGGCACGAGCTAAATCTTGGATAAAATGTTTGAAATGCAAAAACAAGACAAGATATGTCTCACAGGAGGAAAAATATTTCACTTGAGTAAAGGAAATCAGGGGTAATATTGTAGTTTCCCAGTCTGTGTCATTTTTAATATAATCTGTGGGTGACTTGCTTTTTGTGTAGCATAATGCTACAGAGATTCAGTCAACTCTGAAAGTGTAAAACTGGAGTAAATCGATAAAAAATAAGCCCAAAGATGATTAGACATCTAACTAACTCTACATTTATACAGCAATGATGAGACTGAACACAGCCTACATAGTTGTGAATTCTTTGCATGTGTCCTTTGAATTCCAAGTGCAGAAAGAAGTCAAGTTTATTAAAGCTGATAAGGGAGGTGGAAGATTTTGTAGGAGTATGTTTGAGCTTGCTCACCTCTCTCCAGACTTCCTTCAGTTAACTTTCGTCTGCGTCTCCAAATCCCAGAGGCTTTGGAGCTCAATCCTTAGACTGTAGTAAAGTATTTAAGCAAATATTTTAATAGCTTTTCAACGCTTGTTCAAACACATGCATTGCTCAGCAGCAGTTCAAGGGTTAATAAAAACACACAAACATAATTTACTATAAATTTATGCTTAATGTGTAGAATGAAGACATTTTCAGTAACACTTTAGACATTTTGCAGCTCATACAACGTAAAAAAGAGCAGTTTAGGTGACATATGAATTACGAAAACATTGAATTTCTCTGCTGCTTCGCACTGGAGGATCTCAGTTCACTTTCTGTCAGGAAGAACAACATTCTTAGAAATGTCCCTTCACGTTAGGGCTTATTTTACTCCACACCTGGAGACTGCACACTCCTGATTTTCACAGCAAAGGAGACTTTCATGTTTTCCCTGGACATGTAGCTCTTTCTCTGGAAATAGAGTCCTATCCAACTTGAAACAAGACATCCAGAAATGATAGCATTCAAAATCTATGGTAAATTCATATTCCTATTATGTTAGTTAGTAATCAGATCAGTAAAACCCTCATGACTGTTACATGAGTGTCAGCAAACACTGAAATGCTGCACAGCAGTTTCTGGAAGGAATTTAAAAAGTATGTATATGGGAATGCAACTACTTGGGGAATAAGGCACTGTGTTATGACCCAAGTTTGAATTTGTTCTGGACAGAAGGGCAAGTATTACAAAATTAACTTTGGGAACTTTAATGACTTTCTCCCATGTACCTAGTCACTTCATTAAGATCCTACTGCACACAGTTAGTGAAGTAAACGGAAGGGATCTACATGTGTGGTGGAAGTAGGGGAACCTCAAAAGCACAAAGGTTCATCTGAGTTATTTAAATACCTTTGTTCTCACTGGGGGGTTGGCATCTCATGAGAGCATTCTAACAGGATGACAGATTGGATAGAAAGAAAGGTACAATGTACTCTTGAAATATCTCAGAAATTCTACTTTCATCTTCTCCTAATTCTGAAAATTTAGGAAAGATTATAGTTGGAATTCAGGGCTCTAGATAAAAGTTGAGAAGTATCCTTATTTCCTCCAGTTTGGGCTGGTTAGCTCTCTCCTTTAAATGGGTGTTTATTGCTTCATTTTGTATGAGCATTGGTAGTAACTAAACATTCCTATTTGCTAGTTCTCTCTGATGGAGATATTCCCAAACTAAAACGCAGATGCAATTTTGATGTAGCTTAAATTTGTACAGCTCTCATTATGTTGTCTCAATAGATTAAACCCAGAACTCCAGTTTAAAAGAAGCCACAAGCTTGGGATAAGTGTGGGCAGAAGTTCAGATTCAGTTTTACTCAGTGTTAAAAAACTGATTTCATTTTTAAGTGACAACTTAAAAATTCCAGTGGTTTTGTTATTTCATGTGAATAAAAGCTGCTGTATTACAATGGCTTAAGTACATGTCATACCTTATTCAGATGTATCCCCTAAGTGGTTTATATTTACTCTGTAAAGTTTATCCCATGCAGATTGTTTATATTCACCTCTGCTAATGACAGAAAGTTTACCAATAAACCAAGGACCTGTACTCTCAGATAGTTTAAACGAAACTCCAATTTGCAACTCCTCTACCTTTATCCTGGAACAAGATGGCTAAATTTAGGCAAGTAAAAATCATGTAATGTTTCTGTTTAATTTCCTTGGCAGTAGAGATGAAAATTCTAGACTGAAATGATATTGTATGACATCTGAACCAACAGTCTAGCTAAATAGAGTCTTTTCGTTCACTTTTGGCTGTCTGGATCAATTCTTTGATGAGTCCACTAACAAAGAACAAGACTGATGGTAATCTCCACTATGTTAATTTTACATGAGTGTAATTCTACTGACTTTGGTTACTTTACTTCTGGTTTACACCAGTGTAAGCAAGATTACTGAGAAGCTGAGGATCTCAGTCCTTGTTGGTATAACCAGATGCAAATTTAATGAGAAGATCATGATCATGTACCTGTAAACAGAGAAGTAAAATCTTATTCTGATCACTTCTAATCTCAGAATTACTGTTTACATGGTCTATTTAAATAAGTTTAAGTATAATACCACAAATAATAAATGTACATTCGAGGTCCTTTGCCAGGAGGATACTTAGCAAAAGGAAGGAATGTTGAAGTCCACCTGTAAAATTATTTGTCCCTATAAGCAACAACAGGCATATGTTCTACATCACATTTGAGCCCAGTCGCTGTGGCCCAGAACCAAAGTAAACACATTTTTCTGATGTAATTGTTGATTCTAGTTGAATTAGTGCAATGCAGTCATAGCTGTGAGAAACATTTTATTTGGACCAGCTCTCAACCAGAGCTCAGAGAGGTTGCCTACCTGGCAAACCAGCAACAGTAGCTTGTTTTCACAAAGTTCTCCAAGTTTTGTACTCAGAGGAGCATATAAAAACATTTTAAAGCATGGGTCCTTCTCCAACTGACACTTGAGTAAATCAGAAGTAACTCCAACAAAGTCAAATGCAGCCCTCCTGGTATATATGAGATGGGCTTTATGTTCCACTGCCTTGCTGTTTTCCACTCTGACGTACTTAACGCTCAGAGGAACATACTCGTATACTGTTTGGGGACACACACCACAGTTTCTTTCCTCCTCCTTTCATTTCCCTAGCGCAAGTGCTGGCCACCAGATGAATATGTAGCAGTAGTAACAATAACTGGAGCTCACTACCTGAATACTTCACTGAAAATGCCTCCATTGCACTACCTACTCCTTTGAGATGATACCACTACTTTCACTCAACTGCTTAAAAATGGAGGGAAAGTAAGAGAAGAATGTTCAACTTTTTCAAGCAGCACATCAATAGCAAGTGCTTCATACATGATACACTTCTGAAGAAAAAACAGTAAAGTTGCAATAGCAAGACTTTTTTTCCAAAGTTTTAAGAACCCAGCATAACCTTCTAGAGGTACTAAAGTCAACAAAGATCTCTGTTTTGACTTTGTGAGGCTCAGGTTTTCACTAAGTTTTAGGAGGGATAAAACCCCACATGCTTCTGTAGGTAAGTGTATTAAGTAGTAAATAAGCAACAGGTAAGCAACTAAGGTTGGCAGACACAGGAGTAAACACATAAAAATGGTGGCTAACTAAAACTATTTGCAAAACTGAAGTGCTGTTTTGTACATATTTTCAGGTATGAAAGAGATTGCACATTTGATTTATTTTAGATTTTTGTGGGTTTTCAATATGGAAGTTCACACTTTCTGTTCTTAAATTATATCTTCTTTGGAAAAAAAAAAAAATTAAGGACCATCAAAAGTCAAATAAAAGTTTTCTAAACCAGCTTTTTTACCAGACTCCTGAAAAGGTTTCATCTTGTGTTATTCTAACGTGAAGTATTCCTATTCACACCTCCCCCATTATACAGGGATGTATATACTGTTGATGACTTGCCTGGTTACTCACACATCCAAAGTAATCATGAGAAGATTCAAATTATTTCTTATCAGCAATGGAAAGGAAGAACAGGAAAGAAAGAGAAAAAGAAGGTGGGAAAGGAAATGACAGAGAATAAATGAGCAGTTGTAGCTCTAGGCACTGGGAATGTGTTTTTGCTATACTTTAACAATGACAAAGCAAAGTGCAAGAACAAGGGCACTTAATCACAGGAGTTTTCATTGGTAAGAACAGTGTGATTGCCTGAAGATTGAACTTAATATTTTGTCACAGAATATCTAGTTGAACACTCTCACTGACATTGTGCGTGCACATGGAGAGGAGTTGATGTTGCATATCTTCATCCTATTTTCCCAAGCAATTTGCAGAATGTTCTCCAATTACCTAAGAGATAAACGGTATTTCTTCTTTTTTATTATTTTTTTTTATTTTCCACGTATACAAATAACTAATGCTGAAAGCTATCTTTCTTCTGTTTCCTATAGCATTGCACAGGTGGCTCATTCATTGAAAACACCTTCTGCTCTTCCAGATAGATTATTGTACAAACAAACAATGGAAACCTCTGCCCTGGCAACTGAAAAGAAAGATCCCAGCCATTGAATTTGTAAGGTTTCTCCAGCTTTAGTCACTCTCTTCAATCAAATCCTTCTGTGAATCAAAAAGAATTAGCCATAAGCCATTTTAAACAAAAGATGTACATCTGGAAAGAGATTACCTAAGCACAAATGTACAACAGAAATCTGGGAGTCACAAAATTATAATCTTTCTGCATTCTTAAATGTCTTAAGCCAAAATGCTTTGCTTGTATTGTAAGTTTTCTTGTTGGGACTCTTCCATCTATATTCTTTCATAGAATGAACTCATTTAGCACCTGAAGGGAAATCTGGTTTTAGATGTTTATCTGGATTGAGCAGCCTGTTAGTCCTCACAGTGTGAGCCATGCTGATGTTTTCTAGTGTAGATGTGGCATTAACCAGTATCAAATCAGTGTTTCCACCTGTAATTCCTCTTTTAAAATAATCCTTCCTTTCTTGTTAGTTTTTTGCTCAGCTGATAAAGCCTACTTAGGCACAGAACGTAAGGTTTGCAGTATTACTTTTAACCTGGTTTCCTTAGGGGGTTAGTGGCCGAATCTAGTGTATTTAACTCCTGCCTAAGACTCGGGCATCTAAAAGTAGTAAGCGTCCCTCTTCTTAGCTGAAAATCTCCCGCAGACGCTTTGCAAATTTTACTGCTCATGCAATGCCAGAGATGTCTGCGGCTGGGACACAATGCTTAACTCTTCCCCACACAGTGATCCAGGCCAGTACTGCCTAAATTCTGCCTGACTTCTGAGAAAGTGAAGTTAGTGTGCTCAGAACTAGAACTAAGTAGTAATCAACGGAGGCAGGAAAGGGAATGAATTTTATAAGCAATTGCATTGAATAGTAAGGAAAGATACAAATCCATGAGGAAAAGACAAAATCTTCAGTTCCCTGTCTGGTCAGAAGGGTGAGATAAGAAAGTAACAAGTTTAGACATGCTGGCGCTCTCTTGCAAGTCCTGGGGTCTCCCACCTTTCTCCAGGGAGAACCTAGGCAATTTAGGCAACTACTTTAGGGTTGCCTAAACCTGGGACTAACTGCCTGTGTGCATAGCTGATCATCCCCCTGGTAACTTTTGATTTTTCTGACTAGTTTCAACCGCTTTTTCTATATCTTTCAGACATGAAGTTCCAGCATGCACTGTGACATCTGTGTAAAGGGGAGGCCTTATTAATGCTGCTGAAGGAAAGGATGTGGTGCGAACTCAACTTTCAGTAGACAACAGAGAAAAGCTTCATTTCAGATGTGCTCATAATTAGTCACTGGAGAATGCAGAATTCTCTCCTCTGAGGACTATGTGAATAGTGTGGTGAGCAGGACTAGAGAAGTAATTGCCCACCTGTACACAGCACTGGTGAGGCTGCACCTCGAATACTGTATTCAGTTTTGGGCCCCTCACTACAAGAAACATATTGAGATTCTGGATCATGTTCAGAGAAGGGCAATGGAGCTGGTGAGGGATCTGGAGAACCATTCTTCTGAGGAGCAGCTGAGGGAACTGGGGTTGTTCAGCCTGGAGAAAAGGAGGCTGAGGGGAGACCTTCTCATTCTCTACAACTGCATGAAAGGAGGTTGTAGTGAGGTGGGGACGGGTCTCTTTTCCCAAGTAACAAGCAATACGACAAGAGGAAATGGCCTCAAGTTGTGCCAGGGGAGGTTTAGATTGGATATTCAGAAAAATTTCTTCACCGAAAGGGTTATCAAGTATTGGAACAGGCTGCCCAGGACAGTGGTGGAATTAGCATCCTTGGAGGTATTTAAGAGACGGGTAGACGTGGTGCTGGGGGACACGGTTTAGTGGTGGTTTTGGCAGTGTTAGGTTGATGGTTGGCTCAATGATCTTTTAAAAGGTCCCTTCCAAGACAGGTGATTCTATGATTCTATATCTAATATTTTTTTTTTCTCACTTTGGAATATTCACATCTCTCTCATGTGGATTCTCTAATATCCTTCAAGAGTGAACTCATGCAGCAACATTGGTGTCTTTCATCTAAAAATGTCAGCCAACCATGAAACAGAAACCCGTCAGAAAACAGGCTTCATATGTTTGATAATCATGCAATAACTCCTCTTAAGTAATTTAACTATAGTTCTTATTAAAAAAAAAATAAAGGAAAACCCCCATTTTTTTTCCAATAGAAAATAATTCACTGAAAGAATGGAGTGAAATTTGAAAGAAAAAAATGTAGAAAGGAAAATATTTGTAAATGGAGAGATTGTCTTCTGGGGAGGCAATAAAAAGGAAGGCATAACACATTGGTGGAACTGTACTACTGAGACAGACATACTCAGCATTGGTAACAACTGTTTTCCTAGTCAAAATGAGAGTATTTCACCTTCTGCTATGCTGAGTTTACCAGCCATAAGGTGGACTTCACTCATGTGAAGGGGGTAATGCAGGCTACCCTCTCCCCCTCCCCCCTTCCACACCTTATAGATTACAGTCATACAGAAATGTACAAGGAGTTGGAAGGGCAGTGGTGGTTTTTCATGTATATCTCAAACATCTCCAGGATTTTCTTCCATGATTACACAAGATCAGTGCTAAAACAGGTAAAAAACCCTTTGAAATAAATACTGAGAACAAAAATATGCTTGCAAATGTTATATATTTATTATGATGGGCTCTTGCTAAAACAGGCAAGAGAAAATATTTTAATTTTCTTTGCATTTTATTAAGAAAGGCAGCCAGAAGTACTACATGCTCCAGAATATAAGTAAAAGCCAGGGCTAGAGGAGCACCAATGTCAGAGTTTAGACGGGGAATCAACTGGAGTCTTTGATTTTCCACAGGCCAACTGTGCAAATTTTACAGGAGTGCAAAGTGAGCTTCATTCCAGTAAAACTGACTCAGTCAAAGCCAAAAGAATAAAATTAAGACTTTGCGTCTGTCATCTCACTCTTCCTTGAGGACTCAAAAGATCTTTGGAAAGAGTTAGGAGGTGTTCATGAGGGAGCGTGCAGTACAACCTACCTCCACTCATGCTCCGTAGTCCATGCGACTGTGCTTAAATTGCTACAGGATCAGCAAAGATATTGACCTAGGAATTCTAGTTTACTGGGCCCAGAACATTTAGGCAGAAGTTCAGGACTTATTTTAGGTGAACTGGATGAACTTACACATTCATCAGAGACCCATACTTTGCAACTCTCTTCACATATTTTGTCAGAGTTGCTTGACTTTGTATCACTCATTCACAGTCAGAACACTGAAATGTTCGAAGACCTGTCTGGACTTATTTAGGCAATGCATCAGATAATCCAGTGATTGATTTCGGTTTTAGTGTTTGTTTCTACATGGAAATCTCATGGGTAAATATGATTACTGTTATGGCTTCTTGGATTAGTTAAAGGGGGTTAGTTTCTTTTCTACAATATTTCTTGATTTTGTAGCAAGTAGCAAGACTTGGTCCCCTGGACTCATCTCTTTTCCTTTAGGTATCTGAGACAGCTTATAATACATCTGAATGCACAGATAGATTTTTTTAAAATGCATTCACTCCACTGAACTTGAATTTTATTATGTGTATACCAGGTGGATAAGTGCTTTCAAGAAACTGCTTTTGCAGTTGTGTTTTTGCGATTGTTTTCCTCCCGGATTTATATCCCACATACCAATCTTTATTAATGGAGAGAGAAAAATGAAAAGATGTAAAGATCCTGCCTTTTCCTTAGTGCTCATTTTGGAGCTGTATCAGGGGTACACTGAACAGCTTTGTTTCAAGCCATGAACTTATGAACTGATGATTTTATGAAATCCAACTCTTACTGTTATTATAATATAATCCTCATTCCCTTCATCACCCAATTTTTCTGCAAAGTCAGGTCTTGCTTTATTTTCCTGTAAGGTGACATGGACATACATGCCCACTTCCATTTGTCATGCATTGTGGCAAACATGAAGTGATCAGATATAGGCAGTTACCGAGTACAAGCAGCTCCTGCTGACATCAGTGGCCAAGTGCTTTTCCTTGGCAGTGGGTGCACAATCTAGTCCCGGGATAACAATGTGTTTGGTCTCATCTGCTTCTTGACTGACGACTGTAAGTCTGCTTTTGGACTTCTTTTCTTTCCGTGTCGAGTGAATGGAGCAGCCATTTGCAGTTCCTTTTCTGAATTCAGAGCAAAGGTAATCTGCTATTAATTTGTCATGGTCTTGTCTGTGAAATTAATGCATATCTATCAGCTAATTTAGAGGTAAAACACTATTTTCCTGCAGAAAAAAGGTTGCAAGAAATGGTACAAAAAAGATAGCAGAGGCAGCTCCAGCAGCCAACCAGCTTCATTCATTTAGGTCCACTACAGAAACAGAACTTAGTGCAATTAAGTTTGTTCCCAGTTCTGTCACGTTGGTGGAGAAAAAAAGCCTAGAAAGCCCCATCAGAGTGGTCAGGAAGGGAAGAGAGAGGTGGCACGTATCACCAGATGGCGCTGGTAGACACGGCGTGCAAAAGACGCTCAGGCGGTGAGCACTGCTCTGGTCTTGCTTGCCTCTGGATGAAGGCTGCTGTTTGAAAAGTTGTCAAGAGAAACATCAAAGTTGCCTCCTTGCTGCGATTTCACCTGAAGAGCTTTTCTGGGAGGCATTATTTCCTGGGCAGTTGGGTTTGGGTGGAGGTTTCAGGGAGCACATATTGCTTGGATGTCCAGCATACTGCTGATGGCGAAGGTGATGGTAGGAAAACCTGCCACCCTCGTCTGCCAGCAAAAGCACCCAACGGGTCAGCAGTGAGCAGCAAATCTTGGGGTCTGAGCCCCGGACCTGCCTGCTTGAACCTGCCTGTCTTGCTTGTCTTGCTGGTTCCCTTACCTAAGAATTAAATATAAGCAGTTCAAAATATTGGCTGTCTTGTGGCTGAATAAATTCTGATCAACTTTATGGTTGGACTGTATTTTATTGTATTGTATTGCATTGCATTGCATTATATTGTGTAACTATATGGCACTATGCATTAGCGTCTTTCTGTTGGTCGTATCCCTAGACGCCTTGGAACCTGATAATTATTTGAGAGACTTCTACTTCTGTCCATTGAAACTGCTCAATTTCAGAATTAAAAAAAACCCAAAAACAACAGCAAAAAAAACCCAACAGAAAAACCCCAAACCAAACAAAAAAAAATCCCAACCCCAAAAAACCCCCAAAAACCCCAAAACAAACATCATCAGTAATTGAAAAGACCTGAACAGAATTGTACACATTCTTTGAGGTGAATATGTAAGAATACTGTTTATTTCTTTGAAACTATTTGGAAATTTAGGGACTATCACTAGAGTTGAGATGGCTCTCCCTCTTGTATATGAATACTTGAGGACATTTTTCATATTCAGTTTTCAGTTAAAAGTGTAGTTTTTATGATTTTGTTTTGTTTTGTTTAGAAACATAGTAATTTGGGGAAAGGTCACAGAGAAATTTGGAAGCATCTTCTTTTTCTTCTGTTTGAGAAAATGGACAGCATTCATTTATTTTTAACCTTTGGTAGCAAATTTTTACTGCTTTTGGCTAACTGTAGCAGTTAACTATAACAGAATCCTGCCAGGACTTTGAAATTAACATATTTTCCTTCTTTCTTTCCCATTCCCTAAGAGATTGTGGATTCTTTTCTGATCACAATTGGTTGGGGAATCTGATTTGTGGTTCAGTATTAGCGCACTGAGAAAAGTACCACGTCTTGCATTATTGAAATCCCTCCCGGCAGCCTCTAGGGATCCTTATATGTCTCTGATTCTTATATGACCCAGCTTGATCCTGTTTAGCTTGTAAAATTTGATAGGATCACAGCTCAAAGGGCTGTGGTAGGTGTCCTGTCTGATTTTAACTCCTTGATGACCTCAGAGATGTTCCTGTGCATACAGATGTGCACATACCCATCTGGGGCTGCATCCGGCAAGGTGCAGAGCAATGTGGCTCTGCTCCAGCAAAGCACTTAACCAACTGCTCAGCATGGAGCCACTGGGCTGAAGCCAAGAGGGAGGTACTGCGACATGACCTGCGTTGCGAATTGCACTCAGATTTATGGCTAGAGTTGGTCTGAAAATGAGGATAGGTAATGCAAATATGGTGTTTATTTTATATTGAAAGGGGGTATTCACAAAGGTTAGCTTAGCCTAATAGAGTCACTCCCAAAGGCCCCCTGGGGAAGCCCACCTTGCTCCTCTCCCTGTAGAAGAAGTGTCTAGAGAGATTAATTTTGTGATGATAAAAGTGAAGCTTTATGAGTACTCTCCAAAATGTCATGCACGTCATATTTTTCTAACCTGCTGCAGTTCTTGGACTCTGGGTAATGTTTCTGAAAGGTTATAAGCATTCCAACATTTTGGAAAATGTTACCTCTTTGCTTAATCCACAGGTGTAGTACCTAGAACTGTATTTAGAGCTGAACCTTGTTTTCAATGCTAGCATTAAAGATAGCTTTATCCGTGCAAGTTTTCAATTGTTCCTCCACTTTACTGACTGTGTCAGTGACATGCCTATGAATCACATGATATTGATTCTTTCAGTGGTATCTCCGGCAAAAGTGATACAGTTTTACAAATTATTAAAGTTGCTTCATGACTTTCAGCAACTTTTATCCCAGCCAAATACCATGACAATGTTTGTGTTGACCAAGTGAACAATAAGATGGACTCACATGGACAGTGAGTGCACAGCAAATGTGTAATCTGGATGATAAAACAGGTTAAACGATGATGATGATATATCACCCCGGGATATTTTGTAGTGTAAAACTATGCAAGAGTGTGTCAGAGCATCTCCTTGTAGGTTCTCTTTGCATTCTTGATTTTAAGGATATTTTCTTCAAAGTCTGCTTAACTTTGTCCTGTGTGCAGAATTAAACTGGGGGTTAATCCTTTGGGGCACTGGCACTCATAATCCTATGGCATGAAGAGTAGAAAAGAAGCGGACGACATCTCAGTGGATAGGGGAGAAGATGATTGGTAGCAGCTGTCTGCCTAGTAGTTTAGATGTGATACATTAATGTGTTTTGGTAAATGAAGGATTTCAAAGCAAGAGGATAAATTTAGGGCATTGTAAGCACCTCTCAGTTCTGTGCATGGATTTTGATAATTTGTTGTGGTTGTGGATGGTTCTTTTCAAGACAGCTTTCCAGTGCTCTATCTGCTCAGTTCTTTCAGTGTAAAATGTGTAGTCCTTCCATCAGATGATAACTCTGGCATCTGGGCACTGCTGAAAATAAATAATAATTTTATTTGACAATCTTTGTCCCTTACAGTATAATTCACTGGAACAGGCTGCCCAGAGAGGTGGTGGAGTCTCCGACTCTGGAGACATTCCAAACCTGCCTGGACGCCATCCTGTGCAACCTGCTGTAGGTGGACCTGCTGTGGCAGGGGGGTTGGACCAGATGATCTCCAGAGGTCCCTTCCAACCCCTAACATTCTGTGATTCTATGATTATTTGGTGGTATTTGTCCTGTTTGATTCAGTCTCATGTCAGTAAGTTCAGACAGTAGCTTTAAATGTGCTTCTTCCTGCCTGAGAGCAATTTTAAGCAAAGGAAAAAACTGCAGATAATCAAA
Source organism: Chionis minor (assembly GCA_013398295.1). NCBI lineage: Eukaryota > Metazoa > Chordata > Aves > Charadriiformes > Chionidae > Chionis > Chionis minor. The sequence goes on from VZSF01009112.1 coordinate 113,759, forward strand.
ATACTGATTTTTTTTTTTTTCCATGTGAAATATTAAACTATGGCCTTTTGTCCATTAAAAAATGCAAAATATGTCTTGTACTTATTTTGGTCTTGATCTTACAGCCAATATACAATTTTTAAAAAGTCAAATGATACACAAGCAAAGAAACTAAACTAGCACTGACAACAAACTGGTTGTTTCTTTCTATATATTTTCTCTCCAATGCATGTTAATAGCATCTAATTTTCTATCAGAAAAGATAGAGCCTAGAGAATCATCTGTGCCATTTGGACTGCACAGCTGTGGAAGTTACTCTCTACTCAGGGGGAATGTTTTGACTGACCATCACAGAAAGGGAACTGTTTCCTAGGAGAAAAGCATCCATTGGTATGAAGTTCATGTCCTCAATACATCTCCTAATTCCCACATGCAAAAAAATCTGGAAGCACAGATCCTTGGAACACCTTTTGTGAATGATCATTTCACACGGTAGTCATGAAGCTAGATGGAGAAGGATGAGGTTCATTCTCCAGCTCACATCTGTCATTGTGTTCTACAGCATCAGAACAGAGTTGGAGACTCCTGTTTTGATCCATAATCAAGGCTTGCATTTTAAACCTCCAAAAGGTAGAGAATTTTTATTTCTGTTTAAAAAGAGGCAAAGCTGAAAACACAGGCCGAAGCTGTACAGGCTTTTAGTTGGAGTAACTCCTGGAGGATGCTAGACCCAGTGGGAATTAAAAAGCCAGACCTGCTTCCCAGCTTCAGGCTTCCTCTCCCAGGCATGCAGCAAATGTGTTATTCACTCCCTGGCCCTTTGCACAATGGGCTGACCTTCCCCTCAAATAAGTCAGCCCAGCATGAGAGCAACATATGGAGCCTTTTTGGGCTACTTCTGTCCAAAAAGTTGTGTCATTTTCATGCAGTATAGGACCCTCAGTGGGACTGACCTTCCTCCTCTTGAAAAAATATAAAGACTCTCATTGACTTCTGTGGAAAGGGGACTGGGCATTGAGCTTGCCTCTGGGAAAACAGAAAATAAAAAAGACAAGTTATATGGATCCCTGAGAGTATATAATATAGGCATTACTCATGCAAATGCAATATTTAGACTATTTTAAATGCATATTAGTTGGAACACGCACAGCAATATTTTGTAGTTTCTCTGCAAATAGAGCTTCTGTATGTGCAAAGTAGCTAGTAATGTTGCAGTGACACAGCGCAGGGAATAGCAATCCCTGTAGTGGGAGAACAGTAGAGGGTACGGTAGGGCTGAGGCAAAGCACTTTGCAGCAAGTCCTTTATTTTGGAGACGATCCTGGTCTAGTAGATTGGGATATTCAGCTTTCACTCTGGGCCTCAGAATTTCCATCAGATCATGAACGTGATCATTTATGAGTATTTTAGCTGCACGGTCTTGGGAGAGAGTTTTCAGTGCAATTTTGTGGAAGGCAAAATACAAGTTTTTTTAATGTATAGGAAAAAATGGTATGAGTTTTCTAACTTCAGCAGTACTGCTTGAAGACTAATGCACTTAAGATTGATTTCAAAGACTTCAGTTCTTCTCTCAGCTTTGCCTGTGGACAAATACAGATCTTGGTGACGCCCCCATCCCACTCCCCAAAGAAGAGACATGAGAATCTGGACCCTCTTCTGTAAAACAAAAAAAAAACCCAAAAAAAAAAGTCTGCAAAATGCTACATAAAACTCCAAGATCTTAAGGAAGAAACAGCCAATGCTAGAACCAGGTACACTGTGATAGGTGGAAGGAGATGTATACAATTGTAGAGCTGAAACTATGTACATGCTTGTCTGTACGGTATATGCTTAGGGAAGACATTAGTCCTTCTGCTCATAAATCTGTACCTCACCATCCCTATGTATTCGTTGTGTGTGAACTGTAATAGTAGACTTGTCAGGTAATCAGTCCAAATATCTTCCTCTTACTCAAAGCTATACATGAGACCGTGTGAAACTGTAACACCAACAGAAGCTGCTAAAGCAAAAAAAATCTCCTTTGTTTTGATCACTCCAAAATACCGTTCATGAGAAGGTTATTGGACAAAACCAAACTTAAGGCAAAACAGATTCATTCCCATGTTTATATACCACTATACATGCTCTTTACAAATCAGGCTGTGTAATGATGGGACTGACCTCTAAGTGTGGGAGTGCAAATAGGTATAACGGATCACTGTCTTCCTGCAAGAGAAACCTTCTCCTGGAAACAGACAAGCCAAGCAGTGTGCATTTTAATTAAAATCACATCCTGGGCATTTAAGTTTTCAAAAATTATTAGTATGACAGAGGTTACCTTTTCTTGTGACTACTATTATTACTGTCAGACTGCCTGCTTCAAGTGGGGGGCTGAAGGTTACATATGGGATGGGGGAATGTAAAGTTAGTTGGAAGGGGTTAGTACACGGGGCCGTAGCCTTGGAATGCTCTTTGTTGGCTAGCGGTCTCTTGCTGTCTTGTCTACAGCTGTGCAAAAGACCCCTTAGGACATTATGTATAGCCCTCAGCAGTGACTGCAGTGCTATAAACTGCAGGTGACTCTGGTCAAATCCAATTTCTCTTCCTGAACAGAGCACATGCTATCACTGCTACATATTCCTTGCCAAGGTAAACAGGGATAACAACTTTATGGATTATGATAGAGAATTTATTTCAAATTTCTGCCTGGTATTGTTGTATTTCTTTAAATAATTTTGCACTGTTTGCATTCCCGCACTTGTAATTGAAGCTAATGGAGCGTGCTGGACTAAGATGACATTTGGGTGTATATAAATAGTCTTACAGATGAAAAGATGAGCTGTTTAGTTTAGTAAAGGACCACACTTGTCTTTCTTGCAGCAAACTCAGGACTCACAAAGAGGCTTTCTAGGAATGTCTTCATTTTTTTTACAATTCCCACTGACATTCCTATGATTCATTGATGTGCATTTTACAAATAAAGCTGCACCACAAAGGATGTAGTGACCTACCCAAGGCTGTACAAAAACTTGTGGTGCAGTCAGCAGTTGACTCATACCCCTAAATCTCTGTTCCATTCTATTGTATCATTCTTTGGCACCTAAATAACACTTGTGCCTTGAAAAGTCTTCCTTTCTGGAAACAAGGTTTTTTTCAGCTCCGAGGAGCACAGCCGCTTTAAAAACAGTGGAGAAAAAAGGACATCTTTGGGGAAAAGTATAAAAAAGGCACAAGAAAAACAAATTATTTCATAGTTTAAAATTCCACTTTGAAGTGCATTTGGTGATTATCAGATAAATCCCTAAGAACAGAATTGGAGTGACACTATATATGTGCTTAAAACAGTTCTCTCTTTAATGGATATTTTGGAACTTGCCTAAGTTGCCATGAGAAGTCCGTTTTTATCATGCTGTACTGTAAATATTTGAGTACTGAAATTGGCTTTTAATAAAATTAACTGCAAGTTGAAAATGTTTAATGGACTCCATGGCAGGAAAATTAAGAAGAATGTCATTTTGTCTCTTTTATGTGCCCCCAAACATTCTTGCAATGAATTAGAACGTTGATTGTTATTTTTCAGCTCAGGACTTGGCAGGTGTGTAACGCGACTCCTGATAGCAGGACAGCAGATTACATTCTCGTATAAAACCATTTCTGAGGGACTTGGCACAAAAACTGTTATTGCATGTCTGCAGGTGTTTAGTAATTGGATTAATGCAGAGTAGAAGGAATGTCTGATGCCCCAGCACTGAGAAACGCTGAGGAAAGACACATTCATTTCTGAGAGTAACCTGGAATGCATGATGACAGCCTGTTCACACACATAGAGCCAGATCTAAGCCTGCGAATTTAAAATTAACTGCTGTGAGCAATCACCTTCCAGAGAAAACTTTATCCAAACCTAAATACAATAACAGGAGTTCTGTAAGTAAGGAGGCAGGGAGCTTTGGGCTATGTTTTGATCCTATTCCAAAAGCAACTTGCATAACCTTAGCAGAAGTCCTTATATCATGCATATCATGGATCCCTAAAATCCTAGGTGTCTAATAAAAATGTCCTTGATAAACATATAGAACCTCAAAATTCTGTAAAGGTAGAGAGAATATAATATAATCTGAGATCAAGGGCTTTCAGGATAAATTGATGTTCTTTTAAATATCTTGATCATGAATTAGAAAGGCTTTTATAATGGGCGGGGACCAAAGGCATAAATCTTTCTATACTGATGAAAATATTACACTAAGAAGTCCATTTGAACTAGTAAACACTAGAAACAAATTTCTAAAAGTGTCTCAGGTCAGGCCCTGTCAGTGCTCAGAAAAACACTTGCATGTAATCTGTGGGGTCACCAAGTTTCAATGTTCAGCTGACAGGTTGCCCTTGAAAATTCACTTGAGCCTGGGTACTGTTTTAGAAAGCACCTTTTGCACATATGGCTTATAGATTAACAGCAGACGGACTTAGGGATAAAAACAATTCTTTGTGTTATCCTGTACTGGGAAAGCAGGACCTTTGAGAAACTGTTCTCTGCTAGTAGAGGTTTCGGCAGTGTTAGGTTGATGGTTGGACTCGATGATCTTAAAGGTCCCTCCTGACCTAGGTGATTCTGTGTTTCTATCCTGCTAGGGGTCCTGGGAGGACAGAAATGATGTCCAGAGGTGGGTCCCATGAGGGCAGTGTAGGAAGCATTATCTTTTTTACTTGTCAGAGTATTATTCTCCAGGTCTACACTGTAGGAGAAAAAGGTACTGAGGTGACTGACCAGTGTGCTTTTTGGATGTCTGGTTCCTCTGGAAGCTGTACTGGCTAGATACAGGTAGGAGAGACCAATGCCCTGTAACCAGACTGTTGGCTACTTAGAAAAGTTTGGGTAGTGTTCATGACTCACACTTGTTGGTATTTCCACAGTGTTTCTTCCAGACCGTGGAGATGTCTCAGGTGAGGGTCTAAGTCCTTTTGGCTTTTGCTCCAGCCCTGTGGCCTTCATGAACACAATGAGGAGTGGGTATGACCCCACACCATTTTTTAATGCTGGTTGGTTAGAACTGCAATGTACTGAAATAAGCAGTTGATTAATTTCAACATGAAGCAATATTTGCAGTTCTTTATGTTCTCCCTATTTGCTAGCAAATAAGAATCCTATGGGAGGAGAATATATTCTTGAGACTAAAATAGACACAGAACATTTTCATTACACCACATTGCTTATGAAAAAGATAAATTTTCCTTGGGGAATTTAATCAAAATACCCCTGCCTTTTGGGAATAACACTTGAATATTTTACCAGAATCTTAAAAGCTTCGTCCTATGCAATGAATGACGTTTCACTGGGGATCAGGAATTTTATGACCATGGAGCAAATGGCAGCCTCATGGAGGTCGTTGAGAACTCACGTCCAGATGCAACAGTCACAAGTCACTCCCACTGCAGTTAAAGCTGTCAACCAAATTCTGTTATAGCTTTGTCTTTTACGTGCACACAGCTTTCTCCAGGCTTGATCTCTATCAGAAGGCTTGTTGCTGAGGACACAGACAATAGAGGATTGACTGCATGTATAGAGCAGAGCTCATATTGCACAGATAAATACACATGCACAGTCTACTGCTTTAAAAGTTCTTTAGGATGAAAGGTCCAGCTTTCCTGAAGGCCAGAGAATGCCATATCACCATTCTTTTCACAGAGGTATCTCTGCCTCAGTTTAGATCCTTTCTGTGCATTGCATGGGTCAGGCCCTAGCGTGGAGGGTCCATTTCATGTGGTGCAGGGAATGCTTCTTTTGAATTTTTCCAGCTTTCAGATGTTTGACTTTGGAGCTTTAACACTCCTTGCTCATCAGCTTTTATGAATTTAATTTTTTTTTTTTTCAGAACAGGAAAATTAAAAAAAAAGTCTGTGGTGAATCCACAAGCTTGAGGATTGCATTCCTGTGGCACAGAACTGCTGTGCTGAATGATGATGCTGACCATACAGGCTGACAGCAGGCTGTTCTAACTGGGAAATTAATATTGCTTGAATGACTCAGGGAATAAAAGCAACCAGTTCTGTATCTAACCACCCCTCTCCCCAGAAAGGTGACGGTGTTTTGATGTAACCTTTTCCCGTTTTATTCCTCAAAATTTGATTACTCCCTGAAAAACTACTTTGAACAATTTCTGAGAAAGTCTCTGAAGCCCAGACTTTGCTGCAGGTGAAAGAGTGGCTGTGTACCAACAACACACCCAAATGGTGGGAGCTAAAAGGACATAAAGCGGTAAGTTTGCAGATGTTTGCCTTGTTTGTATGCTCACTATGAATTCACTCACAGCCTATCATTGAACACAGGAAAATAAGTTATCCAGACCTTTGGTTGGACTCAGTACACACCGTTATGTTCTTATGTAAGTCTGAAAGTTACAGAGCTCAGACAAATCCAGTTGCCTCAACTCCTTTTGTTGTCAGTGGAGACTGAGTGATTTATGACACTTCTCCTGAGCACCTGGCTCATGAGTTGCCTTCTAGACATACTTGTACTTCTTCACCAACTAGAAGGGGGCTTTGCATAAGTCTTAAGTCTGCCTGTGACTAGAGCCGTACTTTCAGACTGTTGCATTAACAGATCCAAATCGCAGTCCAGCCTGCAATATCAGGAAGTGTTCATTATGCACTGTTACAGTGAAACAACACTTTCTTCTCTGAATGAAATGAAACTATCGCATAAAAATTTTACACTACTGAGATGACTGTTCACACAGTTATATTAGCCAAGGCTCACATCTCTTCACATAGCTGTGCAAGAAAATTCTGCAGCCTCATGAGCAGATCTTGATATTTTTACTCTCTATGAACAGAAGCATTGTCCATCTGTAGTCTCACTGATTTCAGGGAGCATCCTTTGCGAGAAGACTGTGCTTCAGTGTAGCAGGGCTGATTCATCAATTCTGTTTATATGTTTACTGAGGGGAATTATAGGCAGTTTTACTCAAGAAAACCAGCATTCGCCACCCTTATCAAAGAATTTTGTTAGTTCTACCTTTCAATTTTAATAATATTAAAATAGAAAGACCTCACCAGAAGATCCCAGTAAAAGAGCAGACAGTTTTAACCATTGTCCAATTCTATATCTAGGTTGTTTTTTCACATTGTACTCAAAAGAGATAATTGCAAATTATGAAGTTTTAAAAAACAATCTTTTTTCCACAAGTGGAAGAAAAAAAGCAGACCACACTCCAAGGATAGATGTCATAATTATTCTTTGAATGTATACATGCTTTTCAGGAAGAAATATGTATGAAATGGATTGTTTGCTTGAAGTGTTAAGTATTACACTGTGTATTTTTAAAGAACCATTAACTGTGCTATGGAATGTACCTTTGTGGTTTTTTTAAAGAACTTTGAAATTCCTTCCATGTCGTAGTTTGCTTTACTTTATTTCTTTTATTTTTTGTATTCAAAGAAATGCAGAAAATAAAGAGACGTGCCAACTAGAGGTAGCGATGTGTTCAGATCTGTAACCTTAGAGGTTCAGGAAGGCTTCAAAGTTGATACTGGTAGGATCTGGTTACATTTCATCACAGAGGATAAATTTATGCCTGTAAGCCATAACCTTTGGTCAGTCTCTGTTTTCTTCCTATTGGCTAAGAGATACATTTGCGTTATTCACCTGTCATGCAGCCACACTTAATAAAATTCTCTTTCTTTTGTTTTTCATTTGTTTTACTGGCTACTTACATCTTCAACAAAGATGGGAGCTATCCAAACTGACTGTGTGCATATCTGCAGAAGACAAATCAAACTTTTTTATAATGATATCCACTGTGTTAATGCAAAGGATGGTGACTGCTGGGGCTGCTGTAAAAACTGAAAAGTGGAATAGCTGTCATTTGCTTTTGAATTGAATTGAGAAAACATTCAGTTATTATTAACATCATGTTTCTGTGGCCACAACGTAGAACTTTAGGGCTACATTTATACCAGTCAATAAAATGGACCAGGGCTCTCCCCTGGCTCTGTGGCCTATTGACATGAGTGAGCTCATGATCAGCCAGATGAAATCTTTTCTGAAAGTGTGCAGCTACCTCCAAAGAGGCTGTTGCTTTTTGGGTCAGCTAAGACCTGAAAACTGTGTCCAGGAATTATCTGGAAGAGTATTTGGATCAAAACAGTGCCAAGAGGCGTGCTAGTAATTTAACATCATGACCTGGCCCTGTTTAGTATGCTAATATAGAAGTAGTAAAAAATGCCAGGTGCTGTACAGAGCCAGAAACCAGCACAGTGCCAGTCAGACCTTGATATAAGCAGCAATATTGAGAGGACAGTTATATATAAACCCAGGTTCTGCAAAGATATGCATAGTTTTCTTCCTGCATTGCAGAATGAAATAAAAAGAAGCTGTTTCTTCTAAAATTTGGGAACAGACGTATACTTTTGCTGCCACTCTTAAAAGTCTGGGAGGGGGAATTTACTTTCTGTCATTCAAAAATGTTCCTTTTATCAAAGGAAGACAGTATATGAACAATATATTACAAGTTTGTAATGAAAATCCAGCTTCACAAAGCCAAAACAATATGAAGCATTCTCTTCTCCCCAGATTATGAGGGTTTCAAATTTCAACCTGAATGAATAGTTCTGTTTCCCACCCAAACATATTTCTTGGACGACTCCTGGAAACCTGATGCCTGAACACTGCTCTTTATGGGAGCTCTTCTGAGTTTCCGTACCAGTCTACACCTGAGGGTACACCAAAATACATGGCTGTTCATAGCTGGAACCGTGAAGCTATGTCTATGCATCTTGTATTCTTTCACTATAAAGTGCACTTGGATATTACATCTAAATTATCTTCCTAAACACGTAATCACTGTATTGAATTCTAGTGGTGTGTTCAGTGTGGGCCAGCTGCTTTTATGGTGAAGGAACTATAGCTCAGGTTCCTGTTTCACCTGCCTGGGCAACCTCTGGACACCCTCCTCATTTTACAATGAGGGCAAATCCCTCAAATGGACCAAGCTTTTCTGAGCACAAGGAGATAATTGTGGGGAGACAGCAGAGAAGAGTCAAGTGTCTCAATTTGTTGTGAAATTGTGGGTACCTTAGGTGGCTTCAGGACAAAGTGCCTCCAGATTTTGCTTGTGAATGAGTGTAGCCTTAAGAAGGACTCAGTAACTTGGCTACAATTTTCTTTCATTGCACAGCTTAATCTAGCCACAGAGATGTTAGTGATGATTAGCGGAGTTAATTCTACAATAAAGATATCCACTTCAGATTCTACTTCAGGAAGAAATTCTTGACTTTGAGATGAAAAACATTTGGGTACTGGGCTTCTGAAGGGAAAAAAAAATTAGGTGCTAGGCTTCTGAACTTCCTTTAGTAAAATACAGGATATTGCTACTGAAATTATTGGCTCCAGTTGTCCGCTGCTTGGAGGGATCTTATTGCTAGCTGATGACACCTACCCAAGGTGGCATTAAAGCTTCATTGCATTCTTAGACATGTGGTGCACCATCCTAACCGAAGGCAACCTGATGTTAAAAGTACAACTATATTGGCAAGCAGTGCTTAAAGAAATGCTGGTGTTGAATAAGGCTCTCCCACATTTCTGCATAACACGGGCTGCAGCCCAAGATGAAGCCACTAGAAAACCTCAGCGCAGGCAAGATACACAAGACTGCATCGCCAATGATAACAGGAAAGTTTAACACTAGATCAACACAAGTATAATTAGCTGTTTCAAGTGGAGACATTATTCTTCATTTCCTGCCCTCATCTTGTTGCCCTGAACTGTTAAACAATAGCTGTGTTTCATGCAAGAAGGGTTGGGTTTCAGAAGCTCGTGAAATGGTTCTCCTGTGGGACCAGATCCAAAGGCAGATTCACTGGGAGTGTCACTGGACTACTTCAGGTGGGCCAAGGCAGCCTGACAAACACAGAAATGCTGAGAAAAGGTAGCTTGTTAGACAATCAAAAAGCCATTAGAATTATTTCAGCAGTATTTTCATCCAGCTGGTTGCAGTCCTTTTGACTAACATAGGCTTTATACCTACTGTACTAAAACACAATCAAGACATTCCGTTCCTTTTTTTCTGGTGAGCTCCAAATTTCTAATATAAGGAGAGATTTCCCCTTTCTTTTCCTATGAGTCTCTGTGCACAGCTCTTCCTTTTTCTCCTCACTTTGCCAGTCCCCTTCATCCATTTCCCACCTTTCAGTCTTACTCTTTCAATACTACTTTTTTTTCTTTCAATGTTGGCTCTGCTGCCTAGTAGTAAGCTCCAGATGCACAAAGCTTTCTTTCCAAGGATCCAGACTTTTTCAAGTCCCAGCGGGACTTGCCCTTGGCAAAGATCACTAGCCCATGGAGGCAGGCTGGACACCATCTGAGTTAAATTCCTGTATTTCGGGTAGATCCAGGGAAAATCTGCCCTCTTTCTTTGGGTGATAGCTTATTCTGTGAGTTTTGGGAACATCTCAGCTCAGTATTTTGTAGCGAGTCTAATGTGAATGTGGTCTTTCAACATCTTCATGCCCATCGTGCAAAATCAGCATGGCCCGGCATCGTCCTGTGGGGTAAGCAAAACATTTAGAAATGTCCAGTTGAAAATTTTATATAATGATATCAATCATTAGATCTTTTGTATAATATATGTGCAATTTATGGTTATGTGCATCATTTTTGCTCGACATAGTAAACATTTGATGATTTTTCCAAACTTTCTGCCATTTTTAAATGGCAGAGCACAAAAAATATAGGTTACATGTTCCAAACACTTAGAAGTTTTCTGCATGCACACATGCTATGACTGAGACCAATTCTGACTATCTGCAGATGCAAACAACATGACATGCAAAAGGGATTATACATAATTGGAAGATGTGATGTGGAAAATTACTTCTTTCACTGTCACTCTATGCCTTTATTTGTTCTTGAATCTCTTATTAAAAAAAACCCCAAAAAACAGAACACCACCACACACAGAAAGAAACAAACATGTACACTGTACATTAGGACCTGGAAATCTCCCAAGCCACAGTCTAACAATTGGCAAAACTATCAGATAAGATTCAACAGAAAAACTACAATGTGATGATGGGCCAATTTTAGAGACAAGATACAAGACATGTACTTCTGGTAGGATTCCTAGATAACAAATTCAATTCCTGCTTCTGCTACAGGTTTCCTATGTTACCTTAAATAAGTAACTTATGATTTATGCTCCTTGGTTTCCCTGTTCTGAAAAATAAAAAACCTCGTGACCCTTTTTTCTCCCACAATTTATCTGGCTTGATTGTTTATAATGCAAGTAAACTTTTGCAAGTAACTCTGCAAATGAGCAGAATGGACCTTACACCTAACCAGAGTCTATTGTCTCATAAATAATACCAAGTTCATGCATTTAGATAGTATATAAGTAACAATGAAGCACTTTTTCTGCAAAGTGGTTTCGTACTTGATTATATAAAACAACCAGTCATTACTTTCTTGAACCAGACATTTTTCCTTGTCCTCATTTTAAAAAGCACACAAAACACAAACCAAAAGATTGCATGGGTGGTGTGAACTGGGAAAGATAGGACAAGAAGATTGGGAAAAAGCTGTGGAAGATACATACATGGCTTGGGAGCGTGTATAAAGGCTTTCTCCGCAATCTCTAATCTTTAAATAACATTAAACTGTCTGCATTAGGTCTTCTTCAGCTGTATCACTCCATACAACAGATGTCGATCCCGTGAATCTTTCAAGTGAAAACATTCCGTGATTCATAGAAAATTTATGATTAAAAGATGGTATAAAGATGAGAAACCACCCGCCATTACGAGCCATGATGAACATGTGTGCAAAGTTATTGCAAAAGACACTGTGCATTCTACTCCCAGAAAAGGGAAAAAATGTTCCCTTTGGTTGAATAAAATGTATAAATTAAGTAAAGATGGTCCTCTCCTACTGTTTGAGTCTTTCATATCAGTTTACAAGCAGTAAAATCATAAGAGCTCAGCAATAAGTACAACATTACTTCTACTCATCTGTCAATTTCAAGAATTCAGAGTATATAATTTGTTGAGTAATCCTTTGAATTCCCATCTGAACATTAAAAAAGAAATGTGGTATCACTTCATGTACCTGCCTGTGACTTTTCAGACTGTAAACAAGTCTCAGTGCATAGCTTGATTTCGCTGTCTGAAACCACGAGACAGACATTTGCATTAACAAAGGCTTTGTTTAGAACTGCTGTTTTTATCTAATGAATGCTATGATTCTTCCCCCTTCCGAGGGTGTATAGAAAAGGCAATGGAGATGGTAGAATTTTCACGGTTGTTGCTACTTTGTTTTCCATTCAGGCAGAAGAAAAAAAATGCCATGTGAATTCAGTATGTGAAACTGAAGAAAAGTGCAAAATTCTGAATATTCATTTCACAGAACAAGAAAACCTAAAAAGATATACTGTGAGTCAGGAAAACAGAGTTGAAATATAACTCTGCAAATTTTACCTCAACCTGTCACTGGCTTTCCATCTCAGAATTCCAGAGGCAGCATGGGCTGCCCATCTTCCTGGAGGTCCCCTGTGCACTGCAGCTGTGGCTCAGGGCTGGGAGCAGTCCAGGTCTTCAGAGGAGGAAGAGGAGGTGAGCAGGATCTCCAACCAGGCAGAAGAGAGCAGTGAGGGCTGGCAGAGCCAGGGGGGCCATCCCAAAGCCACAGCAAGTGATCAGGGAAAATATGGGGCTGGTGGGGGCAGCTTCTAGGCACAGATTTGGCAGCAACAGAGAGGAGAGGAGAGGAGAGGAGAGGAGAGGAGAGGAGCCCCNGAAAGTGATCAGGAAAAATATGGGGCTGGTGGGGGCAGCTTCTAGGCACAGATTTGGCAGCAACAGAGAGGAGAGGAGAGGAGAGGAGAGGAGAGGAGAGGAGAGGAGAGGAGCCCCAAGAAAAGAGGACAAAGGGGATGGGAAGCAGAGCCTCAGTGCCCACCAGGTGCCAGATTGAGGGCACCATGCTCTTTGGGTGCCTGACCACTGCAGGTGTCCAGGGGCATAGGGCCCAGTGGGGCATGGACCCAGTGAGCAGCAGATCCTTGCCAGGCCTTATGAGGCAGCAGGAGCTCTCCCAGTAAATGTGTTTCTCTGCAAGTGAACTCATGTGACTCTCTTCTTTCCTGGTCTATTTGGTTTACATGGCAACAATCTTCTCTGAGAAAAGACCAGGAGCTGACCCCATGTTGGACAAAGACAGTTCCAGCTGGCTCCAAATGGACTCACCCTTGGCCAAAGCTGAGCCCATCAGCAACAGTGGTGGTGCCTCTGTGATAAGAAGAGGTAAAAAGTGCTGCACAGCAGCTGTGAGAATAGTATGAGAGAAACAGTCTTGCAGGCACCAAGGTCAATGAAGGAGGGGGAGGAGGTGCTCCGGAGCAGAGATTTCCCTGCAGTCCTTGGAGATCATGGTGAAGCATGTTGTCCCCCTGTAGCCCATGGAAGGCCATGCCTGAGCAGATATCCATGCTAGCCCATGGAGCAGATGGATATGCCCTGAAGGAAGCGACAGCCAGTGGAGAGACCATGCTGGAGCACGCTCCTGGCAGCAACTGTGGCCCATGAAACAGTCTGTTCCTGATGGACTGTACCCTGTGGAAAGGACCCACGCTGGACCAGGTCTTGAAGGACTGCAGCCCATGGGAAGGACCCATGTTAGAGCAGTTCATGAAGGAGTGTACCTGTGGTAGGGACCCCATGCTAAAGCAGGGGAATAATTTGAGGAACAAGGAGTGGCAGAGATGAAGTGTTATGGATTGACCATAACCCTTAGTCCTCATTCCAACTGTGCTGCCTGGGGGGAAAGAAATGGAAGAGTCAGGAGTGGAGCTGAGCCTGGGAAGAAGGTGGATTGGGAGGAAGGTGCTTTTAATTTTATTTCTCACTATCCTGCTCNATGAAGGAGTGTACCTGTGGTAGGGACCCCATGCTAAAGCAGGGGAATAATTTGAGGAACAAGGAGTGGCAGAGATGAAGTGTTATGGATTGACCATAACCCTTAGTCCTCATTCCAACTGTGCTGCCTGGGGGGAAAGAAATGGAAGAGTCAGGAGTGGAGCTGAGCCTGGGAAGAAGGTGGATTGGGAGGAAGGTGCTTTTAATTTTATTTCTCACTATCCTGCTCTCTTACTAATTGCCAAAAAAAAAAAAAAATCTTCCCCAAGTCAAGTCTGTTTTACTCTTGACAGTAATTGTTGAGCGATCTCACTGTACTTATTTCAGTTCAGGTTCTTTTTCTCCCCCTATCCTATTGAGGAGGAGGGGAGGGAGAGAGAGCGGCTTGCAAGGTATCTGGGAGCCAGCCAAGGTTAACCCACCACAACTGGGGAGGAGCAGTGGCTCCCGCTCACTTCTCATCCCTCCGTGTGTGGCAAGTCAGGCAGCAGCTCTTGTTGGCAGCTTCTGTGGAGAGGACCATGATGGCCCTCCAGGTTCTTCATGGGACCTGGGACTGGTCTTATACTTCAGGCTTCCTGCAACAGCATGGGCTGCCCAACTTCCTGGAGGGCCCCTGCACATCATAGCAACGTTTCTGGGTTGTGAGTGGTGCAGGTCCTTCAAGGCAGTAAGTGTTAGAGAGATGGTGAGGTCTGGTATCCACCATGGAACAGAGAATATGGGGGCCCCAGTGCCTGTTCTCCTGTCTGCACCGTGAGAGGCAGTGGGAATAATAGTTGGTGCCCTCCGTGGGCACCACATCTCCTTTGCACTGGAGGATGGGGTGGGCCCATGTCCTCCAAAATCTCTGCCTCTCCCTTTAAAGGGACAGGTGGGGAATGGCACAGGGCTGATCTGAAAGCTCTGGGAATCACAGGCCTGTGCTTTGGGGTTCATTAGCAGCTTTTTTTTGTTTGAGACAGATGATGCTGTGCTGAAAGCCCTGCATCTTCCCCCTTCCCTTTCCTCCGATGAGAGCAGATCCTGACATCAGCAAAAGGCCACAGAGGAGGAGGAGGTGAGCAGGATCCCCTAGGAGGCAGAAAAGAGTAGTGAGGGCTGGCAGAGGGAGGAGGAAGGAAGGGGTCTCATAAGTCCCATTGAAACTCTGTGTGACTGCCTATTAGTTTGTTTTCTGAAATAAATGGAAATGATTTACTGCACCTGAAGTTAGCCATCTACAGACTATCCATCTAGTTTGAACTAGTCATCTTTTCAGTCAGTGCTGAAAGACAGGCAAATTTAAACTCAAAATAGCAAACTGTTTACAATAGGAGAACAACATTCATTTATTGTACACTGTAATAATAAACAAGGGTGAAAACCAGAGGAACTCTTTGCTCTTCCAAATTTTCTTGCAATAAACCCGTCATGGGGTGCATATGTTTCATATTCTTACAAAGGATGTCCTGCACTTGATGAAACAAGGCACTTCAGACTATGCTTTTTCATTCTGTTTGGTATGATACTTTTTTAATGGCAGTTTGTGTTATGCCCTTGAATGAAAAAAGAAAAAAACAAGCTACAGCTCTTGCCTGGAACAGAGATTAGGAATGCTAAAATGTTTTAAGACCTTGGCAGGGCCCTATGGTAAAGGAAGAAGATTATCTCTGAGGCAAAGAATTATCATGGTGTCCTCTTCTGTTCTGCTGATGAGCTTCTTAAGTGAGAGACTGGTGAAGGACATTTTTATTCTGTTTAATGACATCTTGTAATATTTCTGTATGCTTTTTGGATACAGATGCAATGTAAAAATATAGCTGTTGACCAGTTGAGGGGCCGGGTATTTTGTTTTTTGTAATTGAATACTCTAGAAGCATTTTCTCAGGTATCCTTGTCAGGCATTTTTGAGATAGTGCAGAATTTGCTTGATCATGTTCCAACACGGTTGTTAAAAGAATGCCTGCCTTTTCTCGGTCATACTATCCTGAGAGTTGTGAATTGCTCTCTTCAATCTGGGATGGTTCCAAAATAATTTAAACTGGGCTACAATCATTCTTTTGTTAAAGGAGATGTCTTCATCCATGGATGTTTTGTTTAATAGCCAACCAGTTCATAATTTACACATTTCAGTTAACAAGATGGAAAAAGTAGTTTAAAGTTTGGTCCAGATTTTATATATGTTATAGTACACATCTGGCAGAGCTGGACTTTATGGTTGTCCTCTGGTTGTTAGTAACGTAACTATTTTCATCGAGTGCTGTTCTTCTTGGTAATTTACTTTTTGGCAGCAATTTGGCAAATAACTTAAATACCTGATTAATGTTATACACAAACCTTTTTTAATGGCTATTATTGTGCTTGCCCCTGTATATAAAGCATGATAATATTAGTGTCTTCTTAGTGGAAGGTTAGTAGTAATTCTGTATGCAAAATTAAGTCTTAGCAATCCAGTTCCAGTAAATTATCAACAGGATTGCCAATAAATGACTAACTAAAAAATATAGGTGAAACATTGCAATAGAAAAACGCAAGATATCTAGTAAGTCTGTTCCATTTTGCACAAAAATCAGTGACACTGAGATTCACAAACTTTTCCTAGCTTTTCTCAGTGGTACGTAGCGGGAAAAGGGCACTTTCAGAAAGTTATTCACCAGTAGGTGAGCCATACTTTGGAAATTCCTATTTTTTCCATTGTTTCATGAAGGAACAAAGTTCCCCAATGGAGAGTAGACTTTTGGTTTTAGTTCAGTGTTTAAGTGTTTAAGTTCAATAAGATTAATTTTGAAGGTCTTCTCTGGCAATGAATTCTAAATGAAATAACTGGGGACTATGTAGATTTATGAAGGCCAACCTGTTGAACACCAGTGTCAAAGTTAGTGTTTTTTTTAGCATCTTTTCTTGATAGATCCAGTAGTCTGTAAGCCTTTTATAATTTCTTAGAGAATGGCACAGGATAGCCAACTCTCACTATTTTTTTTTTTTTTTTTATGGGGGTATAGTGATCTTTGGTAGTTTCTCTCTTCCCTCATTATTGAGTTATATTAATATGCGAATATTCCAGAATTCATTTGAAAAAAGTTTTTCTAGCACTCAGAGCAGCATAAAAGAAACTATAAAATAGGAATCATATATAAGTAGTAAAGTTGTAATATTTAATGTTTCTGAAGAGTTGTGGGGCCTGAATTATTATAGTCTGATCACAGTTTGAATCATCTGAGAAATGCTCCCACTCTTAAAATGAATATATATTTTCATAATACAATCTCTCTTCTACTAGGAAATTCTAATTACTGAACTACTTGTCAAGGAAAAGTTAGCTATGTGTCAGAAAAAAATATTCCCATTTTTTGTAGAGGACTCGAAGAAATTATCTTTCCAATATTTTTTGTACCAACGGTGAGGAGAGTTTCACTGCAAATATAAAGCTTTGTGTGAACTTGCTGTTAGAGACTGTGAACTGCCTTCCAGCTCTTTCAGTATCAGTTGGAAATGAAAACAAAACCATATGAAACATTAAACCAGCACATAGATGTCTTATTATTTCAGTTATCACACTACTCCTTCTAGCAATGTGAGAAAAAGAAATTGTCAGAACTTCCCAAAATCATAAAAATGTTTTTAAATATCACAGAGCAATTTTAAAAATTGCAAAATGGTTTATACTTATTCACTGCTTTAAAGGAAATTAATCAGTCAAGAATAAGGAAAAAGGAATTAAATAGCAGCATGAACACAAAGCACTTCATTTAAAAACGTGGGTTCCCCTAATGCAGATTATTTGCTTTTGTAAGCCTGACTAAAACCTTGATACGGTGAAATTGTGAACATCTGGAATCCTCAAAATCAGTAGGAAATTATTTTAACACAGAGTATGGGTTTTATTTGGTCAAATTTAGACATCTACAAAGTAGACATCCAAGTCTGAACTAGTTTTCCAGGCCCTAGGTAATCAGTAAAGAGAAACAGGCTTTTGCAGAGAACAATTAATCCCCATTCTAAAACACATCTGAAATGGTCCAGATGAATTGCTCCCAGAAAATGTTTATTTTTCTCCCTTGAACACAAAGGCAGACATGATTGACTACCTTGGATGTAAACATCTGTAATGTAGTCTACAGTTAGGCAGGACACCATTATTTTCAGAACTGTAATCGTATGTAGACTGTTTACTCCAAATCTGGGTACAGAAATCAGCTACATGGTTGAATTTCCTTAGGTTTAGCTTGGCCACCTCAAAATCTGTGCATGTCTATGCACACATACACGTATCATACGCAGGATGCATAGTCTCTATCAAGACATCAGAAATACTCATCTTGATAACTTGTTTCTGTGATGTCACACACAAAACCTGCTCACGTTACTCAGACAGGATTTTTCAAACTAATGCTATGGAGTTCAGCAAGAACATTAACAGCACTGGGGGTGGAAACTTCCTTCACTTATTTTGTAAGCTTCAATTCCAAATGTATGCCACATCATCTCTCCTAACTCGTTCATACATGTGTTTGGAAAGTTAAAGGAGACAAGTTCTGCATCAGAAGGTTATTGAGAGTCACTTTACTCCAAGCATCTTCTTACAATGCATAATACACAAGGTAAGCTGTAGAATTATTTAACCAGTTTAATCCACAGATCATAAAATCATAAGGACCATTCTATGAGAAATAGAGCTAAGGGGTTGCTTAGCTGTTAGGCAGTGTGTAACAAAAAGTGAAGTCTGCATGAAAATCTTTAATAAGCAGGTAAACACTTAATTTCCTCTTTGTTTCCATAAAGGCTGTTGTGAAGTGGTGAAGGCATTGGTAAATGTCATAGTACTCATGCCACAAAGATAAAGCTTGGCTTATGTTGTATGGTATAGATGAAAAATAGTTCTGATAGTCATTTCTACCTAAGAACATCAGTTTACAAACCCATATATCAAGTGCTGAATCATTTCCCGTAACAGAAGCCGATGTAATCCTTACCATCTCCTCCAGCTGATTCTTCCAACATGCCAATCTTTTGTGATAGGCTTCTCTTGAACTTCACCCAGTATCCCTAATCTATTTTAAACTATTTTTTTTCCTTTCTGTTGCACTCAATAAGGAAAATGTCAATTGAGTATCAAATTGTCTTCATATCTCCTTCATGGCTTCATGACATACAGGACATGATTCAATTTAAGATGCATTTAGATGCCAGGAAGTAGGTGTCTACAAGTGTGGTAGAGTCTGAGATCCCATCAGAGCGAATGGAGAGCTAAAGCTCAACTCATTTGCCTAAATCCAGGCCTCTAGTTTAATTTAAAACACCCTAAAATATCTTAAAACAACTGGACGGGGCTGGAAGTTGTGACACTAGCCCTTTGGGGACCTGAACTCTCTCGGTTAAGCAGCTGGGGGCCTAGCAGGACACTAAGGCAAATCAGTAAGCACTAGATGCCTGTTTGTAGTCAACTGAACTCAAGCCTTGGGCTGGGATGTCATTCACAAATCTAACATACAGGCTATCTGCATTTGCCACCATTCACATGGTTCAGCTGGAGGTAGCGATGAAGGAATTGATCTGGCATGGAACTGTAGCCCAGGTGCTGAAATCAATTAACCAGGAGCTCTGGGTATGGCCCAAAGGTTACAAAGGTTAAGAAAATGATTTTCCCTAACCATGCTACACTTTGGATCAGGCCATCTGTGCATGAAATAGTTTCCAGGATCAGACCTATCATGGCTTTAATATTCACTGCAGATTTAATGAAACTGCTTCAGCAATATAAACTTGGTTGTAAAATATAGATTTTAAATCAGCATTCAGTCCTTGCAGTGTTTTATGCATATGATCCACTTATGAACTTTCTTTAAGGAAGCTGGGTTAAAGACGTGAGGCACAGTTTTTATAAGCTTTGTCTCCTTCAAATCTTATAAAAATAAATTTAAGTAGCTTACATATCCCTAAATAAGCTATAACAATAGTATAGCACAGTTCAGTTAATTTAATATGTTAGAAAAAGTTTTCTTGCTGGTTTTCAAAATGTTAGAGTTTTGCCGGATATATCATTACCACCAAGTTGGTACTGACTTGTGGAGGCTATAAAACAAATAAAGTCATTAAAAATAATTTGAACAAAAGGAGTAACTTGATATCATAATGCCATCCACATTTGGTTAAAATGACTTATTTTAAAGCTCCCTTTCATCTTACTAAACAGATTTCCAAAGTTAAAAAAAAATGTGATTAATAAATTATCCTCCATAAATCTTATGATAACTATGATAGTCTTTGGAGAATTATGAAGCCACATCTGGAAAAAGTATTTTACTGCCTGTAAAACAGCATGCCATGAATTTTACTAGTTCATATTAGTAAGTAAAATACGGTATATAATTTTTGCATTCATCAGTGTGAGTGCAAAACACATCATTTTCTTCTCCCTAAAACCCTCAGATTTATTTCACAAAGAATGTTTCTTGTAAAGTTTGTAAGGGGCTTGTTTTCTTTTATTCATACAGAGATATTTCTCCCTCATATTAGCTGTAATTTACAAGATGAACTGGAGAGTACCTAACATCAGAACAGAAGTAAGTAAACAGTAAGAGTAATAGGGTTCATTTGTTATTATTATTGCACCAAGGCTAAAATGAGCAAGGCCAAACCACTGAATAAATGCCAGAGTGCTAATCAAGAGAGAAAGCAAAGAAGTTCATTTTCCTGCTACGTAATCCAACAATAGCTATTACGTTATTCTTTTTCTTTAATGACATTTTAAAATATATAGATTAGAGTCACAAGTCATTCAAGATGAGTGGCTGTAATATTTCTGGAATTAAAAACTTGATTAAACTTAAGTATTTCTTAAATAAAATGAGCAATGGTCTTGTAGAGCCAAGTATGTCCCAGGGAAATATAAAACCCTTTTTATTTCCAAGCAGATGTTTGCAATAAGAAATGGATGGTGAGTGAAAGGGAAGAACACCATTAAGCTAAGGTAACCCCTAAAGATTTTTATATAGTTCTGCAATCATAAGCTCCATCAGTGATAAATATCACAACAGTGCCTGTAACGTACCTGGTTTTATTTATGTGTAGATCCTTGAATATGCTTTACCTCAAGTAATACAATTCACTTAATGACCATAGGAGAGCTATATTTTAATGTAAATTAAAGCGGCATAATTTTTGTAACCTGAAAAGGTTCTTTTTGTAAAGATACAATAAATCAGGACAATAACATCTGTAAACATGTTTTGTTTTTAGAATAGAAATAAATAAAAATCCCAGAGAAATGCCTACTCAGAAAATGTATGTGGATTAGATTCTGACAGTCTTATCACAAGTGATACTCTTGCAATATCAGCATTCCATAATTGTGTAACGTGTTGCTCAGACTGATAACACAGATGACATTCTGGCCATAAAATTGCTATTGCAGTAAATCTACCTGTCTTCTGTTCTGGTTTGAAGTAGCTGTTATTTTGTAGTTTTATTATGCTGGTTGAAGCTGATTTTTTAAATATTCAAAGATGAAATGGGCTTGTACTTATTGGTGCTTACCTTTTCTGAAAACAAAGACTTTATTTTCTTCTAACTGTCCTCAAGCTTTCCTTTGCTTTCCTCCTGTGGTCTTGGCAGAGGTTTATGAGAAATGCTGGGGTCTTTGCACAGCTACTGTGATGCTGCTGTTGACACGGTTGGATAATGTCAAAATTGCATGCCCCCCAAGAGACCACCGAGTGAGAGTCAGCGTTTAGTTAGGGAATGGACCGTCAGAGACGCATTGGGTTTATGTGGCAAGGTTTTGGTGGTGGTGAGGCTGCAGGAGAGCCCTCTGCAGGGAGAGGCCGGGGCTGCTCTGCACTGGTGACAGCCAGTTCCAGCTGGTTCCAGCCACCTCCAGCCGGTTCCAGCCACCTCCAGCCACCTCCAGCCGGTTCCAGCCACCTCTGCAACAGACACACTGTGCCAATGGAGAGTTGGTGGTGCTGCTGTGAAAACGCATTCAGGAAAGGGCAAATATTGCAAGACAGAGGTTGGAGGAGGGAACAAAAACAAGGGAGAAACAAGAGAGAGAATACCAAGGTCAGAGAAGGAGGAGTAGGAGGTGCTCCAAAAGCCAGAGCAGCTATTCTCTGCGGCCCATGGAGACCACACACTCCAGGGAGCGGGTTAAACGGAGGGTGCCAGAAGGATGGGGCCAGTCTTTTTTCAGTGGTGCCCAGTGATAGGACAAGAGGTAACAGGCACAAACTTGAACGTGGGAAGTTCCGTCTGAACATGAGGAGGAACTTTGTGACTTTGAGGGTGTCAGAGCATTGGAACAGGCTGCCCAGAGAGGTGGTGGAGTCTCCGATACTGGAGACATTCCAAACTCACCTGGATGCCATCCTGTGCAACCTGCTGTAGGTGGACTTGCTGTGGCAGGGGGGTTGGACCAGATGATCTCCAGAGGTCCCTTCCAACCCTGGTGATTCTGTGATTCTGTGATCCTGAATGACTGCAGCCCAAGGAGGGCATATACTAGAACAGATTTATCATGAAGGACTGTAGTGGGTGAGAAGGACCCAAGCTTGAGCAGAAGAAAAATGTGAGGAGAAAGGAGTGACAAACTGTTACACACCAACCACAGCCCACATCCTCTGTCTATCCCTGTGCTGCTGGGGGAGCACGTAAAGGAGCCTGGATCGGTGGAGTGAAGTTGAGCTTGGTAGAGGAGGAGGAAAGGTGTTGGGTTTAGTGTTTGTTTTTTTGATCCTTACTACCCAAATCTATTTTAATTTTTTCCCCCTCCACGTTCAGTCTGTTTTGCCTGTGATTGTAATTGGTAAGGAATCTCCCTGTCTTTTTCTTGACCCACACGCTTTCTCATCCAATTTTCTCCCTGCCTTGTCCCAATGAGGCATGGTGGTGAGAGAGACAAGTGAGTGAGCAGCTGAGTGGGTGTTTGGCTGTTAGCCAAGGTTATCTCACCACAAAATAGCATAACAGTCAAACATTAGAAGTTATATACATAAATAGACTGGTACAGTGCAAACCATATGCAACAAATCCTTACTTTTATAGCACGGACGTATGTCTGTGTTAGCTTCATTCTCACAAAGTTATTCCAAAGTGAATATAACCGATTTTGAAAGACAATTACAAAACTTGCATTAAATCATCAAACAATTTTCTGTATGAATTCCAGCATATAAATTCTCTCAAAAAAATATCAGTGTGAAAGATTTCTCTTTATTGACAAGCCTCTCCCCTTATCATCAAGGTGCAAGAAATGCATACTGTCACTCTGCAAACTCTGGATCACATAAGAAAGAAAAATCAACTGGAAAAACTAGCCAGAAAGCATCAGTATGGAAAAGGCTGTAGGGACTATAAGGGAGTACAAAACCTATCCATTGCTCTTTGATGCTACTGCAAAAAAGACAACTCTCATTTGGGAGTGTGATAACAGGAGTGTTGCCTCTGAGACAGAGGAGAAAATTATTCCATTTTACTCCGCACCAGGGAACCCTCAGATGGAGTACTCTGCCCAGTTTCAGCGCCACATTTGAAGAAACATGTAGATATATTGGAAAGAGTCCAAAGGTGAGCAAAAAACCAAGGGATTAAGAAAACATGACCTCTGTGCAAATGCAAAAAGAACTGCCTTTTTAAAAGAGAAGATAGCAGTTGAGTGGAGTGGGACATGAACTGGTCACATGATAAGATATATAAAAGACCAAGGAAGAGAAAGATTATGAACTTTTGTCTATGTCTTGTGTAAGCAGGATAAGAATAAATTGACAATTTAGAAAAGAGAAAATTATAATTAGATAACAGAATAATTTTCAAACTAGAAGAACAGTTAAGGTCTAGTAAATGTTTAACTAATAAAATTGTTGAAAGTTGAGAAAAGTTGTTAGTTACCATTGCAAGGTGATAAGACTGGGAAAATGAGCTAAACGGTTCATAGTTCCATTCCAGCCATAAGTTTCAATGATCTCTTAATTTGTCTCTTTGAAAACTGGTGCCATGTACTACAGGTATGAATTCTAGTATGGAATTTGACTAGGGATAAAAACTGGGCTATGACCTTGCTCTAGAATACTCAGTTCTTCAAATCTAGTATACAATCAGTAGATTTTTATTAATGTTTTAGTGAACTGAATGGGTTCTTCAGTGCAAATTTGTCTTGCCAATTGGTGTCTTACAATACACACTGAAATGCATACCTGAGGCATTTGAAGTAGTTTCCTTCTTGGTGTAATTTAATTGAAGTCATTCGCATAGGCACCATTGAGAGTATCCACATATAATGTAGATCTATGGTCCTTCAGTATTAGCTCTCCGTCCATGCCCAGTGTGTTACTGGCGCTGGTAAGTGGCATGAACTACATTACTGATAAAGACATGGCATGGACACATCCTGCTAGAGTTATGATGAACAGCAGTGAAACAAACCCGTGTTCTTCAGTCTTTGTACTGCACCAGTCAGGAATGTGGATGCATCTAACGTCCAGAACTTAATATGAAATATTACATACATGAGGTCATACATCAACTCACAAGTAGTTGCCAGTACTGACTCAGGAAGGGTTATAGAAGATGGCCTTTTGAGTAATCCTATTATGATGTCATTGTGAGGGTGATTATTCTCATATATTTGCCTACATGTATCTTGCAAATCCATTAAAAAAATAAGTCTGCATTTACTTTTTTCCAAAACTGTTACATGAGGAGTGACTGACTTTTGCAGTTTTGTTATTTTTTAGTATAAAACCCAATGAATTTGAGATATTTGAAAAGTTCTTATGGTAGTATTAACTTCTGTTTTTTCTAACCAGTGCTGAACTGGCTGTGATTGAATAAATTTTGAAATATTTTAAACCAATTTTCCTTTCTTTTAACATGCTGTCCTTTTAATAGTCTAACTCCAGTTGTGTGTCACTGTTTTGAGCTGGAATAAAGTTGCTTTGTTCTTTTGCTGATGTACCTGCATTTGAGTGAAGCAGCAAATGATTCCATGCATACGTACACTGTCCCGCTTTATGCAGGTGGTCTTGCAGCAAAGTAAAAGCACACAGAAATGACTCTGGTGGAAGTGGTGATTCCCTCAGCATCAGAACACTGTGACCACAGAATCTTTGAAGTATGGAGTAGCTGGACGTGGAATATGGTTTTGGTCAAATTATCTATTTGTTTGCCTATTTCTAGTAAATATGCTAGTAAATTAAATGTAATTCAGTAACAGAATTTTCTTTCAGTAACAGTAATTTCTGTTATAATTGCAAAGAAAATGTCTGCTAATTGTAATTTATAAAGTCATTCCAGGCAGCACTGGTAATAAGGGGCAATAACCACCATAAGTGCGTAACCATCATAAGTTGCATTTGTAATCAGTAAAGAAAGATGGATGCTTCCAGAGGGCAGGTCATATCTTTGGAAAGGCTGAATGGCTTTCCAGAGGTGCTTAGAATTATTGAATCACAGAATGGTTTTGGTCAAAAAGGACATTTAAAGATGACTTATTCCACCCCCCTGACATGGGCAGGGACATTTTTCACTTCATCAGGTTGCTCAAAACCCCGTCCAACTTGACCTTCAACATTTCCAATGACGGCGCATTTGCAGCTTCTCTGGACAACCTGTTCCAGTGTCTCACCACCCTCATTGTAAAAAATTTCTTCCTTGAGTCCAATCTATATCTATCTTCTCTCAGTTTAAAACCATTGCTCTTTGTCCTGTGACTACAGGCATGGTAAAAAGTCTCTCTATGTCTTTTTTATAAGCCCCCTTTAAGTACTGAAAGGCTACTATAAGGTGTCCCCGAGCCTTCTGTTCTCCAAGCTGAACAACCCCAACTCTCTCAGCCTGGTCCACTGATTATGGACAATTATTACTAACTTATGAGGCTCAGTCACCTATTGAAGTCCACACCATATGATGGACAAGAAGATATACCTAAACTGATTCCTCCACAGGTTTCTGGAATAACCTGGTTCTACTGTGCTTCAATGCACTTGCTAACATCTCTAGTAGTGAGTGCTTCAAATACTCAGAAGATAATTGATACCAAGACAAGGAGAGGAATATCCAAGACATGACTTGGGTGACACCTGTTAGTGTGATGTCAAAGGCACCTTTCACAGGCCATAACCATAGGAGATTCACATGACTTGTGACACCATATTTGCTTTAGGAAAGTTGTTCTTAGGATGGGAGAAGAATAAAGAAGGGGCTGTCAACTCACTGATTTCAAGAGGAAATGAAGATGGAAATCTTTTTTCCGTTTCAACCAATGATCTCTTCAGGGAACTCTCTGACCAAAGGTACTTCTGGAAAGAATAAAGTGAAAAGATGCTTGGTAACTGACAGAGATTAGTAGTGAGGACAGAAGCTTAAGGGAGTCAAAGATCGGAAATACAGAGCTAGTTGGGAAAACCCATCATGGAGTATGCTAATATCCACTTCCATCCATGTGCTCTGCTTATGGGGTGCAATCATGATGCCTGTGTTACTGGCTAGGAGCATTACTAGTTTTACTGCTAGACAGTGACTGGAATTAGTAGCACACCTTTGCTTGTAAATTGCTGTCCCAGAGTCTATTCTCTAGCTTAAGGTCAGCTGGCACAGTCTGACAATGAGCACAACATTAAACTCCTGTAGTCTCCAAAACATGTCAGCTCCATCCAAACTACCTGTTCAGTGTGGACCTTGGCCCAGGCTAACCACTGCACTGTGCTGAGAGTTGTTTGACAGAGGGAGCATCGGTTGGTCCAAGTGAAAAGGTCACCAGTCTTAGCAACCAGTCTAATATTTTTAACAGTACTGACAGTTGAGTTCCAGGTCTTAGCAATGTTCCCTGGGATTGTTTACCTTACTAGTATAAATGAGGACAGCACATTCTGGGTTAATAAGGACTGACAATTAAGACTGCAACTCCGTCTCTTCAAAAGCAACTCTACAAATTCAGAACATAATGTTCTGGATGCCTGGAAGAAAAGGAGTTTGCTCATCACCTGTCTTCCTGAAGAGCAGAATGAACAACCTTCCATTGTAAATCACAGGGCCAGGCTAACTGTGGTTAAGAGGGTACCTATTTATCTCAGACTATCAAAGTGGTCTTAATTTCATTGTACTTTTTGTTCTCCTTCTGTGAATGGGGACAATAGTCCTCCACCTCAGATATTTGCTCTGGGGGTAAATATGTAATAGCCCATCACATAGTCAGGTTCTGTTGTCAAGTTTTCCATTAGAACTAAGGCAGAGAGACTGTGAGATACCAGCACCTTAAATAAACATGGATTCATATAAATGTCTCTTGTTTGGAGAGGCACTGTTATTATGGACAGAACTTTTATGTCTAGGAAAGCTTAAGGGGATTAAGTCTTCTTGTTTGTTTGTTTCTTTTAAGCAACATCATTTAACTTCTCAGCTTGTCTCTTTTGGTTGAAATTAAGATATTACCACAGTCCTTGTAAAAGATGCATTAAGTGATTTTCCCCCCATTTTACACTCTATTCCTAGGCTGCAAGGAGTTGTGATTTAAATACATTAAATAAAATATTGTTTGGTTTCTGCTGTTGTTCATCCATAAAAAAGGGCTCTAAGAGGCAGGAGACATGACACTGAAAAATATTGATGATACTGATCCTCTAGTTATTCTAAAAAGTTTTCCTGTGTTTAACTTTCCCATCTCTTTGCACAGAAAATCATAACATATCTCTGGGCTTGTAAAACTCCTGGAACTCAAGAGGCAGCTTGTGCCATTGATTTGATGATGTGTGAGACTCAAAACCTGACATTTTTCTAGGATAGCAAGATGGATAATTTAGGTTTTTCGTTCTCAATTTCCACATTCTTATAAACACAAAAATGATTTGTTTAAACAGTATTGTTACAAAATACACTGCAAGCTCTTTCAAAGTGTATTTTTTGGAGGAGCCATGTGGGGCAATTGCTTTTGTCAGAAATACCTCTTTAATTTGGAATTTAAAGCACCAAGAACAATAAAGATGATGTGTCCCAACCAGAGGTGGAACTGGTGGGAGAATCACAGGTCAGCACAACTACATGGAGCTCAACCACATCAATTTGTGCAGGAAAATGTGCTCACCTGTCACTTCCTTACCTGGAACACCAGAGAGGTAAGTTTACCATTTTCTAAACTTACCATTAGTGCAATGAAAATGTAAGAGAAACCAGTCATTGGTACTACTTAAGAAACATGACTGCCAAAAGAATGAAGATACTAAATGAAAGTCCATAATTCTAGGCATCCATCTTGATACTAGAATTTTTTTCCTAATCTCATCTCTAGAAAGTGTTGCAAGAATTTTTTGGTTTGAATTATCTAGAAATCTGGGCTAGACTGCTGTGAAGGTACATGTATGGATACTTCCATACTATTTCTTCTGTTTTGAACTTCAGGGGCATCACTTGTGTTAGAACATATGAGCCTCAGATAAATCTTTTCTGTTTCCTTCAGTGCACCAGAACACCAGCACTTTCCAAGGGAAAGGTAAAACACACTGCATTTTATTTTCCTAGCAATCTTAACTATGAGATTTATTTTATGAATTATGATTAGAATATATATTTATATATAAACCATTAGCATAACCACTAGATAGATTTGCTAAAAAATACTGGACAAATTTGCAAGAAAGAAAATGTATTTCCCTCTAAATGCCTTATATGGTTTTTGTCTTTTGATGAAATGTTTCCAGCTGTTTTTTCCTTCTTCACACAAGAAAAATAACTTTCTCTCATTTACACATTGTTTTTTACTGTCAAGAAACTGGTGGTGGAAAGAAGCATATGAAGAAAAAGAGTGAGAAAGCAGAAAAAAGGAAGAAAAGGATTAAAAACTGAAGGTGAATAATAACTCAAAGTAGAAAAGGTAATTAAGAAAGTGCTAACTTCCCAGCTCCAAAATGTGGTATGAACAAATGCCTTCTAAGTTGCCGCAGTTCAGACAAACCAGAACATGAAGATGGCTGGTGACTCTAAAAGATGGTTCCTCACAGTTGTGGCCACACAAAAGCTCTCCATGCTTTATGAGCTGGGCCTCCTTTCCCGTTTTGCCACAGTGAGCCTCCCTCATGACCCAGAAGGAGAAATGGCTCCAACTGCTTCTCTCTGACTACTCAGCGTGCAAATTATCCTCCCCACCTTTTTCAGAACTCAAAGGCAGAAGTCTTTATGGAGTCCATTCTAATTATTCTTCTTTTGATGCAATGGTCAGGCTGGTTAGTTTGACTACAGTATGTTGACACGCAGCCTTAAATGTCATTCCCATTGGTGCTACCACCAATACGTACGTTGCCTCCAAATGAAGCAGCACAGTTGAAAACAATAATAGCATTAGTTTCAGTAACGCTGAATGTAACTATTATTCTCGTTGCTTGGAGGTTCTCTCTGATGTCTTTCTAAGGCAGTGTAGTCAGACTGATTAATTGAAAAATACGCCTCCTTCTCCTCCAGGCTCTGAGGAAATTGCATCCCTTCCTCTTGAGGAGAGAAGGAGGAGAGATGTCAGTGGTCTATATGTTTGCAAACTCATTGAAGGCTTCATCTGAAACTGAGTGAGGCAAAATTTCCAGCTGGCACAGCCTACATCTGCCACCTTCCTGAGGTCACAGATAGCATAAGTGATTCAGATTTTCCAGTGGCCATCAGTCAATCCAGAGGTGGATTAGTCTTTGATTTTAATTTTTAATCACTTTCCAGCTACATAAAAATCAAACTACAGTCCACAAACACTGCTAATTAGCATCAGGGATCTGGGGCAAAACTGTTGTTACAGACTAGGATGAGAGATTTAAAGAACATCCCAAAGACTTCCTCTTAAAGACAGGCTTTCCACCAAGAAGACTAGAACCATGTTAGCACCCTTCTTTATTCCTAAACCTCACGTCATTGCTGCTTCCCAGTCTCCGACCTCAAGCGGAGATTTAACACTACAAGAAGAGAAGTCAGAGGCTTCACGAACTCTGGTGAGGACCTTTCTGTTCAGGATGGGTGACTTGCAAACAGTGCAACAATGAGTGACAAATTAAAACTGTAAGATGAGTAGGCAGACAGACTTATACTACAAAAGCATTAGAGAACACCATTATTTAATGCAGAAAGTCTAAATAAGTGTAACATTGACATAGGATTATAAAGTAATTCCTAAAGTTTTCTGGCAGATATTTAACTATACAATTTGTTTATACCATCAAAGGGTAAAATTTCCATTATGTCAGTAAGGAAATGGTGTAATGTCTATCTTGAAACAGGAAAAATAGAATGACAGTGCTCCTGAGAGCTGACAAATAAGGATTTGGACAGGACCCATCAGCACTCTAACCGTAAGCTACTGAAGCTGGAAGAGGTAAGCTAAATGTCTTTCCTTTTCTATGGTTATGAGAAGTGTATTTCCTTGTCAGACACAGAGAGGGATCTTCAAAGTTCATTCATCCGATTACCCTGAGACAACATATGAGCAGAGAAGAGAAGCTGAGATGCCAGGAGTGTTCTGCATTTTATTTCCCTAAAAGTTTATATAGTAAAGCTCATTTATTCACCTTGATTATGCAAACTCTTGTCATGGGTGAAGTATTTTGCCTGGGTTCAAGAACACTGGTTGACTTAGTCTGGTATGTTGTGAAGGTGCTTCAGGCTTTATGATGGCTGATCACTTTTCCCACTATTCATTGATCAGTGTTGCATTGGCTTTATTCTCCTCTCCTCTCCTCTCCTCTCCTCTCCTCTCCTCTCTCATGTCATCTTGTCTCATCTGTTTTTCAGATAGCAATTCTGTAAAAAAATAATTTCAACTCCATCTCTGGGATAGTTCATAAATCAGCACATGTTTTTGTCCCCAGGGGAGAAAGGAATGTGTTTATCCTAATTTGTCTTTTTTTTTTTTTGTTTAAACTTGACTGTGTTGACCAACATCACACTCCTAAATGTCTGACCACTTAGTTTCCTAACTTAGCTCTCACTTCGCTTGTATACTGTGTATTGGATCAGTTTAAATGTTGTTTGAAAATATAAGTAACTGTCAGTGTGCAATCATGTCACATGAAGAGAAAAATACCTATTGTAATAGCAGAATTCTTTTATGGATGGAGAAATGCATTTGAGATTAGAACCAAACTTGACTTGAATAAAAAGAGAACTGACTTTTTCTCCAATTTCAAACTTTTTTGTGTTCCTAGTTTTCCATTTTTCTTTCTTTTTTTCCTCCCCTGCAATTCTTGGTTTTGGCTTTGAAACAGAAATAGCAGAATATCAAGGGACAAGGCTGTTCTCAAGATTTCAAATCTCAACAGAAGCCAAACTAGTTTTCTGTTTTGCGTGATCTCAAAAATGTTTGAATTTGACTTTCAGTTTGATTAAGCATCTGAATAATTATTCCTCAATAACCTGCTTACAGCAAGCACTCTTCCTTCACCCTCAGGCTGAATTTAGTATCCTTGTTTCAGAAATTGTCTAATCTCTGATTAGAGTTTTTTGGTAAAATTAAAGTTTATTTCTGTGAATAGGGCAATAAAGTTTTTTTTTGTTTTGTTTTATGATCAGAGATTATCAGAAAACAGGGAGTTGTTAATCCAGCCACCAGAGGGCACCCATATGGCCCTGTGAAAGTAATATGATTCTAATGAAGTTGCAATAGGAGAATTAATAACAATTATTAAATGAGGTCAACAGATGTCAAACAAAGCACGTTCACTACTTCCTGCCAAATTCTACATGTGTGGAAAATTAAAACAATGCCTCAGTATTAAACAATCTTAAAACAAATTCTGAGTTCCATATTCAGGTTTTACTTAGGAAATAATCTCTTGATTGCCACATCCTGAAGTCCTTATACTTTTAACTACTACCAGTTCTAGAAAGCTTCTATTGATGTTCTCCTGAGTAAGGACTGACAGAATATTGACCAGCTACTGTACCATTCAACTTGCAGAGACATTTTCATGTCTACAACAAAAAGACAAATGGATTTTTAATTTTTGGCCCCAGACAGTGCATTAAAATGCTGATAGGATGTTGACAGCACTTTTTTTTTTTTTAAAAAAAGAAGTACAGAATGTGAGGAAAAATTATTTTCCACATATCACAGCTAAAAATACTATCTTTTTACACTGTGTATTCTATAAACTGTTGGTTTAACAGGCCAGGAATGAAAGGTCAATGAACTTGTACCCAGAATACTAGTTTTCCAAAATAATTTTGAGAAAAGCCTTAATTTTCACAATATCATGAAATCTGAAGACTTTTGAAGAGTGCTGATTTATAAGGGATTTCAGGAAGAAGCAGGATTTCAGGATTGTTGGATTTTCTACTTTTTGAAGAGTGTGTCTCAGTAGGACCTTGAGACCTCTAGAAACTGTAGCTATGCCAAAGGCTGTGCTATATGTCTTACCAGGTGTTGCCTACCACCATATCCTGCTCCCAGACATATTAATATTTTGGAACATTTAACAAATTATTTCATATTTGCACGGTTGCATTCTATGCACTGAGGGTAAGACAGAGCTCATTAATGTCCTGTTGGTTTTGGGGACAGTGACCATTGCTGTCAATATGCTCAGAAAACAGACTATAGCATGTGACTAAGGGCTATTTGGACTATTTGTCCTTTTTTCTAATGTTATATCTTCAGTAGGTGATGAACTGTTAAACTCAAACAATGCTCAAACCCATTGTAGGTTTATTGTTTATGACCCGTTTATATTCTTTTTATTTTACAAATAAGTTCTAATCTTTGAGATATTTGTGCAGCTTCTTTTGGGAGTCACTGCTTTCAAATCTGAATTGTGCTTTAAGGAAGGAGGTTTAACTTCAAGGCAACAGTGCATCAGAGGCAGAAAGGAGACTTTGGGGTTTCCAGGAGTGCCAAATAGCCCTCCATGGTTAGACTAAAGGTAAGTAGCTTTGCAGAACATTGCAAGCAAGCTTACAGTCAGAGATAAAGGATGAATAATTCTCTTCAGCTATGTATATGAAAAATTGTACATTACTGCAGAAATTCTTACTAGCAGCCAAGTCTGGTGATATGTCTTATAAGTAATTAGTTTAACTGATGTGGAATCACTATAACCCCAAGACTTCAATAATTGTTTAAAGATTTAAGTTTCACAGTTGGTTTCATAAGCCAGAATAGTCAGCAGCCAGGTTTGTGGCTGAGTTGTGAAAGTTAACAGAACACTGTGTCAGAACTCACTTAAAAAATATTAAAGTCATGGGATTGGAAGTGAAGATTGCTAAGCAGGATGCAAAGTTTAGCCTGTCACAGTTTAGCCGGTGAAGAAATTTGCAGGCTCTATAAGAAAGATACCTAAACTGAGACAAACTCAGACAGAGTTTGCTGGTACAGACATTTTACCAGTAAGATTAGAAATAAAAACAGGTGTTAACTGTGATAAACCAAGAAAAACAAATACATGCTAGAAAGAAAGCTTGAAGTAAATGAAAATTTTTACACAACAATATATGTGCTTGAAGATACTGCACATATGAACTAGCTTTTCAGTAGGCTTTAATTTGATAATGTAATGGCTTTTTAAAAAAGAGGTATGGCTTTGTCCATTTAGGAAGACCCAGAAGGTTCTCCTGATTCAGATAGCAACTCTAAGATGCAATTAACCATAAATAACCCCAGAAGTTATTTTGGCAATCTCTTATTTGAGGGAGAAAGCAGGCCCACTGTAATGAAGCTCTTCCTGCACCAATAAATATAAACCTGTAAATTAACTGAGCTTGTATCAATTAACGGAGTTTATTTCCAGAGACTTTTTTGACTACACAGATTTGACATTAAAGACTATGCTGTCCTGAGCTCCAAATGGTGGAATCCACAACTGAGAGCAGAGGGAGCATTGTGGAGGTGTAATGCAACTGCTTCTTTCCTCCCACCAAATGGATCAAACTTTAGGCTTCAGTCTGCCTGACTCTCTTTTGACAGACTTACGGCTGAGTGGGATCTGTCCATAGTCAGCAGAACATACGTGGTTATCTTTAGCTAAATATCTGCTTTAAACAGCTGAAGTTCGATGAGAGAAACCTCAGCCTTGTCTTACAACACAGACTTTTGCCTGCGTACTGTAAAAAGAGAAAAATTACTTAGTCAAATTTTTCCTGGAGACTAAAAAGATAAGATGTGAAATATGTTTTTCAATCTAAAGCAGTTTATATTTTAAAAAATATATATAAAATGCTCTGTATTGAGATTATATGAAGTTAGTTTGTCTCTGAAATGAAATAAAACAAACACTGGAAGTTTCTTACAATGGTGTTCACATTCCGTGCTAAGTTCTACAGGTCCTAAAACAGATGGTGAGGCCTTTCACAGTCAGATATGCCACACATCAAGATGAGGAAAATGTTTTAATTTTCAACAGACAGAGCTGACGACAAAGAAATAAACTACTGTAACAGTTGCTTTATAGGTCTGGTGTTCTAAAGAGGCACAAGAACTACCAGATCTAACAAAATTTAGGATTGTTTCACTACTGGGACATTTCATCTGAGATAATGAAGAACCGATTCAAATGAGACAAAAGGAATCAGGGGGAAACAAAAAAAAAAAAAAAAAGAAAAGAAAAAGGAAATTAAAAACCTTCTCCTCAACCTTTTCACACTTTCACAACCAAACTGCAATGAAATATTTTTGAAGTCCTGGAACAAGTAGAGAGAGGGGTTTTATTTTGACAATTGTAATTGCCATCAAGGTCTGAAACTGTAACACCACAAAAATGATGTTTCTGGCCAGCACCTGAAAGGTGAGTGCCAGAAATCTCACATGAAATGCTGGTTTTCAGGAGACTGCCAGTTCAAACTGGAGATTTGATAGGTTCAGATAATTTCAATAAACATTCAGACTTCTGGATGATCATCTGAACCAAACTTGCACTCTGAACCTTTCCATTTAACTGTCTGAATAGAAAATCACATGTATAGCTTATAGATAATAGCATTATCTGGGGAGTATATTACTCAAGGAAGAATATTTGGTCAGCAACTTCTGAGATTTATCTACCAGTATATTATTTTTTCTCCCCCTTACAACCTCAGTATTTTGCAGAATGACAGGACTGGGAAGATGTTTTTATATCTGAAATTTGTTTTCAGGAAGTTGGAAGTGAAAATGAAGACTTTAGTGAGCTGTGAAAAAATAATGAATTTATTTGTTCACCATGCTGACATGAATAACTCCTTGGTTTTTTCCTCATGCGCATCACCCGCATTCTGATATACAAGAACATTTGATTGTTATTTCCGATTTGCCCCAATAGTAGCTTTTTCCTTTCAGTTGATGGAAATCTCTGAAATGAAGAGCTCAGGCAGGTTTCTGATGTGTAAAATAACATAGGTTCTCTGGGCACTCAGAGCTTATGTTAAGCTACCAACCTCCATTATA
Source organism: Chionis minor (assembly GCA_013398295.1). Lineage (NCBI taxonomy): Eukaryota > Metazoa > Chordata > Aves > Charadriiformes > Chionidae > Chionis > Chionis minor. Next base: position 148,971 of record VZSF01009112.1, read on the forward strand.
TCACAACTTCAGTTCAGATTTGTTTAAACAAGTTTCCACCTGCACAACAACCCCTTTTACTGCCAGTGAAACACACTCTTCCCCAAGGAGCCCGGTGTTATAAATCACCAAAGTGTACATGCTGCTGCTGCCAGTGTGAGAGGGGTCTGGCACGATGAATCTGAGGAGTAATGAGGGCCGTGGAATAGCCCACACACATTAGGAAAGGAGAAACCAGAACGCAGCCTTAGAGTGTAGAAAGCAGTCTATCAAAAGCTTTTAAACACAGCCTATTAGACTCAGATATGGAACTTTAATCTGCTAGCTGTGACCGTGAGGAGAGCAACCAGTCCCAAAACAAATACACACCATCAGATAGCCTCGCATGCATGTGTACGTACACCTGTACATGATAAAACAAGAATAAACTATAACATCAGACTGTACTATGTGCATTTCACCATAACAACAAGATATGATCTTCAAATGATCAGACAAAAACCCTACTGAATTGAATAGACTAGAATCTGAGCCCCCATCCTGCCCAAGATGCACATTTGCACCACTTTACCAACTTAGCTCAACTGATTTTTTTCTCAATAGAGTCTCAGGAATTATTTCCAAGTACGAACAAAAAATTGCACTCAGCCTTTCTCCCTAGCCGCAGTTCCCACTGGTAACAGTAAATTGCTTTCTGGTGCAAGAGCCTGTAACGCCTGTAGTCTCCATTTACCCTAGCCTCCTTCCCTTTTCTGAAGGAAACCGGTGGTCTTACAGCATCCTGGGGGTGGTCTGCAGACCTCCTCTTAGCTGCAGTTGCTCTGGTTCCTGTCTATGTTCCAATCAATTCATACCCAGCTCAATGCCACCCACAGTGCTCAGTTGCATGTGAATATCAGAAAGTTCTCCAAAAGATGCCAGCTCTATCTTCCTTTGATGTGCCATATTAGGTACTAATGGGCCAAATTCTTCCCCTACACACATGCGGCTCCTGCTGACTTCAACCAACGCTGCAGATTCACAACACGCAGCTTTATGCTAAGTAGAGACTAACCACAGTTTCTGAAGTATCTCAGAATAGAGCTCGCTCCAGTACAAGAAGTCATGTTCTTCAGTGCCTCAGCTATACCAGTTGCTGGAATCTGTTTGTCCCCCGGAGAGGTCCATATCCATGTGTAAACACATTTTTATGGGTACACTATTGCAAAAGACTAATTGGATTAAATAGTTCCTACTGCCTGAGGATTTTTCTGTACCATGTCTACAAATTACACATGTAGGCACAAGCCATTTCTAAATAAACTAGCCTGGACACTACTAGAAATGTAGCTAGAAATGTAGGAGGGGATTCAGTGAAGGATGCAAAACCCACAAGGAGGCTGGGTAATGGAATTTGCCCATACTGTGTTCTGTACTGGGATAATTGCTCTCCTAGCAGTACCTAATGAGCTAGTTCAAAGCTAAATCAGCCTCAACAACTGCTGTGAATTGCAGTCATAGCTCAGTATAGCCCTCCCCCAAAACAGTGATCGTTAAGCTTATGCAGTTATTTGTAGGACTGAATCTTAATTATACCGTCACTGTTCCCCTCCTTCATCCACCATATGTGTAGACAGCAAAGCCAGGTTAACAGAACATGACATTCACATGCCTGTGGATTTTTGGTTCATTTTTTAATAACTGACATATATTTTATGGTAGAATCACAGTGATGAGCTGGGTGCAGTTCTGAAAGCAATCAGAAGCAGTTATTTACATTTACTTTAGAAAAATGCACCATATGTTGAACCCAAGGCAGTTTATAAAGTACACAGGGTAGCAGGAATACTTCAGAACAATGCTTTCTATATCTTTTCAAGTCTTTTGAAAAATACGTAAATATGCAACTGTCAATACTGACCTGAAAGATTGCCGTGCTGTGTGAACACATTTGGTACTTTTTGCCAAGTATATTGGCACAAGATTATCCCAACAGTAAAGGCTACATTGAATTTTATGTAGCAGAGACTCACAGAATTTGTACCCACATCACTCATTCTGTAACAGCCTGCAATTAATTTGTTGCAGAAGGATAAAAGATTATTCATCCATGAGTGGTAAATTTAATACAGGCTGGAAAATGTGATGGAAAAATTAGGATTGGACTATTCTCAGCTAGCTCAGACAGGAGTGTCTTGATAAGACAAGACAAGACAAGACAAAATAAGACAATATAAAACAAGATAAGGTAAGGCAAGGCAAGTCAAGGTACAAAGTTAGGTGGAATGCGGTGGTTTGCAGAATCCCTTATCACAACCCTCCTGGGGAAGTGAGGAGTTATTGTACTACTATCATTTAATTTCTGTGTTTGTATTGCTGTCTTCAGAGTATCTGCTCAGATAACATCTGCTCAAATGAAATGCAGGCAGTAGTAGTCCAGTACAGATTAAATGGTGGGATTAATTGCTCTGTAGCTTCTTCCTTCCGTGTCTTTTTTTGTCCTCTAACCTCATGAGTTTTCCCTTTTGCAGGGTCACATAACGCCACAGAGCTTGCGAAGTGTGCAACTTCCCCAGCATGCTGATTGCCTTGGCATTCATCCCTCAGAGTCATAAGGCCTAAAGCTGTGACAGTCCAACAGTCATTTTACTTTGCCATGTTTCCTGGCAACACGGGGGGAGAGAAACTCTGCCAAAACCATCAGTGAAATGAACTGACTTCATAGAGCTGGTTATTTTAGATTTCATTGAAATTAAGGACAGAAGAGACAAGAGAAAACTGTTTCATCTGGACCGCCTGTTTATCCCAAAACATTAAATATCTGTATCTCCCATCCAAGCAGCTATTCCCCTAAGAATTGTTCCATGTAATATTTAAATACCAACTGCGTCCTCTGGCCTCAAACAGGTAGTGGGGGGATCAATTCAGGACACAGATGCGGCCTCACCAGTGCCAAATGGAAGGGGACACTGGCCTCTCTAGATCCCTTAAAATTTTTCCTCCTATCAAAGCCAAGCATGCATTATTCATGATGAGAGAACTCTGTGGGCTCGTGTTCAATCTGGTTCCCACCTTCTCACCAGGGCTACTACTGTTGAGACAGTTCCCAGCCTGTCCTAACGCGTGGAGTTGTTCTCTCCCAGGTGCAGGACTTTGCACTGCTCCTCATTGTAATTTGGGAGTTTTCTGTTGGCCATGTCCTCAAGTTTATCAAGTTCCCTCTGGACTTAATCTCTGCTACTCAGTTTGTCACCAACCTCCCCTAATTTATTATGACCCTCGAGTTCTCTGAAGGTATGTTCTACCTCATTATCTTGTTATGGAGTAGCAAACATTGAGGCTGTATTCCTGGCACAAAAGGTAAAGGATGGACAGAGGACTTCAGATTCAGAGATTCCCACGCCAGAAAGATACATACCTCAACGTTCAGCCAGATCTTCTTCCCTCCTTGCACACAGGCTGCGAGCCATCTCCTGTCTTTTCTTACAGATAGGCCAGTGTGAGTAAGTCATTCCAATATGTAATCATTGTCACTGCTAGGAAATTTGATCTTGATTAAGCTTATTTAAGGAAATTCTTTCTGCCCTTTTCCAACTGTTTCAGATTTCAGTCTAAAGCCTTACTGCAGTATTACACGAAGTGGTATGAAGCAACATCAGACATAGAATTTAAAGATTTTTACTCCACATTTCTGAAACTGATATTTGTAATTTTATATTACTCTGAAGATGGGAAAGGAATTTGTGAAAAAGTTGCATATGTTTTCCCACTTAATTTGCAATTTCCGAAATTTTACATTTTAAAAAGAATTTTAGACCCATTCCACTGTGGATCATTTAGACCATACCTAGACAGAGAGAAACTATTTTCCAAGTGTGTTTGATGGATCTATATGAATTTCAAACAATAATAATTGGGCACAATGAAGTTGCCTGAGTCTGGTACACATGACATATGGTGGATCCAAAATCTTTGGATGTCAATATCTATGATCAGTTAAACAGTTCTCAACCTACTTTAGACTTCATGTATTTCTTCTCAGAAGCTCTTAGTTTCAGAGTTGAGGAGCATGGTGTGTTGTTAATAAGAACTAACTCAGTATTACTATCTCTTCCTACAATGAAATCTGGTTGTAGTGAGTTTAAAAACCATAACAGTGGAGATTTGCTTGCATACTAATTTAAGAAACCAAAGTTACAACCTGTTTGGGTTACTGCTGTTAAGTGCTTAGTTTTTCTTTCTTCTAGTATTTATTTTCCATGTATTTTCTCTGCATCTGGAATTGGTACTAATCTTTGATGAGAAAGTCAGAAAGGTGAGAAGGTGGAAATGGTAAAACGCTGCAATATAGATTTCCCATAGATGTTTCAGCTGCTCTGTACTTCTGTGGTGACACACAGCAGCCTTACATTAGTTAATCCAGTTTTACAGCTGTCTTGTATCACTGGGGTAACATAAAGACATATTGGTGAATCTGGTGCTGTGACTACGCTGTTGGTGAGGTTTGACTTTTATTTTTATCTATATAATTCAGCAAAAATAATTCCTTTGACATCAGCAGAGTAGTAGCTGGAATGTGCATGAGGAAGCTAGAGCATACTTATGAGAAGAAAATGCTTGTATTTGTAGCATTAGAATGGGATTTGAGAGGTCTGCATGCAGTTCCTCATTATCACAACCTTTTTGTGAGCGCTTCTGCAAGACATCATTTTGCTGCTCGTGACATGTAAAATGAGGGTGGAATTTTTTTTTCTTTCATCCTTCACATGTCCCATTTACTTGCTTTAAATACTGAGACACGGCAACTGCTTCCTGGCATGTCTTTGAAAAACACCCAGCACAACAGAGCCGCAATTTATGAATTTGTTAAAAAAGAGATTAACTTCCCTTAATTCACACCTAGTGATGGTTTAGATGAGACAGAGAAAAATTCACATGCACTCTGTCTTTTTCCTGGTCACACTGTTAAACAGTTTGACTAGAGCTATTCATATTTCCTCCAATATGCTGGTAGCATTTTCTGCTCTACCCGCCAAAGAAACTGAACCTCTGATAGAATCCTGGAACGGCACAACACCTGGATTTTTTGCCAGAACATTTTCAAGGTGTTGCATGGTGGTGAAAAGTAAATTTTGAAAACTGTTTTTCCCCCCACTGCTAAAACTCATCTATTCCCAACAAAAACATTGCTCATGTCTCAGGCACTCTGTGCCTTACAGGCTATTTTATGAAGAAAAGGAGGAGGGAGGGAACACTTTGCATAATTCCTTGCAGTCCCTTGCCAGCCTCTACCTCATCAGTGGAGTTAAGTCCGAGAGGTATTGTTAAATCCTTATGCCATCCTTCTGAGACTTGTATTCAATTTTGTCTCCCATTACATGTGCTTCCAGTTCCACTGTGATTGCTTCAGCATCAATTTAAAAAAAAAAAAAAAAAAGAAAAGGCAAGAAGGGGGAAAAAAAAATTCCCAAACCCCCTTATTAATGTGGGAGGTCTCAGATCCCCCAGAAGGCCTGTGAGATGTTGAGCATGCTCGTTTGGAGGCACACTTTGGCAGTTTGCCACCAGTAAAGGACAATGTGGGCTCCTGAGCTGTGCACCACCTCTGCCACTCGGTAGGTGTTTGAGGAGGGATGTTTGTTAGAAGAGGCAGTGTGAGTTTAAGCTTACGTGTACTGTGGAATAACAGGATGATTTCCTCTGCTCTGTCCTGTTTGGGTATGCCTGTGTTTGTGTGCAAAGGTGGAGAACTGCCTTGGTCTCTCCTCTGTTTAGTAAGTGCTGCTTTTGCTGGCCAAGAAATCAGGCAGGTGGGCAGATATTACTTTCCAAAATTTCCAGTTGCACTGTATGCCTTCAGCCAGGTATGAGGCTAACTTGTGTACATAACATTTCCATTCATTTGTCGTTGCCCCCCTCTGAAACTGCTCATTTAAGAATCATATTTTTGATTGATTGCACTGGTTCTATTTGCCTAGCGCTCTTTTTTTCAATGCTCCACCTTGTTCCGTTGTTTATTCCCAAGCCACCTATGAACTGACTCACCTGTTGTAGGCTGAAAAGTCTGAGTTGATGATGAATACCAGTTCTGTAAAGCTGTTCAGAAGAGGCAAATTACATGGCCATTATAAGCCAGTTGCATGAAAATCCTTGGGTAAACATCATGTAAGTCAATGAACAGAGCTCCAAGTTGGCACGTTTTCCTTTTAGGTAATGGATAACCCTGCATACAACTACTAGAGTGTTCCCTCTGAACTAATAATGAAGAGGAAGCAAAGATCATACTTGGATTTAGTACAGCCAAGTGTGAGGGCAAGAGTTTTATTAAAGGAGTTCAAACAAAAGGGCAGGCATGACCAAGATGTTATGCCTAAGGATTTAAATTTAGTTTCCTGTATAAGTATGCAATGTCTGCCAAGAGACAAATTGTTTCCAGGGTAACACTTGAAAAGAGTGATCGTATATCCCTTAGAGTGAGGCTGTTGAACATTCGTATAGCGGGACGCCACCATGACTTTGTGCATGCATCAAGTTTTATGCAGGAACTGTGCTAAGTGAGGTTGTACTGGAGGGAGTGTCATTCACAGTACTTTTTTCCGCCCCCCCTTGCCATTTCCCAAGAGAAAGGCCACCAGCAAAGGTTTTCCACCTAGAAGGCTAGTGCGGTAGATACTGCTGATTGAAAGTGCAAATGAGTGTATAAGGGCACTAAGGCTTGAATTTTCAGGGATGGTTGACAGAATTAGGTACTCAGTTCTCACTGAATTGCAGTAGAATTTGCATGCTTTTTGTCCAAGCTTTTTTGCAAATCCCAGATTAGCAGTCCATGGCCGGACTGAAAAGCTGAAATGGCTGAAAGACTGATCAATTGGTGCATCTGATTGCTCAAGCTATGCCTATGATAAAAGGAGTTCCTTATTGATTCCCTGTATGATAACAAGTATAATAAACAATGTATTACTACGTTAGTTTTGAAAAATGTGGACAAGTCAATCTGAAGGCAGGCTCAGAGCAGTCCTGACAGTGGCTAGTTTCATTTCTAGTGCATCCTGCTCTAGGATGTTAAGAATGCTGTACTGCCAGCTTCATGTTAATTTTCTGAAAACAGGAAAATAAATGCTAAAATAGCTTTTGCACTTAAGCCCTATCCTGCTTTCTATCTAGGGTCAGGTTTGAGGTAACTGAGAGAATGCCTGATCCTTTTTCAGTTTTTTGATAGTTTTGAAAAAATAAGGAATTAGAAATCACTTTGTGTTGATTTGATTAGAGACATTTCTTTTCCAGTTTTTTGGTGAACTGCAAAGTTACAAATATTTAATTTAATTTAATTTAATTTTTTTACTCGTGCCTTTGTTCTTTTTTTAGGGAAACTAAAACCACTTATCAAAATGAGACATCATTTTGAATCAAAACCTTTTGTTCTGAAAATGTCAAAATGACGTCTTTAGAGTTAAAACTAAAACAATCCATTTTCCAGAATCAACACCAATTTAAAAATATTTTGGTTCATCAAATTTGTATTTTCTTGGCAAAAAGAAAAAAAAAAAGTTGTATTCTATTTTATTTTATTGAGCTGGACCTAGTTAGAAAAAGATAAAAACAGAGTGAAAAAACTAGAATATAAGAAGGTAGCGTGCCAGGGCATTGTATTATGTTGCAGTTGTCCTGGTGTAAATGCAAAGATATCAGTTTTCAGGATTGCATTTTTCTTCTGTTCGTGCAGAATCATTTCTCTCTTGGGTGGCTGAGATAGCAGTGTGCAGATTTTAAATGTCAGCTCACGCTTTTCTGCTCGGCGGAGCATACTTATTTCTGCCTTCTAAGGTTGATTTAGACTTTATTGAGAGAAACTTTTGTTTTGAACCAAAGCTAAGGAGTTTGGCTTCCTTCTGCTTAAAGCTGAAATACCCAAGATCATGATCTCCTTCTGTAAGTACCGAGATAACTTCTGCTCTTAAGAGCAGAAGTGTTTAAAGAACATAGTTGGCTTAAAAAAATCTCCTTTCTCAGGCATTTGGTTGAGAGAATGAGATGTGGGGGAAGGAGGGTTTGATTGTTTGTAGTTTTACGTCAGGAAGTCTAGCAGAAGCCACTGCAACATCTCATAAAACATTGTGCAGCTGTGTGCAGACCTCAGGGTGCACAGATGCGTATGTATTATATTTCCTTGGAAGGGGCACAAGCTGAACTTTTCGATTTTGACACCCGACAGCATCCAGCAAAGGTGAGGTCTGCTACTTGTGCTTTAGGTTTTCAAATTAAAACCGTGTGTGTTGTAGTGCTCACATGACATGTATAAATGTATAAATGAGGGCCATTAAGTGAGTGCGTTTACACATCATTTAAATGAAACAACACACCTAACCAGATGGATTCCTAAAATGAGAAGTTGTGTACTGTTATTTCCATAACTATTGCCCTTCCTGGCATACCTGCACTTCTCTGGTATGTCCGTCACTTTGATTTGAGCTTCCAGATTTGGGGCCAAGACCTTGCTTCTCTATGTTTTCTGTGAAGATCTTGACATTATTATGTGCAACTGGGAGTGGGATTTTTCTGACCTAACTTTAGCCATCAAACACTTAGGCTCTAGTCTGAACTTGCCATTTTGGCTTTCTCACTAGCCAATGGGAAGAAATAAGTCTTTTTTCAGAGGGCAGAAGAGTGCCTGACACTCATTGCTTATGATAAAGGGAGTCTGGAGACAAATTGCCAACCGTTCCACGGGAACAGTTAGTGAGGTGAAACCAAGGTTAAAAAATAATATCAGAAAACAAAAAAGAACACAGAAAGGTAGAAAAAGGCAACAACCAAGGGCTTTTGGGAGACACTGAAAGCTTTTACCACATCTCTGCATATAGCAATTTCTATAGCAATTTGTTTGACTTTCCATGAGAAAGTCTGTCAACAGTGCTGCATCTTATTATGGTTTCCAGGATGGCTGCCCAACTTAAAACAGGAAAATCAGGTCTCAAATCTTGACATGCATGTAGGAGGACTCCAGAAGCCAAAATCTAGCTACATGTCTGCAACAGCTGGATAAAACTACCAAACAAAAATAGAATGTTAACCGGCCTACAATCCCTCTTTCAATTCAGACCTTAAACATACCAGTGGCATGAAGTATAAATTCTTGGTTTTTAGATTTTTTTATCTTTGTTCTTGAAAATTGGCAAAGTATTCCATGCAAATACGACCCTCCACCCAGATAATTCTAGCCTATACCAAGTTGTCAAAACACATCTACTTCTTTGTTTCTGTTATATCAACTTTCATTCTTTTTCCCTCCACAGATGGTAAGAGAAAAATAATAATAATGCCAGATTTTCTTGTAGCTCTTTTTTGCTTGGATTTCAAAGTGCACTACAAAGGTCAATATCATTATTCCCCACTTTTTGTGTGTGGAAATTGAAGCATTTAGCTGTGAAGTGGCATCCAACTATAGAACCTGAATATTAGTTTCCAGTTAAAAACAGAAGTTGATATTCTTTTCAGTAACATCTCCACAGCTGAAGTGGGTCTTAAGGAGTACCAGTATGCTAGTAGCAGTGCATTTAGGAGACCTGGCATGAAGAAAAAGAAATCTGCAAATGTCATTCATTATTATGACCCATTTTGCTGTCATGGCACTTGCTCTTTGCCACATGAGTATGCCAGACAGCTGCACAGCTAAGTGTTGCAACTTCTGGACTGTTCATCAGTTGGTTTTTTATGGTGATAAAGTGAAAGCTGAATTTGTAATAATACAGGGCATGTGTTCATGTGCATGTGCAATGTGTGTAACATAGGTGTGTATCCGTGTGCTATGTGCGGTTGTTCGGCTGTGGTCTGAGCTGCATCTGTTAGCAATGAAAAATATGTGTTTTCTCACAGACATAAAATTCTGGGCCACTTAAAGGTGAATATTTTCATCAGATCTCTCCCCATCCTGTAATTTATAATCAGTGGAACTAGCGTGTAGTGCTCTAAGACCATAAAAAAAGATAGAAAATAATCATGAAGGGAGAAGTTTGTAATGTTTGCCAGATGATAATCCAGAAGGTCTACATGCTTGGAATTTAGATTGGTGACCCCTGTTACCTTCTTCAACGCCACAAGAAGGAAGAAGATAATAAGATAATGTACTGGAGAGCAAGTAGTCAGCAGTGTAATGGCGCATACTTCTATTAAAGTGTGTGGACAAGATTTTATAATTAACAGCTAGCTTTATGCACATCCTGCACATGTGCTGTGGGATACAGCAAGGAGACTGGGTTAGGGGAGGGAAGGGTTGGAAAGCATGTCAGAGGACAGATGTGAAGAGCTAAGGGAAGGTAGCAAAACAATACCACCCAGTCATCCATCTGTGAAGAGGGAAAAATCTTAAATGAAGTATCCTTTCTAGGCTTTTAAATATGCCATATACAATATACTGCTTTGTACTTCCTGTTTATGTTTTGTCTGTTTTATGAACTCAGGAGAGTGAGTCAGTCAATGTAAAAATTGAAATGTTTTGCTCGGAAATGCTCTGCTCTTTTCATTTGATATGAATCCTGAAATATTAATTTCTTCTGCCTCCTATTCTGAGCATTTACAGCTCTTGGAGGCTGTTCCCAGGACTCTGGCTATATCCATACAAGTAAGACCACAGGCTGTTCTCTGGCTCTGAGGTCAGTGGCATAAAGCGCTGTTAAAGTCCTTCAGGCTTCAGAGGCTTCAGAGGACTGCAACCACCGTGGCTCTGGGAATTGTCCCTGGCCCCTGTGTACTTCAAAACGGTGTCCAGGAACTGTTTATCAAAGGACTGATGGCAGATACTGTTTAATTTACTTGCTTAATAGATGTGCCCTGTTTTGATCTAAGCAACATCCATACTGGTCCTGTGAATATTCACACACTCAATCCTCCAAGCAGGAAGGAAAAATAGTGAAAAAAAGTCCATTATTTAGAGAAACTACTTGTTCATGTTAGTGAGATTATGATGACGGTAGCATGGTTATTCTGAAAATCAAGTCCTGCTCTATCTTGGCAATGGAATACTAACTGCAAGGGGACAATCAGTTCTCACTTTCAGCATTACTTGTGTGCCTTTAGGTAAAGATCTGGGGACTCAGGAGTTCTATACCCAGTTCAGAATTTTCTCCAATGATTTGGTTGACTTTCTGACACGATCTTTCTTTCCATTTACAAATCCAGAAGATTTCTTCAGAAGTCATTATGCAAGACTAGTAATAAAGTTACAATGTTGAGATTTTAGAATCTGAAATTTGGAGATCGAGATAAGACAAGCAAAACTGACTGTTTTCATTAAATAATGATTGGTAATTGGGCAGTTGTTTAAATTTCTTTTGTCCTGGACCTACATGATGAACACTTAAGCCAGGTTCTTTTGGAATTGATGGGAAATTTTCCACTGATAGCTGCATTTTATATCAGTCTCTATTATGAGTCCTTCCAGTAAATACTAAAAGCTAAATTAACACAGAAATAAGTGACAGAGGGTCTGAAGTATAAAAATCCTAAATCCTCATATAGACTGGATTGTTCACAGGCATACAAATAAGCTTTGGATTGACTATGTGAGCCTGACCTGAGCTCTGACCTGAAGTGCACAAAGCTTGAAGGTTTTACATCCAAAGTGTCTGTTCTCATAGTGCATTCTGGAGCTCTTCCAGAAGTGTCCAGAACTTCCCCTTTGTCCCAGGACATATTGGCTTCCTTTTCTGGCAGCAGCCCATGAAAAAGTGCAGGTAGAAACAAAACAGAAAGTTTCTAGCCCACGGCATATTATGTTAAGAGAATCTATTGTATTGACATATGGGTAACTAGAGATGAATGAACTAGTTCAGTCTAAATAACAACCAGCCCCAACCTTTGCCCACTCAAAAAGTGACCCTAACCCAAATCTTTTTCCAATTTGGATTGGTTCAGAGAGATCAGCTGCCGAGTCTGTCAGCTGGTAGCCAGGCACCAGAGCAGACATAACTAATTAGGATATATTCCCTCATCTGGGGATTAAACATATTTTTTTGTGCTCCTTGCATGTTCCCATAGTTACAATTTGCATTAAAACCTCCTGGTCTGAAAGCAGTATCTTCAGAACCAAAGCAAGTGAAAAAGTAGCTTTTTTCCAGAGAAAGCTATGGGTGTTGAATTTGTCTTAACTGGATGATTTCTCCCTCACCAAAGTTCAGCCTGAAAAGTTACTGACATTCCCATCCTCACAGAACATCTGATTCTGAGTTTCAGATTTCTTTCTAATATCTAATTTAAATCTACCCTCTTTCAGGTGAAAATTGTTAGCCCTTGTTCTATCACTGCACTCCCTGATAAAGAGTCCCTCCCCATCTTTCCTGTAGACCCCCTTTAAGTACTGGAAGGCTGCTATAAGGTCTCCCTGGAGTCTTCTCCAGGCTGAACAACCCCAACTCTCTCAGACTCTCCTCATAGCAGAGGTGTTCTAACCCTCTGATGATCTTCGTGGCCCTCCTCTGGACCTGCTCCAACAGGTCCATGTCCTTTTTTTGGGGCTCCGGAGCTAGACACAGTATTCCAGGTGGGGTCTCATGAGAGCAGAATAGAGGGGCAGAATGCCTTCCCTCACCCTGCTGGCCATGTTTATTTTGATACATCCCAGGATGCAGTTGGCTTTCTGGGCTGCAAGCACACATTGGCTGGCTCATGTTGAGCTTCTCATCAACCAACAACCCCAAGTCCTTCTCCTCAGGGCTGCTCTCAATCCATTCTCCAACCAGCCAGTATTTGTGCTTGAGATTACCTCAATCCACATACAGAACCTTGCACTTGGCTTTGTTGAATTTCATGAGGGTTGCAAAAGCCCACCTCTCAAGCCTGTCCAGGTCCTTCTGGATGGCATCCCTTTCCTCCAGTCTGTCAACCACTCCACACACCTTGGTGTCATTGGCAAAATTGATGAGGGTGCACTCAGTCCTACTGACATATCTCCGAAAAAATGTTAAACAGTGCCCATCCCAATATCGACCCCTGAGGAACAGTGCTCATCACTGGTCACTGGTCTCCATTTGAACTCTTTGAGTGTGGCCATGCAGCCAATTCCTTATCCATCGAGTGCTCCACCCATCCAATCCACCACTCTCGAATTTAGAGACAAGGATGTCGTGTGGGACAGTGTCAAATGCTTTGCACAAACCCAGCTAGATAAAGTCAATTGTTCTCCCCTTATCCACCAATGCTGTAACACCACCATAGAAGTCCATCAGATTTGTTAGACGCGATTTGCCCTTAGTGAAACCATGTTGGCTGCCACCAGTCACCTCCTTATTTTCCATGTGCCTTAACAGAGTTGCCAGGAGGATCTGCTTCATGATCTTTCCAGGCACAGAGGTGAGACTGACTGGCCTGTAGTTTTCCAAGTCTTATTTCTTACACTTTTTAAAAATGGGGCTTATGTTTCCCTTTTTCCAGTCAGCAGGAACTTCACCATACTGCCATGACTTCTCAGATATTATGGGCAGTGGCTTGGCAACTTCATCCACCAGTTCCCTCAGGACCCACGGATGTATCTCATCAAGTCCCATGGACTTGTGCACCTTGAAGTTCTTTAAATGGTTTTGAACCTGGTCTTATCCTACAATGGGTGGGTTCCTCATTCTCCCAGTCCCTGCCTTTGTCCTTCTGAGACTTGGGTGGTGTGGCTAGAGCCCTTTCCAGGTTTTAAGAAATAAGTTTCAGCTCAACTTATTTCTCAGCTCTTTTAGTCAAACTTAGCCCACATATTATCAAAAGTTGTCCAACAACCATTTCATTCTTCTGTTACTTATGTCTTGAGAGAAAATATTGCAAATCCGAAGCTCTAAAAATATGCATAACTTGGGACTTCAGTGAGGTGCTATGTATTCTGGTGGCTAGAACTCATGAGATGTCCATGGAATAAGGGTAACCCACAGAACTTCGGGCCTCTACTAAACAGCTTGGTGACTGTGAGATGCAGAGTATGAAGCTTTCAAAAAATAAATATTGGTGCTGATGTATGTGGTGTTCTGCACTTGCTATAATTGCAGCTTCTGAGTGACTTTGCTCTACCGTTTGTTTTCTGCCCAGATTTCAATCTGGTTCCACAATGGTTAGATAGTGTGCTAATATATTTGAGTTGGAGTATATTTGCCCTGTACTTTGATGCCAGTGGTATCCAGAATCTGGGGAAAAGTTAACATAATGGAGGTCAGGATCTCAGTAGGTTTCAAAACCAAGATTATACATGCTTATGGCTAAAAAGAACATAGGGCAGCTTTTTGATAGGGAAACTATAAGTTCACATGTTCTACGTGTGCTAGTGAATGGTAGAAAAAAGTTTGGAAGAATATAGCATTTCAGAGAAACTAACCAGCATGTGCGCAATTTCTTTTTAATATGGATTGTGCTCCTGAAAAACAATTTTAATTATGTATTATGTATATATTGCCAGAAATTATTTAACCATTCTGCATTCAGCAAGGTACCTCTGTACTGTCTGAGTAGGATGGTACTGTTAGCTGTCTGCAGTTTTTTTGGGTTTTTTTAATGCCAAACTGTGTACTGATTATGTGTAAATGACAGTTTTATATAACTGGAAGAGGAAACATATTTCTATAATCCATGTGTCAAAGCTGTAATACAACTGGAATGGTTTTCTAGAAACTCTGCTTTCTAACAGCCCATACTATTTTCTTATTTTTTCTGCAAATCCAGCTCAAACTTCCCCTTGCTGAGTCAGTCATTGTTTGTAACAGAAGTTGACTGCCGTTGATTCTCGCTCCTTAAAATATTCAATGGCATAGTAGTCAGGATTTATCAGGCATAGTGGAACTCAAAAACATCTGTACCAGAAGGCACAGCAGCCACAAGAGCTGAGTGGGTGCAATTATCACTGAGTGTGATTTAAAACTTCTTAAACATTTTATGTGATTAAAAATGCTTAGGAGCATTTTTTAAGTAGTTTCCCTCAGCTTTGTGAATTAAAAGTTGGGTCTGATTTCACCTGCCTCAGCCGTGTACTTAGCCCAGTACATACCAAGCCACTCATGCTTTTGTGGATACCCTACTTGCGGCCAGCCCAGATGGGTGAGGTTTCACATGATGTGGGAGCAGGTATGTCAGGCACTCTACAGCATTTCAAAAGGCACTGAAAATTTGTGTTTAGGCAGCTGAGTCTGTCCCTAGCCCATAGTTAGCTGAATCACTTTCTGTGTTCCTTTAACTGTATGGCCTGGTTTGAGGTAAAACAGGACCGGTTTTGTTCAGTAACTTTACTTTTTAGCCTGGCCTCTTCTAACTGCTGAAGTTAACAGCATGTTGTGCACAAACTGTTCACTCTCAGAGTGATAAGACCTATGTTTATAGCTGATGCCAAGGAATGGGATGCAGAGAGGTTCTTGCTTATACTTATTTCTATAACACCCAAGGGCAGCCAACTTTGTTACTTGCCCCATTGGAGGGTTGGAAGCAGAAGAGTGTAGAGGGGTCACACATGCAGGGAGGAGCGGACAGGACAGGTGACCCAAAACTGACCAACAGGGTGTTCCATCCCATCTGCCTCATGCTCAGTACAAAAGCCTAGGGATCAAAGGGTTGGCCCTCTTTTTCAACAATCAGTGTCTGAGGAGGACTCTGTCTATTTTTCTGCCTGTGATCCCAACCAATGTGTTCCTGAATCCAGTTCCTGTCCATCACTGAGTCCAGTCTGGGACTTCCCCAGTGTCTGTTGGTGACGTGATTGTCATCCTGGGATCTTGATACAGTTTTGTATATATTTCATTGGGTTTTTTTCATTTTATTATTAATATTTCATTAACGTAGTTTAGTTCCTTCTAAACTCATAAGTCTCTCTCTTTCTCTCTCTCCTGCCTCCCTTTGAAGAGGGGCAGGAGAGAGAGAGGATCTGTTGTTCTGCCTGATTGGGCCAATCTGGCCCAAACCATAACACCATATTAACTTCATCTTCATTGACCACTTAGGGAGCTTATGCACCTGGCCCACATAATACACAACTATGTTTAGAGCATTAAATTAGGGTGTCTAAATCTCTTGGTGAATTCTTACCTTACTCTGCTTAATCATTCAGCCTCAAAGGGAAGAGGCAGACACTGCCACCCATCTCTTCATCCCAGCCTAAGACCAAGGGATGACTCATGTTCTCTCTTGAAGTGCCACTCTCTACTGACATGGGGTGACATAAGCCCTCACCCAAACATTTTTATCCTGGAGCTTTGGTGAAAAAGTTTGGGAACACAGGTTTCTGTTGTCTGTCCATGCTTCCCACAGGCAGGGGAGGGGCTGAACCTGCAGCTCAGAAGTCAAAAGAGTTTTGCCTTGATGTCAGTGGAGGACCTCAGGACCTTTCAAAGCGAGAAATACTGCAAGACCAAAACACCTCTTCCTGGATCAAGAGAATGAGATATATTTGGAAAATAGCACACAAATGACCTGAAGAAGACCAGGAGATGTTACACTAAATGGGCATTTTCACTTACTCTGTGTATTTAATTAGACCTAATATGAAAGCATTGCTACCTGCCTGCACAGTTACTGCACTCTTTATGTTAATGCTGGGTACACACAGCATCAGACTGAACGGTGAACTTTGTCTAATGACCTCTAGTCCCCCAGATCAGTGGAGCTTTGCCGGTGTTACCTATACTGGACAGTTTGTACTTGGAAGAAAAATGCTGCATACGTAAGAACAGAAATAAATATGGAAGTGTTTTCTGTGTGCAGCATATCTTGCCTATTTCTTTGATTATTTTTAACAACAATAAAGGTTTGATATTTTCCAGGCATTGTGACTGCTCTTCATCTGAGAATCTCAAAGCATTTTAGAAAGGTTAAAATGAACCCTCACTCTATATGTATATGCTATGTAAGTTTTATTACAGACAGTTTACAATACTGTCTTTTAGCACGTAGAATCAGTTACGAGGCAGAAAGCTGAAGCAGAGTCCAGTTATCCAGTTTCTTAATCTTGTCACTGGAAATCTCTAATTAATATAGAAGCAGTTCTTCTGGAAAGGGTTAAGTGTACCAGAACCTTCACTGAAAAGCTCAGTGCCTGTCAGCAGCTGCTGTACTTTGGAACCATTAATGGAGACCACTAATAATATTTTTGATTCTGTTAAAATGTGCAAGAGCATTGGAGCTGAACTTCTGGATTGTTCGTGTTGCCACATTCATAAGACAACCCTTGTTATAAGTCTGATAGATCCAATGGTCTTTCAATATGAAGTTTTATTTTAGCATGTCATAAAACTGTCACAAGCTCCTCTAAGCAAAGCTGTAATTTGACATAGTCATGCAGTACTTGTTTAACTAGCTTAAAGCCACTGGGCGATCTCCTAAAATTCCTCTAACCATCAGCAAAACTGCATAAAGGGTGAACAGTTGCGTTGGTGCAACATTCCCTATGGCTAGTGAAAGGGGACTTGGATCTGTCTTATTCAAAGGTTGATGTCGATATGCAAGAAAACGGGTGGTATAGCAAAATCAAGGATAAGACAGCCTTACCATGAAGATCTTGCAGTCCAAGGTCCACACTATATAATGCTTATTCTGGCACAGTGCCAATTGCCGTGACTAGGACTGTTGAATTATTATGCTTGGACAGAGAAATATGGGCAGGATGGGAAGGATGATATCTCCATTTAGCTCACTACAGTAGACTTACTGGGTAGGGTTGGTGGCTGAAGCAAAATAAGATGTGGACCACTATGTTTAAATGATATGAAGCACAGGCCATTTCAAAGTTAACAGATTTTTAAGACCAGAGGTAGCTCTGTAATCATCTAACTCTTATTTCCTGCATAACACAAGCCAGACTGTTCTGCAGACTAATTCATGCTATGGACAGAATCATTCTCCCTTTTGAAAAGTCAAGAATACTGAGCTCAAAAGCGTATGGTTGAACTAGACGTGAAGGTGATGGGTGCGAGCTTATTTGTTCAATTATTTCCTGGAGAAGCTGCACAAGCAGAGGTACAGAAATCAATTTTATCTTTTCAAATCTTCTTCCTCAATTGTCTTATTATAGCAGTGTTTATGATCTGGCCTATATTTATTGCATTCTTTGCTAGCATAGGCCTTGCATTCCTCACTTGATGTTTGCCATGTGTTGGGCATTACTTGAAATACATAGTTCTGGTTTCTTTTCTCCACAGTCACTGGACAATTAACTGATATAATGTAGGCAGTTTTCGAAAATTCATTTCAAGCCATCAGTTATAAAGGTAACATATTGCTAGAGTACTGGTATCAAGAAGAAGATGTCAGTGAAGAAAAGAAAAAGGCAATAAGCAATCAAGCTGACACTGAAATACAGCAAGATTAGTAAAATGACATAAGCTGTAATCTGCATCCCTTCTTTTCCTCTCCTTTTCTTTCCATACATACACACATATACCTATATATACTCTTGTGTGCATATGTATCTATAAACAGATTCTTGCATCTGACATAGAACATAAAGGATTGGGTTTATTTTTTCCTAGCTGTGAGATGAGCAGAGGCAGGTTTCACTGGTTTGACTTTGTGTGTGCAGATTTTTCCTGTGGCTATTATTACTCAGCACCTGTACTTCCACTGCTTCTTGTCTCCTGTAGCAAAGTAGGTCTGTTCAATATCGAACAGGTAAAGTGAAGGCTGTGTCTGAAGCCACTGCTTTCTATTTGTACAAGCAATAGGTACAAAGTGGACATTAAACAGGCACCCTGCTGTGTACCTGATCAGTGTCTGTTTCATGTCTATGGTTTTCGTATATTTATCTTATACCTGCTCCAGGAGCTGTTTCTCTCTCTCTTTCTTTCTCCCCTCCTTCCCCAAACATGTACTTCTTTTTTCTTTTCCTTAAGAAAACAGATAATGAATTAAGATTAAAAGTGGCATCTTTGGGATGATTAGGTAAGTCAGTGCCTCTGGGACACAAACACGAAAAACACAGTCAGCTACAGGCATGACAGAGCTAATCCACCAGCGAAGACGAGTCTAGGAGAAGAATTTAAAGCCAATATTTAAATGGGTGGGATTTGGTCTATGTGCTGCACTCACCAATTCTGCATATAAATTCCTTCTTTTCGTTGCCCAAGTTTTTAATGCAGCAAGCTCAAGTCTGTTCACTACCAAACTTAGGCATTTTAGTTCTGTGGGCTCAATCCACCTCTGAAAGCATCAAAAGCACCTGCTTCTCCTCATTGACTTAATGGATGTCCTGGCTAGACAGCTCAATGCCAGTTCATCCTGTTAGCTTGCCTCTAAGGATGAACTGAGCTATAATAAACCAGGAGGAATACATCCTTGCATGTTTGGGTTTGGTTTTTTTTTTTTTTTCCCCCCAGCTGTTGACTGTTGATACCATGTGGTATGCTCTGTCTCTTTTCGACAGCTATGGCTCTTCCAGAAGTCTTTCAACCTAACATTGAGATAGGACCTGCAAGTGGTACATGGGATAGGCATCCCCCAATACATCGAAGAGAAGAAATCATGCCTGATAGCAGTGAGGAGTCCAGAATAACAATTATGTGCTGGCCTTTGCTATCTTTCTAGGCCATTTCCATCCACCAGATCTTAAATCCTTTGCCTTGCCTTCCTTTAGATCCCTGACTTTAATGCTAACAACCGCATGTACAATAAATTAATCCGTTAGTTATGGCTAAAAAAAAGACTGTATGGCATTCTGTGTCTTCATAGAAGTTAGGTACACTCTATTTGTGATACATATATGTATTTTGCTTCTATTACTCTTTGTTTTCTATACTATCTGAAATCTTAACTTGAAGGTCAAAAGCAGAACAGATACATTTTCATATATTGTCCTTTGTTTTGTCCCATCTGGTGTGCATATTTCAGGTAACAAATGCGTTTGATCGCAAAGTCTTTTGTTCTGAGACCCTGTGACAGTAGCAGATTAGTTACTCCAAACAAAGCATGATTCATTTGGTTGCTCCAAGGAGTACAACGTCCAGAGCAAAGCCCTTGAAAGTGTAAACGTGTGACCACATATTTCCTTCTTCCTAACCCTCTACACTAACCCACTTTTGACTGGAGGGATTCATTTGGTACGTCACGGCTTACTGATCATTCTGCAAGTGCTGCAGTGTGGGAAGATGCAAAGCAAGCTTCTATTTAAGTTCTAACAAAATTTAGGTGCCATCCCATCAGACATGTGAGTACCTCTGGAAACTGAAGAATGATGTTGAGGTGACAGCAGCAGAGATGTTGTTTACCTAACTTTTGCACAAGAGGATCCTTATGGATAGGACACCTAGGAAAGAGGAAAGATTTTCCTCTGTCTGTTGGTTGTTTTTTTGGTTGNTTCAGGTTGTGGTGAGTAGAATTACAGTTTTTTCCATGTCGAATGAGTGAATACTAAACTCATGAAGGCCCAGGGCTTTGCTTGCCTTCCCTCTCCCTAGCCGCATGAATTTTCACGCATGGGTGCAAAGTGGACGGGCAGGTGAGGAAGCCTCTTATTCATAATACTTTACAGGTGCTGGTCAATGAACTCTGCTGGAGCGTGGGACTGGTGGGCTCCCACCACTTTTGTCCAATGTGGGTGTAGATCCTGGGTCCTCCCCTCTGCTTGCACTGGTCTGGACCATGTCACATGCTTCGCTGGTGGGAGCTGGCGGTTGTCAGTGTTATATGAAATAACCTCTGCCAGACTTAGCAAACCGTCCATGGGACTGAGTCAGGGAGAATCAGTCACCGCAAGCTAGATGGCATGGCACACGTACCTGTTCCTCTGAGCTAGTCGCATCCAGAGGACATGACAGAAACTTTCAGCACAGCAGCTGAGCATGTAAACAAGGGGATTAGAGTTGCTCATGTGAATACACATATCTGAAACTTATTTTACAGATTGGACTCAGTTCCCCCAATTGAGACACAAGATCTGCACTCAAATTTAAGATCCCTAATGAAGCAGTTTGCATAAACTGAATAATTTCCCTATGCAGTTAAGGAAGAGAGGCAGTTGCCTTTGATAACCCACAGATGGTGATTTTATTTACCTAATTCAATTGATACACGTTGATGAGTATGCTGGGGAAAGAGCAGACTACAGCTGGGCAAGATTCTTTGCTAAGATTTTTCATCTTGTAACTTGCGACTTCTCTGTTGTGATCACAAGAAAGTCCCTTGCATGCTCTTGTGTCATGTTGAGATCTTCCCAAGGGTAACAATAGTCTTAAATATGTCTTTCTTTTTCAATTATAATGTCACCTTTGTACTGGATACTAGGCTGAACCAATGAAAATGTTCCACATTTGTTTCCAAACATAAATTTCAGTTGTTACTGATCTGTACTGGATTTAATCAGTGACCTAGGAACTTTACCAACAGGCTCCTCAGCTATTCCAGCTAGATCTGGTTTTAAACAGGTTTTATTAATACTAATTGGGGATACCATTGAAGTATCCAGAGAAGATCTTAATTAAAAAGTCATTTTGTTGGCTGATCTTATGGTAATTTTTATGATTTCTGACTCAGACTCCATTCCTCAGATTGTCACTGAAAATATTTCAAGATGCATCTTCTGCAGTATGTCAGATCCATGTAACGACAATGAAGTTGTTCCAACTCATACAAGAAGTTGGGAAAAAAAATCCAGCAGCATTCCAGTACTTCAGAAAGTTCCAAATTTCAATTAAATTGCATATAGACATAACTCTCCCAAAAGATCAATTCAGCTTCAAGAAACATTACTGTCATAGAATTAAGTAGATTTGAGAAGAATGTTTCTTTTTAATAAATGTGTATACATATAATTGTGTATATATGTAAAAAAGGGAGTACAACTTCCATCATGTTTTTTATCATAAATTAAATCCACACTTTAGAGATGAAGAAAATATTTTCCATTGGCATAATCAGATTATTCTATCAACTTGGATAACAGCTTGCAATATCGTAGAATCATAGAATCATAGAATGTTTGGGGTTGGAAGGGACCTCTGGGGATCATCTGGTCCAATCCCCCTGCCAGAGCAGGTCCGCCTAGAGCAGGTTGCACAGGATGGAGTCCAGGCGGGTTTTGAATGTCTCCAGAGTCAGAGACCTCTCTGCCACCTCTCCGGGCAGCCTGTGCCAGTGCTCTGCCACCCTCAAAGTCAAGAAGTTCCTCCTCATGTTCAGATGGAACTTCCTATGTTCAAGTTTGTGTCCGTTACCTCTTGTCCTGTCAGTGGGCACCACTGAAAAAAGACTGTCCCCCTCCTCCTGGCACCCCCCCTTTAAGTATTTGTAAACATTGATGAGATCCCCCTTCAGTCTTCTCTTCTCCAGGCTAAAAATACCCAACTCCCTCAGCCTTTCCTTGTAAGAAAGATGCTCCAGCCCCCAGACAACACAGAGAAAAAAAATACTGATTGTCAAATTTTAGATTATCGTAAAGCAAAACTCAAAATCTATAATTGAAAGGAAAGCATGGGGGAAAAAAAAGAACCAGATTCTTTCATGCGTTGCTTGTATGTAATCACACTGACATGAATAAGTGTGTGCATGAATAACTGGGGAACAGTTTGGCCCAAGATGTGGAAACTATTTGATAGAAAATGCTGAATTAATTTAAATTGCCTGGGGTATGAGCACTATCTTGTGGAATGAAAAGTGGCTGAAGGACTATAAACAAAAGCAGAAGACAAAACATTAAAATATAGATTTGTGGGAAGGTCTTTTTCTAGTGAGGTACTTCAGGGATCTGCATTCAGTATGGTTTGATTTAACATTTTCTTTAATGATCTAGGAGAAGTAAGCCACCCATTAATGAAAGTCCTCTATAATGAGTAAGAGGGTGGAGCTGCAAAAGGTGATGAAAGAAAGATAGTACAAAGTAACCTGAATGTGGGTCCAAGATTCCCAACTTCAATAAGCTTTGAGCTTTGGAGCGGATCAGCAGTAATATTAGAATGATGGGCAGGAAGAATGACAAAATGAGATTCGTTTTGGAAAATATACAAAGGCATCAGGTGAAAAATTATCCTAGACCTAATAATCAAAGGGAGACAGAAACATGGAGAGCAGCATTATAAGTGAGTTTGCAATGCATTAGAGCAAGGAAAAGAATATGAATACAATCTGCAGTTTATATGCTGCAAAAGGGAGGTACCATTTTCTTGTGTTAAGGTTAGATATTGTGGAGTATTACTAGGAAGAGTAAAAAAGGACCCCAAGGGCTAGTTTACAAAAGAAGAACTGTGCATATGCAAGTGGCAATAGTACAGTCACCCCTATACATACTAGATATTGGGGAAAAGACATCTACTATAAGCTATAAATAGCCCACAGTGAAGCAAGAACAAACAAGTCCCCAAAACACCTTGAAAAATATTGTTATATTGGAGCTATCTGTTCTTTCAGGTGGCACTGACCTCCTCAGATACTTTCCAAACTAAAGTATTCAATGATTCTGAATATTGGACTCTAACTGTAGAGGTGTTAACAGAAAGGCAATTTATTTTAAAAAGTTATGCCACATCTATTTCTGTCTTTTTTAAATATTCTTGTGGCCAGCCTCATGAAAATTTTGTAGAGGTGAATAATGTTAATGATACTAGGTTAAAATTATCGATGGGTGAGCATTTCTTAGGCATATTTACAAGTATCATAATAATTTTTACCCCAGGAGATGAGTCAGACATGTTAAGCCAGATTTTCAAAGTGTCTAAATAATACTAAAAGTATTTTTAAGGATTTTAAGCTAAGGAATTTTTATAAATCTCATCAGATACCTTTGATAGTTAACCGTTAATGACTGTCTCAAACTCAAGTAAGAAATTCGTGAGGAAATTAATACAATGGATTAAAGTGTACAGCTTTGTAGGGTCATTTTAAGTATCAAAGATCACTAAACAAGCTTTTATCAGACAGATGCAACCTTCCACTGTTATAGACCAGCTTAGACCCACTGATTAAAAACTTGAAGATCTAACAGATCTTCTTCGACGCCTACTTGAGTGGTATCTTTATTTATTCTAGGATTCAGAAAAGCACTTAAGACATGCTTAAGTTTAATTTTAAGCAAATGTTGGAGTGCTCTACTGAACTGGGATGCAAAATTCATGATTTCCTATTACCCAGACTCAACACTGCATATAACAATGTAAGCATTCTTCTCAAATAAGAAACGCTTGCTACTCCAGTTCAGTTCTGAGCATTGTTCTACATTTGCCAGAAACAAAATAAGTATGGGGGAATAATGTGTTCTGGAAACTTTTTATTCCCTCCAACATCAAGTGGAATTTGTTTTTAAGAAATACAAACATTTTTAAAGGTACAAAGATGTGTCAGAGAGATTGAGAAGCACAGCTATAGCCTGATTCCTTTTGTTACTACAGCCTTGTAAATCAGAAGCAGCTCCAATGGAATTTAACTATTAGGAAACCAAAAGATCTGTATCATGGTACTAGTTTCTTAAATAATTTTAACATTTCTGTGATGTTGTCTTGAATTTGCTAAAATACAATTTATTTAACTCTGGCACTGTGAAACCCTCTAAAAGCTTGTCTAAATTATGTAGTCACACCCTTTTAAATTCCTCCTTTGCATCAAGGTGGTGTCAGGCAAGCGGAGGTGACATCCAAATCTCCTGAAAGGACAAGGACAGCAGGTCACACACTTTAGCTCTGCATAAGCCAGTGCGGGTTGGCAGGTAGCAGGCAATGCTGCCCAGGTGGCACTGTGCTGTGCCAGACCAAATCAGCTCTGTTTCCAGCTCTTCAATCATAGGTCCATCAGGGAAACTTTATTTCCCTCAAGCTGGTGTTTCTTTGGGGATCTCTGCACCGTACCCCACAGTTTCCTGAGGCTACATCTTCACTGCCAAAAATATTATCCCAATAAAAGTGTAAAGGACCAAAACCAAATACAAATGGGCACACATTAGTAAAATAAGATTAAATTATTCACTGATGTGGGAAAGCAGTTGCTCAGTGATGTTTTTATCAGTCTTTGAAGAGCTTCTTAGCTCAGCTCACTGCAATTGCTACCACGTGGGTGCAACTAGTGGTGGAAACAGTATTTCATGCTGACACTGTGCAGAAACCCAGGAATGCATACAGTGCCTTCTCAGCATGGACTCATGAAGGAAGGGATTTCAGAACATAAATTCTACTATTTTTTTTTTTGCCAGGACTTCTAAATTTCCACTTTCACTAGGGGTGTATGGCTTAACCAGTCAACTGATCAAGAAATAATACTGTGCTGGCATAATCAAAGTTGCAAAGTCTCAGTGATGTAGGTTAACTGTAGTTGACGTACTTTGTGTACAAATGAGCCAAAAAATCTTCATCAGAAAGAAAGGTATTTATATAACTGAAGATTGTGCATAGTAATTAACGTCTCTCTTACATGTGAAGCAACATAAGCATCAGAGATGGCCCTTGGTTCTTTATGGGTTGTTTTGAAGCTAAATAAATAATATACAATTAAAGTTTTCAGATTTTTTTTTTCTTTTTTTGCTCCAGGAATGTCAGGAAACAGATTTGTCTGTCCTTAGATTATTTTTTATGAAGCTTTGATATGTAAATTCATGTTTTCTTGCATTGCTAAACTATAATTGGGTGGAATAATCTCATTTGGTTTTATTCCTTGAATATTTCTATTCAGAGATTCATCCACAATATTTTAAAATTAAATTTCCATGAATGCTCACTGTCCTTGATTACTGATGCTACCAGAATGAAAACCATGGCTTGAGAAAAAAATAAGAATGATTTTGTAGTTAATTAATTTTAGGAAGAAAACCTACAAAGGCAGTAAACATTACTGACAATGTTAGAGTGATGAGTACATCAAAAGTGCTTAGATTACCCAGGTAGGCAAGAATAATTTATTCCATACCTCTGAGATAAGAATTGACTCTGTCATACTCTGTTTGAATGATCAGACATAGCAATCAGTAAGAACTATAAAAATGTGACTTTCCACTCTACACCCAAACACAGAATTTTTTTCTACCCAAATCAAATCACTTTGTTATGTTTGGCTTCTTTCAATTGACCAAAATTTTAGTATGCAAGAAGTAAAAAGAAAATCTTTCTTTATGAAATAAGAATTCCAACACCATGTGAAAATTGCACAGCATTTCATAGAAATGAGGTTCAGCTCTCTTGTTGTTAAAGACCTAACAGTATTTTTCGTATAGGAAGGGCTGTTTATCCTGACAGTTTTAGTATTCTGGGAGATTACATTCCCTTCTTCTAAAAGCAACCCCAAGTTTTCATCTGGTTTCAGTATTGCTCCTTCTCTAGTTTATATCAAAGCTGTTACATGGTTTTCCTGTTCACTGTTAAAAAGTCATTGCTGTGCACCTCAAAGCATGATTCTCTAGGTCAATAGATTAACAGCAAACCATCCTTCTCAGAATGAATGCTTTATTCTGACAGATCAATAGAGTTCAGTCTGTAAAGCTGAACAGATATTATTCATATACAAAGTAGTTAATGATTTATTACATTATATTTAATTGCTTGAAAGAAAACAGTGTAAATTCCTATGCGGGCAATGTCAGGATATTGAGCTTAATAAACAAAAACCTGTTATTCTCATGTTTTTAGGTTTACCTAAATCCACTGCATTTCTAGTACATATATAATTATCAGCACTCTATCTGCATCTCATGCACAGAGGATTGTGTGTATTCTGTCTCAGACTAAATTTTATTCTTGGCCTGTATGGACTTTTCACCTAATTGAATATCACTCACAAAGGCAGCGTAGATTCTCTGACATACGTTATGATCCCGTTCCCACAGTCTCCTGAAAAAGGTTATACACCAGTATAATTCTTGAAAGCCCCAGAGGCTGATTTAAGTTTTCAGCTACGAAATTGTCCTAAGAATATTGCCAGAATTGCACAGTTTTGAGATCTCAGAAATATTTTTGATCTTCATTATTTGTTATATATTCCATATGATGACAAATTACTTTAGAAAATACCATAAATACTTAATACACTTGTGATATTAGCCCATTTATAATAAATACTATGGGTGGAGTTATTTTGTAGATGATTTAGTGTAATCTCTTTGGAAGCCAAGCAAACTGGAAAGTTTTTTTTGCATACAGTTCTGTTAATACATAATATGGCTTACTACATGATTAATAACTTAGTGCTTCTCATTGGGATACATAAAATGTAGTAAAAATAAATAAAACCATAAAACAATTAAGGGGATTTGTACTCACTGATTCGTTCCTGTTTATGAATATACAGTGTTAGTATAAACAGACAGGGGGTCCTCACTTTATCCTTTTATCATTTCCAAATGTTGTTATAAGATGGTAACCCCACTGAAAACAAACAAAACAGCATGTCATGTAAATGTAACTTCAATCTAACATTGTGTTAGGTCAGCTCGGCTTTGAGAAATATGTGGCTTTTTCAACTGTTACTTTTGCTGGAAAGTTCTGTTTGTAAATGTCAATGATACCACTTAAAAGTAAAGCAAGAAAACCTTATGCAGGAAAGTTTCATACATGGTATTCCCTAAAGGCATTTTTCAGTTAAATTCTTCATAAGATTTTACATTTTATGCATTTATTGGGATATTTCTTTAATGAAGAAAACTTGAGTTCATGAAAAGATTTTCTGCCTATTCTCACATAAAGTCTCTAAACTGCACCCTTTATATTAAGAAAAATGTATTCCGAGTAACATTTTCATTTCCATGAATGTTACTCTATCTTTAAGATGCAAAATTGCACCCCAATAGTGCTATACTTCTTCTTCACCTCCTAATTTACACAAAACAAGAAGCATTTCCGTGAAGACGGCGGAGAGTGTAGCTGTTAGGCATGAAGGAAGCACAACTGCATGGACCAACATAGTGGGGGCCAGGAACCAGCCTGTGCAGAAGCGACAAGGCAACGATTGGTGCCTTGTAAGGAAAGGGAGATCCATCTAATCTGGGAGATCAATCTAATCCTGGCACCTGAGGCAGCTGTAGTATTATAAAAGGAAGGCTGTGAGAGCCTTTGCAATACTGTTAATATTCTTCTGAAAACATAACATATAGGAATTTTCTATCAGAAAGTTAAAGGGATGGCAAATAAGAATATGTCCTGTTTTCATATAATGAACTCAGAATAAAGGCTGCCAAAGAGACACTTTTCATTGCAATGTCTGTGTGGAATTCATTGCTGCATATAATTAGTACAGATAAATAAAAAATAAAGTGGCATTTAAAAGCTAAGAATTAGATTTGGAAACATGGCTACAGACCTTTCTCTCTGGAAGCGTCTAAGCTGTTGATTTCTAGGAAGTGCAATCAAGATGTAACAAAAGAAATACTGCTGCAGGTTGGTCCACTTATGCTCCTTCCCTGTTTCCCCAGCGAGCAATAGTTGTCATCCAGGGGTGCAGGCAGGATGCTGCTTTGAGTCTACCTTGACCTCCCCAGCATGAGCTCCCACAGGTTTTGGTAGGGGCAGGGCTGGGCACAAACATTTGACATAAAAGAAAGGTCTGCACAGCTTCATCTGCGTGAGGTAGGTCTGGAGGCAAGAATTTGAGAACTCTAACTGTAGCCATGGCACTTATTTTGCGGGCTTGAACCCACAAGTTTTTAATTACTTTCTAATCTTTTCTCCATTTCTTGAACTACTGGATTGATGCAGGTAAGGTGATCTGCTGAATTAATTTATAAATCTCAGGGCTTGAAGAACATGTTTCCTTGCTATTAAAACAAGCACTTAGCAGTGTTTGCAAAAGGCTTGTGTTCATTGCTTGGTCTTCATTTTCTTTTGTCAAACATGTTCACTAAGCTGTATGACTCCAAAATGAATAGCTTTCACTATTGATAACCTTTGATCACAAAAGATATGTATTGCTGTATGTATTCAAGCCCTGAGATGATTAGTAAAATCGTGACGGCCGTAGTCACAGGAGAAGAGCTTTACTGCATGAGGAAATACACTGTTAACCATAAGTGTCTCACAATCTGGCATTACTTTTTGAAGATGTTCTCAAAATAGTTTGTTTTGCGATTGTTAGGAAAAAGAAAAGGGAAAAGCAAAAACACAAGGAAATGTGTTTATAGTGTGAATACATTATGCTTTTTCAATCAGTGTTGCCCCCTGAGAATTTGTACTGCAAGATGAGTGTGTGTGGCTCTATGTGTGTTTGCATGTATTGAAGGTGTTTTTCATTTCTACAAAGTAATATGGCTTGAACTGATGCAAGAAGAGGACGTTTCGTTCTACAACTTTATACTGCAGGAAGAGCTCAAGAACAACAAAACTAAATTCAAATACTCTGTTCTGTTCAATAATGGTCTTTTGCAGGACAGTCAAGTTTCCCACAGAGTAAATACAATCCATATTATGTAAATATGATCCTGTGTACATTCATTTAATTTAACATTGCCATCAGAATAGCACATTTCACACGTGGGAATGCAAACCCCAGCAAGGGAGCAAATTAACTGCCCGCAAATTGTTTGCTAACTATGAAGTTTTCCAAAAGAAATCTCTAAGGTATATCTTTACCAAGGGCACAGTATTAGAACTCTAATACCACATGTTTCCATTTGAACAGATGGCAGTGAAAGGTTTGGCTGCAATGTGTTATTAGTTAACAGCAAAAGACTTACTGATAGAGATCAAGGGTACTGTTTAAATTTACTTAGAGGAATGGTGGTTTGTAATCCATTCATACTTGGAAGTATAATTACTTTATAATTGCTTGTAAGTGGATAGAACCTCAAAAGTCCAATACCTTTTGTGCTCCAGAGACTGTATCTTATCTGCTATTGTAATCGTCTCTTCATTGTGTTGAGATGCCTTAATTTAGGTTCATCTGCTGTTGAACTGAGGCAAGTTGTAACATCATTTCTGTAATTTTGATTCTAAAAATTCAGAGGAAACAACACATTTGAAGAATGCTCTCATTTTAAGAAACAATAAATGAGTGCTTATTAATGGCACAGCTTGCATTAAGTGCCTAAAAGCTAAAGCAAAACACATGCTTATGTTATTCTTCTTACTTATTTGTGCTTTAACAGAGACTGCTGGGTGCTGGAATTCCTACACCCAGAACAGTGACCCCTAACTGAGAGTTTTAGACTCAGCTGGCACATCAGGAAGCACAACCTTGCCCTACTTTCTGCTTGACCAGAAAGTGTTCAGTGCGTAGCAGGTTCAGCCCTCGGTCCTCCCTGTCAGATCCATAATGCTTCCCAGTGATGGGAAGGATTGAGTTAAGTGACTTCAGAGTGTCTGAAAGTCCTGTCTGAAGTTAGTGGGACCACTCATATGGACATAGTTAGCCATACATATCAGTATCTGAAGGACAAGGATGAGGGGTGCTGGGCTAAGCTTGCCATTTCACATTAAAATACTTGTGGAAAGATGTACTGAGTCAAATTCTATTGTATTTATTTGATGTGAATAGATTGAGGTTAAGTAATCTGCAGTTAAATAAGAATAGAGAATGATACAGTATACATGTCAGGCAGAAAAGTTTACAACAAACATGCCAGTAGAAATGTTACTATATTTCAGTTCTGCTCAATGGTCTAAATAACAACTGAACACACATAGAGTAGGTGAATGAGTCAGCTTTCAATCCACAGGAAATTTCCCTCTCTCCATGTACAAATTTCCTTTTTTTTAGAATAACTTGAGATTTGGGAAGTAAATTTATTTCCTAATTTCATTCAAGATGAAAGTTACTGCAATCACCTAAACGTGTTCAAACAGAGGCAGAGTGGTTTTTAAATTAATAATATCTTATAAAAATAACATATTCCTTTTTTCACATGCAAGGTTTTAGTACTATATTAAAAACCAAAAATCAATTCAATATGAGATATGCAAATATACTTATCTCTGGCATGGGGAATTTTTTTTTGTTAAATTACTTTCAGGAAAAAGCGTATAAAATTGTTTATTTGATAATTAGGAAGTTTCACTTACAATAATTATAGTTGTGATGTAAAATACTTTTTCATTCTTACTGAACCCTGTTACTGTTTCTGCTTTTTTATTTTCTTTTCTTAAAAATGGTTTTCTTTTGACGAAAAACCAGGATGTCATGAAAATATAACTCCAATTCTAGGAGAAGTGCTCGTGGCCTTCCATGTGATTCAACTGTGTTCTAGTGCCAAATACTAATAAAAATTCTCAGCTGGCATTTTACTCCATCTTAAAATACTTTTACAGTCTGTTTTTGGCCACCTCCAGCAGGAGATGCTGGGAACATGATGTCATAGTCTTCTGAAAAAAGCAAGAATCGTATAGAAAGAGTACACATAAGATAAGTTCAGTGTAAGTCTTGTAATCCCTTTACTCAACGCTGTTAAGCCTTTTCTAAAGCTTTCATGGGTTTTGGGAACCCACACATCAGGAAGAAGCATTAGAGAGTGTCCAGCACAGAGATCAGGGGTCTAGAGAATATGACCTCTGAGAAGAGACTGAGAGAAGAGGGTTTGTTTAGTCTAGAGAGGAGAAGACTAAGGGGAGACATGATAACAGTGTTCAAATATGTACAATTGTGCTGCAAAGAATTGGGCAATAATTTGTTCTCCTTGTCCGCTTAGGACAGGGCAGACAATAGTGGTCTTGAAGCAAGATAGAAATAAGTGAGAAAAAAACCCTCTATTAGTTGTCAGGGAAAGCTTTGGGTGCCACAAATATTAACAGAAAAGTAAGGAAACAACAGTGATAGATCTTTTATCTTCCAAGTAAGAGTCTTATCTAAGATAATTTTCCTATTGAAGTAAGGTGTGCTATCAAAACAACAGAAGAATAATCCTGGATATATAAAATGGGAGCTTATTTCAGAAGCAGAACCTTTTGGTCATTACAGGTAGCCAGTCAAGCCCTTTTCAGCTATAGCTGGGAAGCAAGTGCTGTTTTCAGACATATAACACATATAATAAAGGTGTGTCATATCACAGTAATTCTGCAGGTAGTATCTGCAAAGGTCTTAGTATTTCTTGGGCTTGAATCAGTTACCTGAAAAGAGGCACCTAATACCTTTCAAGCCAGTAACCTCTGTTCTACCCAAGGTATCCATACAGGAATAGCAGATATAGCCCCAGACCTGAAGGGGGCTTCTTTCCAGCTGGAAATGCAGTTGGAGGCCAGATGTGATAGGTAAAGCTGCTATAGGAGTACTAGAAACAAGCAAATGAACAGAGTTCCTAGTGCCTGGAGTTTAAAGTCTTGTCAGACAACTGGAAAGAGTGTAAAATCAAGGTTAGAAACATTCAAGGTTTGGAAAACATGTTTTTAATGGCACTGAAGAAGCTGAAACAATTAAGTAGAGAAAAGTGAAGGCTACAAGCATGAAATGTTTGCAAAGACTCTGATTTCTAACGAGGAACAACTTGTTGAATATCTTGTATGCTGAACTTAAGTTCACACAAAGTTAACACACATTTTTGACCTTGAGAGTTATTAAACTGGTACAATTTGCATAAAGGTGATAGATTGTTTTAGCATTTGAAATTTGTTAAATGAAGAATAGTCTGTTCAAAAGATGTACTGTGTCTAAAATAGAAATTATGAACAGGAAAAGAACTGAATTTTTGGGCCTGTGTTGTGCACAATGCTAAATGAAATTATATCAGCAAGCCTTAAGTAGGGCCACAGCTAAAATATTTGCCCTCAGCCTTTAGTGAAATTTGCAATACACCTGCTGATCTTCATAAGATTGCTGTAGCTGCACACATCAACAGCAAAAATTTATTCCAAACCACTACAGTAGATGGTAATAAGTGTTCCTCTTGGTTGTAAAATATATGGACTTATGAATTAATATCTGTTGCATTAATTTAACCTCTTTTCCAATGTACTGACTACTTTTCTAGTACAACGCCAACTTCAGAGCAGGGTCAGTTTGTGTAAATTTTATATGTATGTATGTGGATCAATATGACCATCCTTTCTCCTGCAGGCTAAAGTTTTAAAACTTCAGGTCTTGATATGCTTAAGCATATGGACCTCGTTGTCAGTCATAGGAGTAGTTTCACAGGTCTCAAAAATTTACCCAGGGCAAGATTCAGTTTGAAGCTAAGATGCCTCCACGTAAGAGCCTATGGATGAGTTAGGTGCTTAAGAGCCTGTTATTGCTTGTGGAGAGTGGGGTCGCATCTTATACCACTTGAGATGCCCTGTGGTAACCTGCAAGGCTGCCACTCCAGAAGGTTACAAATACTCTATGAACTCTGCAACATATCTGCCAGCCTTGGTATGTGTCACGTATGTTGGATATCTACAATGAGCTCAGACATCTGAAGCACTATTAGTTGCTCTTGCAACGTCGCTCTTGCAACGTCCCTCTTGCCTAAGTTAAAAACCCCCATACATTCAAAATAATGACAAACAAGAAGAAATTATAATAAAATAGAATTTTTAAGCTTCTCATTGTAATTTAAGTTTAGTGTTTCACAATCTTTCAATATTTTTATCCTCCTTGTGAGGCAGATGAGGATCGTTACCCTCACTTTCAGGAAAAAAAACACCACGAGGAAAATAATTCCTCAGTGGGAAGTCTCTAGGGAAACAGAAAATCCAGCCTTAACCTTCCACTGTCTGGCAGTGAAGAAACATTGCATATTTCAATTTTGCATATTAGTAAATTTATTATAAAGCTAATATACAGTGAATGTTTTTGTGAACAAAAATCGAACTACATTAACATAGCTAAAGATGTCTGTGACTGTCATATGGGAAATGCGTGATAGAGAAATAGGTCTCACTAGTCCCAGATCTTTCACACTTCTCTATTCTCAGTTCTTCTACGTATTTACTAGGTTTGTTTTGAGTGTTCTGTATTTAAAATTTGATATTCAATCTGTGCAATTTAAAAAAATGGAATACTAAGGGAATATTCACATAAAGTTAAAAACACACTAGTGGTGATCCACTCTTGTAAAAACAGCACCTCTCCAGACACTTATTTTCTACTATTCTTATGTCACAGAACTTCATTTATAGTTTAGAAAGACTGCAAGAGTAAAGCAAAGGATATGAATGTACAAAAAGTTGCTTTTCTTCTCTCTGTCTCATTTTCTTTGGCTGTACTACAAAGATTTTGATAATGCACTTCCTCAGCAAAGTTCTTTTGATAACTCTTGAGGACCTCTGCTACATCAGAGCTATAAGATGTTTTGTACAGGATAGTGACAGCAGATAATTTTTCAGAACTCTAAAGTCAAGAGCAAGTAGGAACTTAAAACATATTTGAGTTGCTTTGAAAGAAGTTAGCTGAAATTGTGTAAAATGTATGTAAAATGGAATGAAATCTCTTCATAAATTACTGCAAAAATGCAAAAATAAAAAAAAAATGTAAAAACTCTTGTAAAACACTAAAAAGAAGCTCTACGGTATTCCTTATACTCATATAATGAAAGCAAACAGCAGCTACAGGAATATTTTGTCTTCTAATTCCACAGTCTGTTTTCATTTAATCTTCCATCCTGTCTTGATATCCCACAGCATATAGCCTGGAGAAACGAAAAATTAAGATACTGATCCTGGATCTTCAATTAGCTTAATCCAGCTTTAAAGGCAGGTGCCTTTTATTTTAATAAGTTTCTGGAGAAAAAGCACAAACTTTGAGTTTGCACCACAGTGATGTGGATGCTGTACAGTTTCATGGTCAAGCCTATGTCAACGAAGGCTGAGACAACGAGCTGGAGGCAGTTGTGTCTGCAGAGCTGGAGCTGGAGTGAGTCTGGGAGAAGGGAGCAGATGGCTTGCTCTAAATAGAAGCCACAACATAAAGCAGCATCTAGGCAATGTGTACGATCTGAGACTGGGCTCCAGATCAAGTTCTCTGATGGTATAGGCACAGCCTGGAAGTCATAACCATGGGGCTGAATGGGGAATTTGGCATGTGAGGATTCTCACTCTAGTGTGTTTCTTGTTGGCCACAATATTTACTGATCTCGTTCTTCCCTTAGTGCACTATGTAACGCTATTCACCTGCCATGGCCTGCCCTACAATTCACTGAA
Organism: Chionis minor; assembly: GCA_013398295.1. Lineage (NCBI taxonomy): Eukaryota > Metazoa > Chordata > Aves > Charadriiformes > Chionidae > Chionis > Chionis minor. The sequence goes on from VZSF01009112.1 coordinate 183,872, forward strand.
TATTTGCGATAGCCTTCTGTTTCTAATAGCCACTTGCTGGTCCTTGGCGGGTAGCCACAATAAGACTAGAATAGCATAGGCTAGGTGGAACAGAAGAAGATTGTCTTCTTTTAAAATACATGTTTTATAGCCTCAGGAAATTGCTATAAACCATTGCACCTTGGAAAAGGAACAGGGGTTTCTATTTAAAGCAGTCTTTGCAAACAACCCCTTGACTCGCTGTGTAGCTTGTGCAATCACACGGACGGGACTGGATGGAACTTATTATTTTTAGTAGAATCAGAGAAGACCTGCAAAGCTGGCAAACTAGGTGGGCTTTCCTGATGGCTTGCTGATCTCAAGGCGTGTGTGGATATCTCATAGCTTACACAGCTGTAACGTTCTTTCACACACTCTCACCGGACTATCACATATGTTGCCACAAAATGTTAAGACATCAAGACTCAAATGTTCTTTTGTTCCTTTTTCCTCTCTGTGTATGTTTTACTCAGTAGCTTTGTTTATTTTCTTAAAATATTTCCTTTTTGTTTGCATTTCTTGGCAAAGGAGTCCTTGTGTTTTTATAACTGTAATCTTCTTTTGGTCCCTCTGCCAGCTATAT
>VZSF01009115.1:0-50000 GCA_013398295.1 Chionis minor
TCTATGATTCTATGATCTAGAATACTTAGTAAGAGAAATCTCTTACGTGGTGATAGCACTGGGGCTTTCCCACAAGCTCTGTTTTTCAGTCTCATGTTATTTGGTTGAAGCTGTTCTAAAGATTATAGCCTGACATCTTAACTATTGAAAGGCTTCAGTTCAAGTGGTTAATTTTCATAAATTCCTCCCTGGCCCCACTAAAAAGTATCAAACTTTACTTGTTTTAGAAGGGATGTGTATGTGTTCAAATATTTCAAGTAAATAGAAAGAACATGATCAGAACTGTAACTGTATTAATAGTCCTTGGCCAGCTATGAATTGCCACCTCAGTACAACGAATCATTGTGTAAGCTGTATCCCAGCTGTGTGAAGTAAAACCTTTGTTTTATTCATGACACATCAAATTGCAATGTTTTTCTGTAATTGAGGAAAGCGCTGGCTGATTTTTAGCAAGATTGATAGGAAATACCTTCTGCATTTACAGTTTCTTTTGCAGTAAACATCTGTGGTGTAATGAACATCTGACATTTAACATAAAACTTAAGTATAGTACTTGACAGACCTGGCTGTTTTCAGCAGACTGCAATAAGGAAGTGATCTTAATGCTAGGAGACAAGGTTTCAGACTGCTAAATGGGGGACAAAGTCCCTCTGACCCTCCGGAGTGTTAATGCTGACTGTACTCCAGCAATGCTTATTGAGAAATGAATGTGCAGCAAAAGTAAGTCTAGCTGTGTCTGGGTACCTGTTTGCTCTCAGTTAGGATTCAGAAGTATCTTAGACTAGAATAATTTTTGTGTAGTAACGGAGTGCTAATCAATCATACAGAAATGAGCTGTGGCCTGCTAAATAGCAGAGAAGACTGTATCCTGTGGTGTCTCTGTTGACTTAGTGTGTAACACTTGGATTAAGCACACATAGTAACCCAAATCTTCCTGGAATCAAAGCATGCTGAAGGACACTGCTGAGGAATAGGCTACTAGTGCCTGAGAAGTTCTGTAGACTGAGGGTTTTTTGTTTGTGGGGTGGGGTTTTTGGTATTTTTCTTTTTCCTCTCCCCTCCACAGCAAGTTCTGGGCTGGGATGCACTGAAATTTTCCAGTCAGCAATGTATCAGTGTAGTGGGTGATAAACTGGATTTTTGGTTAGTTGAAGTTAGTTTCTTCTGCACATTGTAGATACCTATCTGCACCTTTAGACTTCCTAATACCCATGAAGTTTTTTTAACAGTGGAAACAGTTAGGCTAAATGCTGGTGCATTTTTAGTTGTGTTGAAGTAAAAGACCAAATGGTATGAAATCATTCCTATTACAGTTATTCAAAAGGTATACAGTAAATAAAAACATACTGGACTGTCTGCTAACAGTGTTTAGACTGTAATTTGTGTAATTTGTGTAATTTTTGCTAACCAGTGAGAAAAGTTTAGGGACATAATTAGGGAATGCAAAGTAAGGTTGACATCAGGAATGAATGCTTTCCTGGTTTAAATAGCTGATACCATTCCATCCAAATCCTGCTGAACTCCTTGCTTTAGAACCCAAGAAGCAGAGAGTTGATATGATTGCAGCTCATTGTAGGCTTTTCCTTTATTGAGAAATGAAACCTTTCTGAACCTGAAAGGTAGTAACTTTATGTTGAAAATGTGCAGGAAGTTTGGAATAAAGATCAGTGTTTTGTATAATGACCAAGTAAAAGACCAGTGGAAAGGTATGGCTTTGTGGTAGCTACTTGTTTATATTTTTTTGGTGACTTCAGTTCCTCTAGCTGAGGTTATGTGAAGGTCTCTTCTCATTTGAACATAACTGAAGTCCAGTAAAATTACTCAGCCAGTAGAGGGCATAGAAACCACTTCTCTGTGCAGAGAAGGTCTGTGTTGTGCAGTTTATAGGCGGAGAAGAAGCATGGTCTGCTCTGACTTTCCTTACTTCAGCATTGCAAATGAACAGCGGCATTGCTTAACGCCTCATGACTTCTTGGAATTCCCCTGGCCCTACATGCTGGCTGCTGTACATATAGCTTCTTCCCTTCTGTATCAGTTCAGAGGTGTGGGGAATAGAAGAAAACCTGATGCTGTGAAGTGGCAAATATTATTACACTGCATGCGCTAGACTGACATCACTGTCAACTATCTGGCTTTCAGGTGGAATTTAGAATAGTTGGTCATGATCTAAAAAAATAAAAAAAAAAAAATTTGGGCTTCCATTAGCTTGGGAGATAGATCCAGATGTGAATGACTGATTTCATTCTTCCATGACAGACAGCAGAGCAGCTTAAGAGAGTATAGGAAAACTTCTAGCCATTAATAATCAATCAAGGGAAACCATGAAGGTATTAAATAAGTGGAGTCCCTTTCCTGTCCAATACAAAGATAATACGCAGCCTTTGTACCTCAAATATTTGTAAGTTTTGTGTGCGCAGTTTGTCCGTAGTTGGATTCTACCAGAGAAGGTTGCTTCAGGTGGTGATAGTTTTTAGTTCTGTATGTTTTACACACTTAAGTGGATGTGCACGGGTAATTCAGATACATTGAAAGTTAACTCCTTACTGCCTTGTCAATTAGAATTCTTTGTTTAATAAGCAATTCTTTATTCTTACTGAATCCGTGTTAAATTTCACCTTTTCAAGTTAATGAAGCTTCATTTTTATTTTTAAAAGCCTCTTGCAAGCAACTTAGCAAACTTTTCATATCTAATAAACTAAATCCAAAGCAGGAGTGACCTCATTCCACCATTCTATGGTGTAATGCTTACACAAGCTATTACTGCTTATGCAATACAGGGGAGAGCTGCAATGTGCCCCTTGGGAGTATGGATCCACTTGTAGCCCCTGTGCTGCTCAGTGATGTGTTCTAGATGAAGTGGGGGAATAAAATGAGTGGGGTTTTGTGTTGCCTTTCTTCCTTTGCCCTAGTCAGTTATGTATTTGTTGAAATTGGAAACCTGTTTATGTAGCCAGATTCTTTGAGCTGGCAGATAGTGATGTTTTGGGTTTTACAGCAGTGATAAGCAATAATGTTATAAAAGGATACACAACAGAAGACTTTTTTTTTAAATTTTTTTGAAGTCTATTGTTTATATTTTTACTGACCAATAGACTACAACACAGATCTTGAACATGTGAAAGGGAGTATTAGAACTTAGCTGATCACAAGGAAAATATTTGTAGTAGTTTCATTACAATGAGGGTAACTACTGATGATGAAAGGGGGGACACAAGTCAGTGTTCTAGACAAGTAGAACTGGTTGAAAAGACGTGTAATGCTGTAACTCGGAGCATTAGATAGATTATTTTTTTTCCTAAATAGCTCTAGTCCTTAAAACTGTCATATACTCTCACTAATTTACGTACTCTGATTCTTTAAAAATTGAGTGGCTTTTAGATTGTGAAATAATTGAACAAACATTACTACCTAAAACTAGATTAACCTGAAAAAAGGACTTAAGCACAATAAAAGAATAACTGTTCTATGCCTAACTACAGTAGACTGCAGCTGTGTTTTTATTAGTTATAACAACCTATTTATTGACAGGAACTTAAGGTATGACCATGCAGAAAAGTGGATTCCTGTTATTTAGCACTTCATGTTTTGTTTCATTACAGACAACAGAAGATAGCAGAAAGGGAAAAAAGAGCAGCAGAACAGCAACGGAAGAAAATGGAGAAAGAGGCCCAAAGGCTAATGAAAAAGGAACAAAGTAAAATTGGTGTAAAACTGTCCTAACAGAAACCAGGCATCAACAGTAGTGCCAGTGAAAAAGAGAATTTCAGCTCTACAACATACATATTGGTATTGATTTAAGTATTTCTAGGACTTCAACACACTGCTTGGTTTCAATGCATTCTTCAGGTCATCTTGGAAGCCAGGATTCTCCCAAAATATCTTGAACTACTAGTAGGTGGTTCTTAAAGAGAAAAAAAAAACCAAACCCAGAAAGTCATGCCTTGATGGAATGATGTTTCCTGCAATAGTTCTCTTCCAGCACCTTCTTTGCAGCGAAAGTGATTGAGCAAGGATGTTGATTGAAAGACGCTCTTAATGAACAGCTCAAGCCTAGAGGAAAGAATGTAAATATTCAGTGGTGGGAAATCTACTGTATTGTCTGTGCTTACCTGAAACATGTAATTAAACAGTTTTAAAGAACACTTTGCTTCTTGCCTGATAAAGAATGTCTGCTTTTGCCTCTTTATAAAAGTGTTTATAAATACTTTGCAGTTTTCCATGGGAGATCATACTGACCTGTGCAGAAGAAAATAACTTGTTATGGATGACCTGCAACTCTAAATGTACTCCTGGCAGAGTATGCTGTGGTAGAGCACAAGTTACAGCTGAACACTAAAGTGGATTTCTTGTCAATTTGTCCCTTGCAGCTTCCTGTGCTGCAGTGACCATTTACATACAACACTGCAACAGATACCAACAGTGTCAGCACTACACAGCAGTGGTGGACGCTGCTCCTTTCTTATGATGGCTGATGTTCTGAATGTAGGGGAGCAATTTAGTCACTTACTTGTATTGGTGAATTTGCATTTCTAGCAGAAATTGTTTTACTTCCTACAGTTAGGAAAAAAATTCTCACACCTTATGCTTGTTGCATAAGTAGTATAATTTGAAAAAAAAATAATTGTGCCCCCTTTTTAATAAAGTTAGTGGGAAAATTCTCAGTTAAGAGCACTTCTCAAATTCCATTTTTTGTACACTTACTGTATGTATTTACGCTGGAATTCCTCTGGTACAGTGCATGGTAAATATGAAGTAGAAGACAACAGTGCTTTAATGAAGAAGAAAAGTTTAATGTGTGCTGGAAGGAATGGTGTACGGGAGGCGGGGGGAGTCTATGTGGTTGTTATGTCCAGTGAATGCCTTTTCCATCTTCTGTTGTGTGGATGCCATTATCCCTGAATTCGTGGGTTGTATGGATTTCTTATCATGTGACAGATGAGTGAAGACAGCAAATTCGGTTCCTGAGAATTGTTCCTTGTGCATACAGGGAACAGTGAAGTTGTAAAAGAATGGGAATCTGACTAGATCACACCTGCCTGGAAAAACAGAACTTCAAACGAAGTTGTAGTAGGTTCTGACACAAGTTTTGCATAAATGGTAAGTTACTGAGAAAGCAAGACAGTAAGAACTATGTTTAATAGCCTTAGTCACAGGTTATTAAAAATGTCTAGTATGCTTGCTGTGTTGCTCAAAATCTTGCACAAGTCAACTGATTTGACATCAATTTTCAGATATGAAAGAAGCCCTTGAGAAATGTTAGATTTTAAAATACATTTTGGAAAGCAACAGTATGCACTTTTGTGCATATTTTCTGGAGGATTTCACAGGACTATGGAGGATTGACCTGCCGGTATGACTGAAAAATCCTCCTTTCCTTGACTGTTCTATAGTAGTTCATGTTTGCAATGTCCTGTGCTCATTTGTCTGAAGGGTTTTGGAGCAAAATGCTCACTTCTTCTCATGTAGCGCATATATAAAATGGTGCTTTAATTTTTACTGGTCCTAGAGGTTGGGATTTAAGAGTGAGTTGATTTGGGGGGAAAGGAAGAAGGAATGAGTAAGTAGTTAAAAGTTAAGAACAGCCTTATGAGAGGGTGGACATAGTAAGGGTGCAAGTGAATCTGGTGGGGAGGTGGGCAGTGTCTGAGCTTCAGTGTTCTCAGCACCTTAGGGGCATGGTGGGTACCTCTTAGGCTGAATATTAAAGAAAGGCTTTTTTGTTCCTGGGTTAGAAAAATGCGTAATGTGATTAACAATAGGTGTTGCTTCAGCCCTGGAAGGTGCTGGCTTGGTTCCTGTGCTACGAGGCTGAATTCAAGCAGACATTGGCTATTTTACCCTTCACCTGTGAGCTGCTTGTCCTTGCCACCTGTGTGCTTTGAGACAAGGCTTTCATTGTGCCACGGGTGTGGGTATGAGCGCTTTCTAAACTCAGGAAAAAAAGGACAGGAGTTTTTATTGAACTGTTTGGAGGCTGATGGTCCTCCCCTAGCTACTCCATAGAGTACTAATTCCCCTAGCTACTCCGTAGATTGCTGGAGCTGGATCCAGGTGCCCAAGACTAAAGCGAAATACTAGAGAGGAAAAAAATTAAGGTGGTATGTTTGTAGCAACAACTGGTGTATCCCCTGTGGATCGTGGAACAAGGGCCAGTCCCCTGAGGTCTGGGACTGGAGCATTTATCATGGTACTTCAGGCCTCTTCTTACAAAGGGCACCTTGAGCTGTCTACGTCCTCGCAGTACGGGAGGAAGAAAGGTGGATGCTTGGAAGCGAGCTGAATTTTGGGTAGAGATGAGAACAAACACTTTTATCAGGAATGTAATGGGAATTCTGTCACCTCTCGCTGAGCATAAATGCCTTATGAGAGTTGAGGAGGCCGCAAGGTTTTTTTAAGAGCAGGAACTTCACATAACTTTGACGTTATTCTGGTGTTAGTGCCTTGTTTCCTAAACAGCATTTAAAAACACTGCTGCTAAATGGAGCCTGCCCAAACCATGGATTGAAATGAGTTTGGCTTATTGAAAATTTAAACCTAAGTGTGGAGTTGTGCTAGTGTTCCCTTTTGCTGCGAAAGAAACTGGTGTAGTTGCAGGTGAATGTTTCTTTTTTCCCCTAAATTATGCTCCATTTCACCTCCACTTACTGAAGATCACTGAAACCACAGTGGCTGTAAAAGAGAAATCCTAAATTGTAATAAAGTTGGTAGTATTTGGTATAAAATACTGCTCTCTTGGCCTTGAACAGACATATTTCAAAGTAGGAATAGGCATTTTCTGTCCCGCGTTCCAGTCCCAAGAGGAGAAATCTAAGAATGATGAAATTCCATGGTTATGCAAAATTTACATTAAACCTGCAGGAACACAAGAAGGCAGGAAAGCATGGAAGAGGAAGTTATCAGCAAAGAAAGCAAGATGCTGTCATGTCCATCTTTGTGACCTACTGGGGGCTACGTTACAACAAATTGTTAGATTTCTCTTTCTTAATATAACACCTGATGAACCCTCTTGAATCTTTGCATGTACAAGTAATTCAGAACCCAGGCATCGCAGGGACGTGAAAGGTTTCTGAGTTGCCTCTCTAAGCATCTCTGTGTACCACCCTCTTGAGTGTTGCAGATGCTCCCTGGATCCGGGCCAGTTATTCCTCCTCCCTTGCGGCTTACTAATAGCTCCCTCCTTCCCAAAAGCTGCAGAGCAGCGCATGGCACTGTCAGGCTTCGCTAGACCTCTTCTGCTCTGCAGAGGAAATGCTGCACTTCCTCTGCTGAGGGGGAAAACAGGAGGGCGGTGAGGTTTAAATGGCCAGAAGTGGCGTTGAAAGCTTGGGTGGAGCCAGACAAACCCCCTGGTTCATCTGTTGGGTAATGTCCTCCTCTGATCTATGCGCAGATCTCAAGGTTTGGACATGGAGAATTCACGGTTTGATGGTCACGTTGCACCTCGGTGCGCACACCGAGACTGCGTGACTTTCAGCCAGGTTAAACAAGGCCTTCTGGACCTCTGTTAAATGCCGGGAAGGCTGATATTTTTCTAGGAGTGCAGAAATGAGAAGTTACAATTTTCCAGAAGCTTGGATCGGGTTAAAGATTAGGTCGCTTGCCTCTGTTAATGCAGCGTGGGTGCGGCAGAGCGGGCGGCATGTGTGTCCCTAGACTGACTGGAGCCTCCTTCCCTGGCTGAACGCTTGCGCTTGGAGCTGTACTTCAGTTTCCTCGGTCCAACTCCATTCTCTGGGTCCTGATGGTTCTTTATGTCCTGACACAGCGCCTCGTCCCGCTCAGCATGGGCCTGGCAGCTCAGCTGAGATGGGGTATTTGTTTATAGCTTTGCTATAATAAAACACACACCTTTGATATTTCTAACATGCTTTAATGAAATTGTGATTATAAAGGTAATTTACAATAAAGCAATTAAATAAACAATAAGTTAAAACACAATACATTTATACATAGTATTTCAAAGGGCTCGAAAGACTATTGGGTTCCAATACGTTAAGACTTTAAAACAACAGTTAAGATTCAAAGCGTACCCACGCCTATGCTTATCATTGTAACAAGTTTCAAGACTCCCAACAACGTACGTTTTTGGTTACAGTCCCCATATACACACAAGACCAGTGAAATGCTCGAGCAATTGTACGATGGAGAAGAGCACTACACGAGACAGGCACGAACGATGTGCTGGAAGCTGCCTGGGGAATATGGGTTTTACCTCTAAATTGAATTGACACTTTGGACAACAAATGGAAAGCGCTAGCATGCTTTCTGGAGCGCGTGTGATACCCTTAGGGGGAACGAGTCTCCATGTCACTTCACGCTGTAGCTTCACAAAAGTTTTAGGTTAGTGCTGCCTAAAGAAATACTCCACCTTTCTCTGGCCATTCGTTCCCCTGCGCATCTCGCACTACCCTTGAGCCAGTGCAAAGCCCTTGCGCATTGGCCCAGTGAACCAGCCAGAGAAAGTGACTGAGCTTAATGCTAACTCAGCAAACAAACACAAAAAGAGCCCCAGCTGTAATTCGCCTTGATTTCCCTGGTCACATTCACTGTGCAGATGAGCTGGCACCAGAAAGACATCAGGACAGGGGAGGGACACGGTGCCTGGGAGTAGGAGGACTGTTTCTGTAGGCAGCAGTACTGTTAAAAATACTGGTTAAAAACATCTTGTGGAACTACAGAGTTCACCTTTTTTTTTATTTTGAAACAAGGAACATGTTTTCGAACCGATTTATAGTGCAAATCAAATAGTCAAAAGCAAAATTATGGACTCTGCCAGAATATACAATAACTTTTTATGATCTGTCTCATCCCTCTCTCTCTCTGCCTCAGCCAGCTGGTGCCCAGGGACAGAGTGGATTTTAGGTTTTGATATTGAAGGGTGTACGGCGTAAAGAGTGCAGAGCCACCAGGCAGCAACCACGAAGCAACGCTCCGATATTGTAAATGGGATCTGTTCCTCCTCTCTGAGTACTGAAAGCCCACATGATAGTTGGTACAACAGGGGCTGCTACAGCCAGAACATCTCTGAGGAGACTGCTGCTCCAGTACCTCCTCTTTATTCCTGTCTGAGAGAAAGCATTGACATACCCAAAGGCTTCATCATCATGAGGTTCTGCAAAATCAAGTTCTTTCATGAAACGATTTTCATTAACTCCGTGCTCCACCTTCCTGCATGGAGACTCCATAGGCGACAAAAGGATGGCAGAGTTTGGATCACTTGGAGTTAAGTCTACTATCATGCCCGAATCACTGAAGCTTCCAAAAGAAAATTCACCCAATTCCTTCCCTGAGGAAGGTGGGCTTAGAGGACAGGCGTCTTGAGCTCTGAAGATGCTTTGGATGAGCTGCTCCACATCTAGGCTATACGGCACCACGTCAGTCTGGATGGCCTGTTCCACCATCACATTGCTGCTTTTCTCCTCCTCCTGGGAAGAAGTTAGTTTTTCATCCAGAACATTTTCAAGCATCTCTTTATTCACAGCAGAACCGGAAGGAGATGGATCACTCAACTCGGAGGTTGCGGTGGTCAAATTCTCTTCACATGAATCAGTCCCATTAGCTGTGTCCTCATTAAGAAGCAGCCCACTGTCTGCCACCTCCTCCAGAGCCTGGTCCTCTGTGATGAGGCTGTCTGGCGTTGTGGCACACAATGCTAATGGCTTTCCCTCTGAGTCACACGTGTACTCCAGGCACTCCTCATCCCTCATCTCCATGCTCTGCAGCAGATACTCCAGTTTCTTGTTTTGAACGTTTATGTCTACGAAGTATTTCTGAATTTTTTTGTCTTTCTCAGCCAAGCTGTTTTTCATGGTCTCAATAACCTGCTTGAGTTGTTTAATTTCACTCCTTGCTTCCTTTAAGGCCAGCTCTGCCTCTACGCGGTTACACTCCTCTTCAATCCAGTCTTCCCTCATCCGTCCCAGCTGAGCTTTGAGCTCTTGTATTTCTGTTTCCCTGTAGCAAAACAAAAATGTTGTAACACTGCTCAGTTAAAGAGTCAACGCGAGGCTCCACCACGCAGGGACGGCTATGCTGCAGAGATGCTCCAAGAAGGAAGCAAATTCCTCCATGCACCATTTGCCACCACCTCTGGGAGAGCTGGCAGAGATGTTAAGCTGGCTGCCAAGACATGCTGGCTGATCTCTAGCTGGAGTCACCAACCTCACCACATGGCCAGCAGCCTTGTGGGTCATGCTGTGACCCCAGGCATTCTGAGGTGCAAGCGGTGGCCTCTAGGTTAGGTCCAACCAGTACAGCGCTTAACATCTCACCTTTTGCCTTGCCCTGAAGGAAATGAGAAGCAGCTGCCTGGATGTGTCCCCCGTGCCTGCCAGCAGCTCGTCATGAACAGCCAGAGCCAACGCTGGCCTCAGACAGCAGGACGGCTCGGGGCTGCGGGCACCTGGCTTGCTTTGCCCAGCGCGGAGCCACAGGCTGCCACCTTGACTTGCAAGCAAGTGGAAAAGGTCCCTACATGAGATCCAGCCTTCGCAGCTGCAGAGGTGGGGCTATGCCGAGCTGGACCACAGGGTCGCTGGGACTCTGCTGTGGGGCTCCATTCAGATGGCCCTTTGTGCCCACTTGGGTTGTGTGTGCTGGAGAGTCAGCTCTCAGAGCACGGTCTTAGTAAAAGAGGCGACATCTGTTGCTGTGTAATGCACATTGTCACTTCTTTGCTCAGCATCCACACAAAGGGCTATTGTGAAAAATTCAGTATCTAAGCGACAAAACCACAAGTGGGCACACTGGTTTGTGTAAGAGCTTTTCTTTCATTAGGGAAGAAGGGGGACATTTGTGGACATATTTCATAGAATCATAGAATACCAGGCTGGAAGGATCACCTGGTCCCACTTGTATGTCCACTTGTGTTTTTGTTGCTTAGATACTGAACGCTGTCATATTTCACTGAGTGAGGTAGAATAGGAGGCTAAGGTAATACATGCTGGCAGGTAGAAACTGTTTTATGTATAAAAGGTCTCAATGCTAAATCAGACTGATAAAAAATTATCCTTTAAAAGTATTCTGTTGTGAAAGTTGAAAAAGTGGAAAAGTCATGGCTATATTTATAACGAAACTGCATGGTACGTATTCCCTGAGAACGCTATGGAACCTGAAATACCTGAAAACAACCTAATCAGACTAGTCATATTTCAAATTTCTTAATGAAAAACGTTTAGGATTCCCACCCCTAAATGTTCCTGTATAAATCTTTCTGAATTCTGAAGTGAAATTTACCTTTCTTTAAGTTTGCTCTCAGATTCCTTCAGCTTTGTTTTCAAATGGCGTACTGTAACTTCTTTTTGCTGAAGAGGCGTCAAATACTGCTCCGGATTTTGTGGCTTAATGCTGTGATTTTCACCACAAGAATTGTATCTCCCTGATCGCCTGAAAAGAAAAACAACAAACTGTCACATAACAACACTCCCACAGTTCTTCAGTCCCGGCAAAAAGAAAAACATCCCATTGACTGATAGAAAGCTTGACTCATTTGGGGCTCCTCAGTGTCCACAGAAGTGACTCCCTCTGGCAAATCAAAGTACTTGAGGAAACGGCTGACTGGTGGCTATAGTGAAAAATTTACTATTTATTGTACTTGGTTTCGATGCCACTACATCAAATGAGACGTTTAGCTTTGAAATACCTAATCATCTCCTCATCCAAAATGGGTGGTGTGTCCAAGAGCAGGCAGCTGGGCCACTGGCAAGGACACCCAGCCCTAGACACGGCCAGGCGAGGCAGTGTAAGGACCCAGTTCAGCTCCACACGTGAGTTATGAGGCTGAGCACGCTGAAGCCTAGATTTGTCCTATCTAGCTTTAGGTGTGTATCTGACACGCTTGGCTGTTGAGTTGCCTGAGAGAGAGCGAGGGAAAGAGCAGCAGCGTGGTGGCAATTTCTTCTCTGCAATACGTGCCACATGCTCTGGTAGGTGTCTGTTTTCTATCTTGTACACCGCACTCTTTAGAGAGGTGTCTAAGACTGGGCAGGGTGAATTTTCAACTGAGTGTATAATGCTTTCTATGCTACCCCACCCAACTCTCTCCAAAGTGAAAGGACCCTTAGATGAAAGAGCCAGTAAATCCCCATGAGACTTGATGGCATGAAATCCCGTGAAGCAGCCTGCCATGGAGTAAAAACCAACTGCTAAGGGCTTTGGCCAAAAGTAGCCTACTAAAAGTAACCTTGAGTTTTACAGTGCTGAAACAATAAAGCTTTTACAAGGAATGGGACCCCCCTGTGGACTGTCGAGCCACCAATATGAGGAGTCACGCCTATGCTGAGGAGCAAGGTGACCTGCTTGGCAACTCATGCAGCTGATCCCACGTTACAGTGCAGAGAAGGTAAGTCCGCGCGCTGAACACCGGGATGCTGAAATGCAGACTTGCCTCATCACCGGGCTGCTGTCGCTTCCCTTGTACGAGCCTGAGTTGCTGCTGCTGGCTGAAGAAGCCCTGTAACTCTGGTGGATGTTAGCAGGACTCAGCTGGTTTTTGCACAGTGTTGACAAAGGGTCCTTTTCACGGGAAGCAGGTGGGCTGGCTCCAGACTTGTAGGATAAGGATCCATTATTCCGACCATAAGGGCCACGACTGGAGGGGAACCAAAATGGTTAAAGCATGTTGGATTATCCTCGTCACATAACCTGTTATGCGTCTTGTTTTACACACAAAGTTGTCTAAACACAAAACCAGATAGATAACTGTGAGTGGCCAGGAAGAAAGTAAGCCTGGAAGTCATCAGCCACTGCACGTTCTTTCACTGACTGTGGGGCTCTCTGTCTGAATTACGTGACGCAGGGAAACCTCATCCATGTGGATAGCACAGTTCCCACTGACTCCATCAGATCGTCCGCATTCCCTGAACCTCTGGCTCCAAGAAGTAATGAGAGGACTGCAGCCTGGATTAGTGCCCAAAAGAACCACGTTTCAGCTTTCCCTGGCCAGGCCTGTGGAGAGATGCCCGTCCGCGGAGGTTTGCTGAGAGGCTGCTTTCACGCTCCTCAGCAAGCAGCCCGAGGGCTCACAGCGTGCAATGAAAACAGATTTTGTTTGAGCCCTGTTCTTTTCTGCCTTTGGCATCCTGGGTGCTTCAGCTGTCACTGTCAGCTATTCATTTGTTTAGATATAGTTTGAACCCCGCTGCGAGCAGGCTGGAATGGTATTACAATAGGCAAAGGAAAGCACGGCCTTTTCTTTCTTCCTTCCAGTTTCCCTCATACATATCTACCTTTCTTTTCCCACTCTTTATTAAATAATCGGACTGTCAACTGTATGTGCTTGAAAGCAATTGGTATCTGCGCTGCCCGAGAGCTGCCAAAGGGCTGGGGCGCCCTGAGGACAGCTTCTCGGGGTGCCTTCCTCGCCGCCTCACTTGGTTTGCCCTCCTGCACTACCACACCACTACGTTTGTCCTCCCATGGGAGTTCTTCTTCTGAATTGTAATGAAAGGGCAGGTTTCAAAAAAAAAAAAAAACAGAAAAAGGCAAATCCAGCCAACAAAAGAGAAGGCTGGAACATAAAAATTTAAATACCACAGAATTATGAAGCAAAATCTCTCCTTAAAATTGTTTGACTCGGTTTCCTCCCTTCTCTGAAAATGGAACAGTTTATAAGGAACAGATGGTTGAGTGGCTGCTGCAAACCTTCACCACGCTGCTGCGGTCTGGGTGATTTTATAATTATTTTACAATGAAGTGCAGGGCTCTTGTTTGTGACAACACTGAAATGTTTCATAGTGAGTTAAGTCAAACAGTTAAAAAAGAACGTATTTGCAAAGGAGACGTCTCTTTCCACTTTGTACAGTACAGCATCAGCTCTGGTGTGAGGCAGAACTTGCACAGACTGCGCATAACACAGTAACACTATTACATAGGACTTCTGTTCAATTAAGTAGGTCAGTATGCTCTAATTTAAAGTTACATTTAAATGCACAATAATATATCAAATGACACCTAACCTTACTGAAAGTAAGGTGATTTTAGAGCTTCGTACTATACTTAGTACTGTTTTTTCTCCCCAGCCAGTAACTTTAGTTGTTATATTTAATCTAGAGAGAGCTTAAGTAATGTTTATTTTTCTAACAGTCTCATGATACAGATAGGAAACTGCTCATTAAGCACCATCCCTCCAATCTCTGTACACTGGGGCACACTGCGACCTTGGAGACGACTGTGTGACTCAGGCATACGGGTATCCTGCTGCTGGTCCCAGCTTGCCTGCCAGCTCTTCCACAAAGGGCAGGAAACCAGCCCTGGCAATGTGAACTCCTTCCACCTACTCCAAAAAATGTAACCAGCAGGGATTGCGTGGGCAGAGCACAACGCACGCTGCTCCATCCCAGTGCCCCTGTATTCGCAAGCTGTCTGGGTTTGCCCTCAACACATGACAGGGAGAAAGATTTTACAGAAATCTTTCATGAGAGGTTCATGTAGGTAGATGACTATGATAATTTTTTAAATTTGCATAGAGGTTTAGTTATATAAAGGTTGGGCAAGGATGCTTAAGCAAAAAGTGTCAAAGGCAATGTTGTCTACGTCTTCCTACAAAAAATAAGGTCATGATCTGGAAAGGTATATGCCGAGCTTACAATTTATTACAGAGAGAAAATGAAGAGATAAGACCAAAAGGCTAAGGTTAAACTGGTTACAAGTACTGCTGTTAACTAACATACACCCAGTTGTTTCCTCCTCCACTCCAGCCGATGCCTTTTCTGCCCTACCTGATTGTATCTCCCATACTTGTTATGAATCAACAACAACAAAAATACTAGGCAGCTGATCTGGCATATTGACGATTTTCGCACTCAAATCAGCATTTTTTCCCTTTTTTTCACATCACAGTTCTCATCAGTGTAAGTGCTGCCCAACAGCAGCACAGTGTTACCCAAATTGTTTTAAAACTCACAATACCATGTGTATTGTATGTATTAGCTGCAAGACCTTACTTACACAGTAGTCTACTTTTGAACTAGAAACACTTGCAATATTCAGGAAAAATTGTTTTGCTTACTTGCGGGAAAAAGAAGATCTTTTGCTTCCAGCAGCAGACATATGGACTTCAGGCGCTGAAATACTGCCTGTGCTGCTTGAAGAGCTAAAATCGGCTTCACTCCCTGGAAAGGAAAAGGGAAGAGTGAAACACGATGGAAATTATAACTCTAAGACTGTTTTCAAAATAACAATGAATCACAAACATCCTTCCTTTGTCCGTCCTGTGAGAATTTCAGGAGTTACATGAATTTTCAAACATCCCTGAGGACAAGCGCTGGATTTGTTCCAGATTTTCAACATTTCTTCAGAACTGGCACTTCAAGAAGAGCAGTAAAAACATTTGGACACAAAACCCTCACGCTACAGAAGCCATTTTAGGACTCGGCTAGGAACATTTGTTGTGACAACCTGTTTGCTTTCTCACAGTCATCAACAGATGAATGAGGCTGCTCACGTGGATCCTTCAGGAGCACAGTGATTAGGAGCACACAGCTGTAAATGGAGATTTCTCTTGCTTTAAACACAGGAAAATCCTACTTGCTGGGAGGAAAGCTGCTTTTATTTTGGCTTCTATGTACACATGTATGTATATACATACAAATATGTACAGGCAAACAGGGTATATGCATATATATTTACACAAGTGTGCAGGTTTTCATGTGAGACAGAAGCATAGTAAGACAGTTCTAATAGCCTTAAAATAATCCAATAACCACATGTGGCTTTCAAGTGCTTCTCAGGTGCTAAGCCATCTATCTGATTACTGACTTTCTGTGGATCACAGCTTTTATTTCCCAAGCTCTGGCACATACAAGGAAAACTGCTCTCATTTTGCTAGGGCCAGTAGTAGGTGGATGTACTGAGAAAGTCTTACCATCTGGAAAAAAACCCCACCCTAAAGTTAGGATTTTTTTTCAGTCTGTCACTCAAATGGCAAATGTCCCAAGCTGTACCCAGGTCTCACACTGCAGAGCCACAATAGTGGATAATGACTTTATCGAGGCGATGGAAATAGCTTTCCAACATCCTTTAAGCAGCCGGTCAGGGGGAGCATCTCTCACCTGAGAATTTCTGGGCACTGTCCCTGTGCACAGACACCGCCAGCCAGTGCCTGCAAATTTACCAAAATCCCATTTTTGCTATCTTTTCCACGAGGGGGAGATGCAGCTGCTGCTACCATTATCCTCGATGTGGCAGATAACAAACCTTCAGGTACACAATCTCTCTTAAATCCTTGGCAGAGCTGTCGGGCATGTCTTGCATCCCTGAATACCCAGGATGGGGAAAAGGCCTTGTCGGAGCCTGTCTTCACAGCCTTAAAGAGGATGAGGCATCCAGCAACCATCCTTCCCATCCGGCACCTCTTAGCAACCAGTGTTAGGATCGGATGTGCTGGGATTTAACCCAACACTTTCCCAAGCCCACCAAGTCCCAGCGTCGGGATCAGCCCCCGTTTCTCTGCGCCTCTGGTTCAGCCCAGCCCAGATATTCATTCCTTTGCCTGACTTCAAAGTGCTGAAATGCCCAGCCCAGCTGTTGAAAGGGTAACCCCCCTCTATCCCACTCCACACCCACTGCAACATCCCTGATAATCAGACCCCAGTTGCCACAGCTGTAACCCAAGTGCAAGTTTGCAAGGGGCGCTTTGTTCCACAGAGTATTTATATCGTGGCTACAGATGCAGATGTCAGTGACCCTCTCCTTGGGGAAGCAAAGTGACCGTGGGACATGATGTCCAAAGCTGCAACAGAGTTTTCCCGGTAAACAAAACACTCCCATTGCGAGACTAAGACACCAAACACTGTCTCCGTATCACACTACCCCCAAATCTACTTTTCCAAGCAAGACCCGAACAAGCAAACACATCGCACAGATTTCATACCTCCGGTGCTCGGACCCCCAAAACATTCCTGCTCTTGTAAGATGCCGACACCTTTCCAAAGCCAAGTCCTGGCTGCGGCACAGAGAGCAGGAGCCCTAGCTGAGGCTCATCTCTGGTTAAGCAGACCACATCATAATCAGATCTCGCTATCGAAAGCATTTCAAGGAAGCAAGGCTTAATAATAGCCTCTCCCTGACCCGCCTGGCTTGGAGCACAGGGCTGGGAAGGGCTGCCGAGCCAGGCGCTGCCAGTAAGAGTCAGCAGAGCCTGAAGACACAACCACCTCGAAAGCTGAGCTTTCCGAAAGACCGAACTGCATCTCAGACCAGAACCGCGCCTGCAACGCACAAATTAACCTTTCTGGCCCAAATTCTGATAATAGCTACACACCAGTTTAACACTGAGCACAGGAGACTACGTATGCTTAAAATTAGGCATGTGGCTATTTATAGGATCTTCGAGAACATTTTATAAATTAAAGAGGTCACTGCTAGTATCTGTTCCAAGTGTGTTAGTTACGATTAAGCCAGCTCCGTGCGCAGCACAGCTCAACACCAATGTTACTAGGAGACTCCAAAAAATATTTTTTTCCCATTTCGTAGACATCTCTAAGCAAAGTAACACGGCATCTCTCCATATAATATCAATGGCAACATATTCTGCTGGGTAAACGTGACTTCTGTCTTGCAAATGTCTTTACAAAGAGGTGAAACTCCTTGCCTAGCAGCAGTATGGGCAGGAGCAGAACACGGCCTCTCATCTTTCCCAACACCATTCTCCAGGCTGACAGCTCCCTAAGGACCCTGTTGACTATTTTTGTCGCTGTGACAATGTGATTGCAAAAGCTCACACATGCAAGCCCCAGAAGAGCCTGCCGATTCAGCGTTAACCATGAAAGAGGTTTACGTTTCTCAAAAACATACTGCTTTGTCCTAATTGGCCATAACACTTGTTTTGCCCTCATCTGAGACTTCTTTGCCCAAGAAGACCATCTTACACACCCTTTCCTGCAAAAAACACTACATGCTGAGCCGCCGGCTTCAGCGCTTCGTCATTTGAAATTGATTCATACATATTCTTCCATGCTGCAGCCACTCGGCGTCACAACACCAACGGCCTGCTGGCAGGAGAGCCAAGTTGGGAATACACTCTGATGGAAACGCTCGTGCCACACGTATGGCATGTGATGCTGGAAGGTCCGTCGCTCCGGGCACCCGTCGCCTCGCAGCCGGTTCCAGGCAGCAGCACACCCAAACCACGGGAGTGGAGCTGTGCACTGCTCCGTGCAATGGGAGGACAGCACAAGGATGTCCAACAAAGTACTGTAATGTTTTTCGGGGTTGCTCCTTGCCTGGAAAGGGGGTATTGGAGAAGCAGGAGTGAAACCGTGCAGTGTCCAGCGCCGTCCCCGCACTGGGCTGGATGGGCAGCGGCGCCAAGCGAAGGGCGCATCGTGCTTTCTGCTGCCTTGAAGCCCCTTGCTGCCCTGACGGCACCGCGGCCATCTCCCAGCTCCAGCGGGCACGGCGGGGAGGAGAGGGAAGCCTGCAACCCCGTGCCTGCCGTGAGGAGTGCCGGCACAAGGCAGGCGGGGGCAGAGCGGGCAGCGATGGTCCAGCAGACATCTCTGCTCATCCGCGCCGGGGCTGGGGACCACTGCTCAGGGAGCCAACGCCGACCTGCCGCAGCCCAGGAGTCAACAGGAAGCCTCCTACTCATTACTCAAGGGCAAATTTCCCACCCTGCACGCGACGCAATTACAAATTTCGGGGCGGGATTGAGGAGAGGGGGAAAGAGCTGCCTGTGCAGGGACCAGTACACCTCCAGCTGGCACTGGTGTGTGTTCATCCCGCTCGTGCAGCTTGTGCAGCTGTCGCAGCTGCATTTTGGGGGTAGAAAAGTCTCACTTTTGACTCTGCTCTCGGCCCTGCCTCAGCCAGAGTGCGAGGATAACAACATGGCACAGGGACCATATCCCACACTGCCTTCACAGCTTTTACAGGTAGAACAGATTAGGTGTACTGGGCCTTCCAGGGCAGTATGCGAGCACAGAAATGCCACCTCATATGTGTATGTATGTACATAGAGACAGTATACACCTATATGCTTCCTACACAGAGTCGCCCAATAACCCAACATGCACACCTGGACTATGGCATCCCAGTCTGCTGTGTCTAGCCATTACAGATGGTTGGATACCTTGTTGGATGGTCTTCTGGCCTCAGTATTAAAATTCTGCTTGCACTTTAACATTTAATCTTTTTCCTTCTGTAAGAATAAAGCTCAAACTTTCTTGTGTGCATTTTATTGCCCATTTGCTATCTAAATAGTAAGATTAAAATATGGAAAAAAGGAAAAAATTCCAGTAGTATCTGTAACAGGAATATTGGCAGCCGAGCAACGGAACTGGATTCTGAGCACTCAGGATGCATATGAGCTTATTAAAATTTAGTCTTTTTGTGTAAGTCTTTCCTATTTGCAACTTCACCAACATAGCTACCAAAGTATATCAGCTTACCTATCTTCTGACTCCATAAACATGACCTCTTTATATATATATATCACTCTTGATGCTAGGTTTTGCATAGTTACCCAGTGAAACAGAGCTGTAAATAAAACAGTGCTGACAGAGACAGCTTGTCCTCAAAATGTAAAGCACTTAAGTTTGCTGAGCTTCCTTGCCTTCGAAAGCATCCTGTTATATGGCAAAGAGACCAATATATGCATATATGTTCACCAACTCTGGTGCAGCAACTAGAGGAATAAGTGTCATGCTGTCACTGTAGACAGCTTTATTTAGAGACCCCAGGGGAAGAGATAGGGCCTGACTGCATAAAAAATTCCAGCAAAGCCATTAGAAGCAGCTGGACAAGTAGAGAGAACTCAGCTGTAATGCCCGCTATTGAAAGGACCTGTATTTTTAAGAGATTTGGTTTCATTTGTCTTGAAACCTTTAACTCACAGCTACATCTCTAGTTCCAATCTGTAACAACATAAGCACTTTATTTCCAAGAAACACTAATGCTGCTTCTTTTCTATTTAATACGGGGTTGTTCCTGCAAGATTGTTTTTGCACACCACAAGCAATCTAGGAAAGAAAACCACACTACTCACATGCTCTGACAAATGCAAGAAAAAGAAGCTGCAGAGAAATGATGAAGTCTTGGTTTAGCATTTCAGGCTTTTCTTCAGATAACACCCTTAAAAATGACCCATTTTGAGCGCAAAGTCTCCTAATGGGAAACGTACTTGATTCACAGTGTCAAGCCCATAGCTGACAATGGGTTTTGGTTCCAGTCCCTGGCCTTTGATTTATTATTTCTTTGACTATTACTATACGTGCAAGTTATTTTGGACTTACTATTATATTTTCCACCGAACCGTAACCGGGTAAAAGCAGATATAACGCTGGGAGCGAGGAACAGGACACAGAACTCTCCTCCACGTGGACTGCTCTACTCTTTGGGTGACACAAGCTGCTCCCACATGCTCTACCTCCGCCCATGTCTCACGGTCTCCACTACCATGGGGTCTAGAGTCAGTGCAGGCAGCTGAGGATGCCCCGTAGCTCGCAGAGGTTCAGGAACTCTTACAAGAGGTGTGGATTTGAACTCCTTTAGTCTAAGAAGGGCACTGAACTCGGATCTATTCCTCAAGCTCTAAGTGTCCAGCTGCAACACAAAAGAGGGTGTTAGCACCAGCACTGGCCATGTTTCAAAGGAATGAGACGCACTGGTTGCCTGTGCTCACAGAGATGGTCTAGCTCCAGCATGGAGGTTCAGAGTGAATCCGAGGCATGCGTGTGACCATGCTCAGGACTCCAAGTAGGTGGCTAAGTCTGGGAGACCGGCACTCCTCTCTGGCATCTCCTGTGGACTGGTGGAGCTGTGTTCCTGCCTGGCATGCTCTCTGCTGCAAGGCTTGGATTTTAGTACCTAACCATCCCCTCTGATTTTATATGCAATTTAGTCATCCAGCTCAGACTTGCGAGTTGTGCTCCCAGAATGATGGTGAGGAGCTGGGCACAGCATGGTCAATCCTAAGGGTACCAACAGGCATCCCCTCCCCTGTCCTGCTGCACTGGCCAAGGAACCCATCACTCCCTGCTCTTCGGTGGACATCCACCCGACTGCTTGCCAGTGCTCCCTCATCAGACAAATCTGCTAATCACGTTTCAGCTGATTGCACAGTGCAGTAACAGCTGGTAACCTGGGCAGCTGGCACAGAGACAGTCAGAGGGGATGTGGAGAAAAACCTTCAGTGCGACCCTCCATAAACTGTTCAAACCTGCTGGGTGAGGAGACTTCCAAAACCAGACAAAAGACTTTGGGGAAGAACTGCAACATAGATCTCGTTTCCCCACATTTGGGTCTAAACTCAGTTTTACAAATGATCTCCTCAATTCAGACTGCTGGTTGTGTGATCTAAACTAATTACCTATCTTGATTTCTGCTCATTTTGCTTGCTTCCTCTTCTTACTTTGGAAGAAGGTTTGTTATCAAATAATCAAAATTTATCTCATTAAGCAGTCTTCTGATCTCATCTAAATACTATAGTTTCGGTAGTAATCTGAACTACATTAATGCAAATTATAAGCACTGCAGATCTCAAAATGAATACAGAATGTGGCTTGTGTATGCTGTGAAACCACAATCAATCAAGCCCTTCTCTAAAAACAGTCACTACAAACTAATTACTGCTATTGGCTGAGAGCCATCATGTATATTCTGCATATCACTATAATCTGGGCTTGTGTTTTTCTTAATTGTTTTTAATTCATGGATTTGTAGAGCAGCCACGAGAGCATGTTGGAACAGACAAAAAGCACTGCATGTTGGGGTTTTTTGTTTCTGCTTTATGTATCTTAAGGCGATTCGTCATAAAGAAATCAGCCTGGCCTAATTATTTTTTGTGCTTCTATATGCAGTATGAGCTGTTCTAACACCACCTTAAAAATGGCTCCCATAAATTTTCTCTTCTCAGCCTGAAATGACCTTTGTCAGGGGGAACATATGTTCACAGAGCAGAAGGGAACAGTCTGGGGAACTTATCTTCCTGTTCAAACAAAAAGGCTCTTTGGATCAGAGGTGGAAGGATGCTACTTTGCTACACCAACCTCAACAGAAACACTGTAGTTTTATAACATATTAAACTTGCATATGACAGTTTTATAAAATCTATGTGTAAATCCACCTACAGACAAGTATCTTTCCTAAGGAAGCACACGGTGTCACTCAGAAGATTTTTCACGTACCTGGCAGTACTATTTGGTCTGCTTGAAGGGAAATGGGTAGGCTGGTCAGAAGTATTTTTAGGAGCTGGAAAATGTCATCTTTGGCAGGGATGACTTAGCAGTACACAGAAAGGGAGCGCATAGATCACAGACTGGGAAAACATCCCAGGCCTCCCGTCACGTTGGTGGCAGAAGTTTAACAAAGGGCTTTCAGAGGCCCCCTCAACACATCTCCTAAATCTGGTTCCCATGCGCAAGGAGGAGAGAAGCCGGCTGGTGCGCAGCAATTAACTGTGCAGGCATGCGTTCACAGCATATATGCAAATGCATGAAATCACATGCTAAACCTGATTCAGCTGAAAGCTTTTGCACAGTCACCCTTAATATGAGACATATGGTTTTCATTATAACATGCATAAAACATTTTAAATCAGTTTGACATGTTTTCAACAGGGAAGAGAAAAATACTGGAATAAGAAACATATCCTGGAGATAATTAACTAAACAACCCTGTAGTCCCTGAAGTCCAGATGAAAAGCAAAAATTGTCATAAGCTAATCAATAT
This sequence comes from Chionis minor, assembly GCA_013398295.1. Classification (NCBI taxonomy): domain Eukaryota; kingdom Metazoa; phylum Chordata; class Aves; order Charadriiformes; family Chionidae; genus Chionis; species Chionis minor. Next base: position 22,669 of record VZSF01009115.1, read on the forward strand.
TTACTGTAATGCACATGTTGCAATGATTACAAGAAACTAATAGAGTATAAGTGTCATTTATTGAAAAGGAGAGTAAACCCCTACCCAGTATATTGATTGATTGTGTAAACTGTATTTTTTACAGTAATAAAGGCAAGGTAGGTCTGAGGGCAATGCATTTCAAGTTACGACTGCTGACATGTGCTGCTTTATTTCCCCAATAACACTCTTATCCTTAAGAAGCACAAATGACAGACAAGAAGCCTGTGCTTTTTCAGCTTATTAATCCTTGTGGGTTTGTGGCCATACTGTATTCTGCCAACTCTAGCAAACAGTCACAGCCTGCCTGGGTTGCAAAAGCCAACAGCTTTTTATTATTCACAGAATTTCAGAAGGGAAGAACAGAGACCTGTAACAAAGTTCCTCAGCAAGACAAGGCTTGTAATACTAATAAAATATCAAACAAACCTGGCAGAATTTTTATTTCCTTTAAATACATTTTATGTAACAGTATATCATAGAATCATAGAATGGTTAGAGTTGGAAGGGACCTTAAAGATCATCAAGTTCCAACCCCCCTGCCATGGGCAGGGACACCTCTCACTAGAGCAGGTTGCTCAAAGCCCCATCCAGCCTGACCTTAAACACTTCCAGGGATGGGGCCTCCACAACTTCCCTGCGTAACCTGTGCCAGTGCCTCACCACCCTCACAGTAAAGAACTTCTTCCTAATATCTAATCTAAATCTCCCCTCTTCCAATTTAAAACCATTGCCCCTTGTCCTATCACTAGACTTCCTGACAAAGAGTCCCTCTCCAGCTCTCCTGTAGGCTCCCTTCAGATACTGAAAGGCTGCTATCAGGTCTCCCCGGAGCCTTCTCTTCTCCAGGCTGAACAGCCCCAGCTCTCTCAGCCAAGAGAGAGATATATATATCATATATAAGATACACTATTATAAAGTAGGTTTACTATTTTGTTATGTCATATTAAAGGCAATATATTTCAAGGTCCTTGGGAAAGCGATGTCCACCTTGCAGGGGCTGGAAGCTGGATTTATGAAAGGATGCCAGGTCCCCAGCTCCCAGAGGGGGAATTTTTGAAGTGGCGCTCTCCCTGTCTGCCACCTCACTAGGGAAATACCTCTCGTCGGTCTCAATCAGCAACGCTTCCCAGCTGTGTGCAACTCTTGTTTCTGGGCTTGCCTTCAAGCAGGTAGGCTTTAAAAGTGCTGAACCATTCGGTGCCTGGCTCCTGTCTAAAGACTGGGGTGGGTGTTTCACACCACACCAAATACATCAGGGTCCACACAAAAGCAGCCCAAGGAAAGCTTTCTTCTGCTTTACCGGGGAAAGAAAGGATCCACCTGGGACTTATCTGCAGGACTGGATTTAGCTTTGAACTGGGAGGAGGCTGCACATCATCTCCACACCACACCACCAGGGACATGCACCACGTCCAGCAGTAAGAACCAGAGGAGGAGATGGAGTTCCCCTCACCTCAGTTTATCACACCTCTCTCCAGCTCCTCCCTAAATCCACCCGATTTAGGATGCCTGCCTGTCTTTGTTACTCCCTGCTACATGGGGGAATCCAAGCAGGCCTGAATTTCCCACAGCTCCCACCTCCATCAGGAGACCCCACCCAACACACCTGAGAAAACTGAGCTTTACAGTCTAGAGGTTTGGGCAAAGTTGGGTAACCTCTATCTAGTTGCTCTTCTGACTGATGGGTTTTCTGTTTTTTAATTTTCGTTTATTTATTACAACAGGGACTGGGTGTACGTTTCTGTCTTCTCCTAGGCTCTTCCTGAGCTCAGAGTCCTAACGCCAAGTGAGAACCAAAACAGCATGAAGACATCTAAAACACAGCTTCACCAGGATTTAGATATCTAGGTACATAAAAGCAAGTAAAGTACCACTGATTAAACAGGCCAAGTGTTCAAAATGCTGCTGCCATCTGCAAAGACCTGCTTTGTTGTTTATGTTATGCTTGAGCTTCCACTTTTGAGCCCAGTAACCACCAACTTACCTGCTGTCTTTATACCATAGTGAAAACACATAAATGAGATTTGCATGACTAAAATACATTCCCTTAGCTTTCCATGCCTACCTATAAATACAGATATATAAGCACAAGTAATATATAGATGTATCCACTCAAAACTGCTCAAAAAGTATTTAAAGTAATTGCTCTGAAGGAAACAAAAAGTTTTACATAGTAATTTGGTCACCAAAAAACCAAAATTCAGAAAACACTGCAACTGTTTATGATTTGAAGTCAAACATGGCCAGAAAACGGTAAACCCAGAACTTTCTACTTTGTTTGAAATTATGTTTTAATTTTGAAAACCACCAAATTTCTTTCTTCTTTTAAAAATGGGGGAAAAAATAATAAAAATCCACCCCAAACATTCTAAGTATTTTAGATTGAATATCATCTTTGTTCAGTCTAAGACAAAGGTTTTCTTCAATGTTTTGATTTGACAGCAAACCCCCAAATCAGTTATTTGCATAGCACCACTTTGAACCTAGTAAGATGTCAGGAAAAAAAGAAATAAGGGATGTAAAGGAAAATAGAAAAGGAAATAATCTGTCAATTCTTGAGTAAACATTGCTCAGAAAACAGTTTAAATCCCAGGATTCTCATTAAAAAGGCATTAATAACCTGGAGGAATTCCAGAAAAGGTCAACAATAATGATAACAGGATTACAGGGCACTGTTTATGAAGGGAGATTAAGGGAATGCAATTTATGTATTCTAAGATAAAATAAATACTGGCAACACTGTTTATCATGGGGAGGAGGAATACAGCTGGAGAACGGTAAAGAAAACCATGTAACAGTAACACAGGATTCTGGCTGCAATGTGTGTTATTTCATGAAAAATGACTTGAAATAAAAACTGATGGTTGGTGGGAGTTGTGCATAGTAAAATGTAGCTGGAGTAGGTTCAGAATACTTTAGCCGGAGAATCAGAAAGCTATTTTAAACATTGGCATAAATAATACAGCATGTAATTTAAAAGCAAAGCACAAAAAAACCCCCCATCTCCTAAGGGAAGATTCATAATGGCCTCTTTCGTATGCATGGTATTTCTTTCTCTAGAGGTGAAGCAGGCTGAAAATCACAGAAAACAGACAGGAGGAGCAGAGAATTCACTGCGGTAAATACATACATTGCAAAGCATGTTCGAGCTTGACCTCACACATATTTAAAAACAAATAGTTACGAGTGTGCAGTGTGTATAGTATCAGTTTCTCCTTTTTTTGGCTCATACTCCACTCTGGATTAGCAGAGGAAGAAAAAAAAAACCCACAAAACTGCTTGACTATATAAAAAGCATTTTTTTCACTAAAGATTACAGCTATTGCCATCTTCCATACCTGCCTCAACTCTGACCTGTAAACCCCAGAGTGCCCTTCTTATGGCAGGCACTCAGCCGCCTTCTCCAGATGCAGAAGCACGTCCCCACAGTCCCCAGTAGACCTGCATCTCTATCAAAAGGCATTTGGAGCTAAAAGATTAATTAGCCAGCAGAGGTCCACCCTGTCCATCAGCCTGGGCATTCCCTGCAAAAGTCCCATATCTGCACTCCCTACTCACTCCAATGTGCAGTTAGAGCTGTGACTCTCATGGACTGAGCGCAAGACTAAGCTTGGGGTTGGGTTGCAGGCACCCTCAGGCGAGAACCTCCCTTTACCGGTGGCTGTCCCACTTTCTGTACATCTGGAGCGCCATCGGGACAATTAACGGGCCAGAGAGAGAGACAGACAGCAGTTATGGTGTGCCTGCTGGGAACTCGGCTTCAACCCCACAGTAAACCAGTTACTAAACTATGTGAAGTGGAACAGCCGCCCTGGGAGCAGACCGCCTTGTCCCCTCAGCCTGCCCAGCAGCCCTGCATCAGGGCAGTCTTCTCCTTTGTGCTCAAGTCTATCCTCCAAGAGAGGCGCAAACAGATCTAAGTGTTTCTTTTTCCTTTACTAAGCAACAGGGATCTCTTTTTATTTATTTTGATTTGTGAGGAAGGAGATAAGTGCCTAACCACAGAAGATCTGTGCTCAAGACCCTGAATTGCAGGTGGCCTGTGCCACCAGCCCACAGCTGGGCAGGTCATTATCTAGGACAGGTGGGACTCAGGCTTTCACCTTTTACTTGCCCATTCCTCCTTTGCAAATTGCTGGCTTCTGTTTTGGATCTTCCATTTTCTCTGTGACATCTGGGCGCTTGCTGCAGCCTGAAAGTCTTCTGAACAAAAAGAGATATATGTCTTGAGAGGCCACAGCCCAACCACTAATTGCCTACGTCTCTGCAACACTGCATTATTTTATTAGAAGAGGGCGGATTATAGAATTTGTGACACAGAACTAGAAGATTGTTTTTCTAGGCCACTTTAATTTATCAGGAACTTGTAAATTTGGGTTCAAAAATACAAAACACTTTAAAGCCAAAACACTCTTTGAAGCTGCTACTTTGCTTATTCTCATTTGAAAGAAATACTTTGCTATTTGAACAAGTTTTCCACATCAATTTAAGCACATTTGTTTAAATTCAAAGTTTAAATCTAAAATATATATAAATCCCAACTAAAAAAAATAGTGCTATGCTAATAATTTTTACCTAACTTTCTAAGCAACTTTTGCTCAAAATGTTTATATTCTGATTATATTCAAGTATTATCTCTTGGAAGTTACAGACATTTTTTTTTCAGTTCAGTGTGATTTAGTTAGCTCATGTCCTAAAAATACTTCATTCCTGTGAATTCACAGTGCGAAATGAGATACAGAATATGCCCATGGAATGCTAGACACCTTGAGCAGCAGTCCTCAGAAACCAACAGAGAAACGAACAGTGCCTAATCTTATCAGGGAAGAACAGAAGAGGAAAAAACATCTAATTAGACCTATTTGAATATCCACGTGTGATCTTTAAATACAAACTTTCTTCCGCAACTGAATGTCTACGACTGACTTTCCTTTCTGGTTTTTTGTTTTGTTTTGGTTTTTTTTGTTTTAAAAGAGAAATACACCAGACAGAGACTGTAGTTGGCTTCAATAAGAGCTAACAGCAGAGTTGTTAGAGACCTGATGAGGAGACGGGTGTGGGATTCATCTGAGTAAATGTGGATGTCTCTAATGTAGACACCCATGTCCAAGCCAACCTTACTTCCATTTTCAGTCAATGAAGAGTTAGTCAGTATAACCAGTGAGTTCAAGGTACTGTTTATCTTACCCTAAAGTAAATGCTTATATATTTGGTCAGAAAGGCTGCACACTAGATTCATGATTTAATTTATTGTATCTCCTTTAAAACAAAACAGGACCTTAGTCCACTTGCGAAGGCAGAGATGAATACAACTATATTACAGATAAGAAATTGAGGTCGGAAAAATTACAGTCCATCTCTGTCCAACTTGGCTCAAGACCACAAATTTACATCTCTCTCACCTCCAAACCAACTTCCATAACCCCCAAAAGAAGGGAAATGCCAGCTTTCCCCATTAAAGCTGTTCCACCTCCTGTGAGGAATGGGACCAGTCACTGCACCAGAGAAAGACAGCCAGTCCCCAGCGATAGGCCACAGCTCCTGAAGGTCATCTGAGGAGACCCGTAGATTCAAATTTCACCTCTTCTAGATCACAAATACCAAGGGATTTATGGCAGACGGAGGAGCTCCAATGGCATCTACTGGCTGCACTGGGTCTGTGGACCCAGCTGGGAGGGACCACTCCAAAATGGAGTGGTGTCTGGTGATACCTTAGAGCAGCCTTCCAGTACTTAAAAGGGGCCTACAGGAAAGATGGGGAGGGACTCTCTATCAGGGAGTGTAGCGATAGGACAAGGGGTAACGGTTTTGAACTGAAAGAGGGTAGATTCAGATCAGATATTAGGAGGAAGAAATTCTTTACTGTGAGGATGGTGGAACAGGCTTCCCAGAGGAGTCATGAAGGCTTGTCCTGGTCTGAGCAACACAGGACTAATTTCTTTCCTAATGCTTGGGAAAGCTGTATTTTTGAAAGACTCTGGTGTCTGAATTTGTGAAGATATTTACTTTATAGCCAGCTATGGTGTGTGGGTAAGGTCTCGAGCTCGCTGGCTGCAGGGATGAGGAGGAGCAAGACCCAGGCACTTGACCCAAGCTGGCCAACAGGATTATTTCATACCATGAACGTCACATTCAATATAAAGTAGAAAGTTTTCTGCGAAGGTTGTTCCCCCTTGATGGCTCCCCCTTGAAGGTGATGATCCAGAGGACTTCTTGCCCCAGTGCCAGATCCCTGAGCCCTTCCCTTCCTCCTGAAGCTGTGGTGCTTGCAGTGTCCGACATTTGCTGTCCACCGCTGGGAGTGCTCGGCTTCCTACTGAGAGAATGGGCTGGGTATAATCCTTGTATAGTATATATGGGTATTGGGATCAATTCTTTTGTGTTAGCACCGTTAATTATCTAGTTCTATGCTATTAAATCTGTTTATCTTTCAACCCCAGGTTTCCTTGTTTTCTTCCCGATTCCCCTTCCTGGGTGGGGAGGGGTGGGATCGGGTGAGAGAATAATTGTCTAAGCAACAATAAATTGTTAAGGGTTTTCTCAAACCATAAAAGGCCCCATCCCTGGAAATGTTCAAGGCCAGGTTGGATGGGGCTTTGAGGTGTTCCTCTCCATGGCAGGGGGGTTGGAACTAGATGGTCATTAAGGTCTCTTTCAACACCATTCTGTGATCCTATGAAAACTGCTATGGAGACCCAACCATTCTGAAGCGTACGGGGTAGGGGGCACTGGGCTACGCAAATGATGGAACCCTCAACAGCGGATTCCACCCTACCACCATCCACCAGACCTCACAATGTTTGTCGCTTTCCAGACATCACAGCACTGACTGCTACAACACACAAAACCTTCACAGGGTGATGCCCCTCCATGCTCTACTCTAGGATATAAGCTTTGAGGGTAGCACGGGCTTGAACCCAGACATTGCATCCACGCTCCTGGAGGGCAAGATGTGTATGTTCATTTCTCCACGAAGCACATCCCAGTCCTCCGGTACCCATGGCAACCGAGCCTTTAATAACTCCCTGTGCTGGCAGGTCAAGTAAGCAAATCTACACAGCTCCATAGCAACAGACGTGAAATTAAAGCAGATCCCATCGGTAAAATATGCAGGAGGACTCAGTGCATACAGAATTATTATCTGGAAACACTTTTCTTTTAAAAAAATCAGCAGTAGCTATTCTGTGTAGGCCCAAAATGAAAGGTGAAGAGATGGAAGAAAAGCAAAAGTAAATGAGAAAAAGGAATAGGGTTGAAAACTGCCACAACTGTATTTGTTAAGACTGTATGTTAGAAAAGATCTCAGAAACTACATTGTCCCAAATAAAATTATGCAGTCCACATATAAGAAAGGGGTAAGAGTGAGATTAAAACTGTACAGGAAGTAAATGTTGCGTATAGTTGAACCCAGATGTCAGGATAGTTATGTCATCTGCTGTCAGGTGTGGGACAGAAGAGACGCATTCGAACCATGTACATACATCTGGGACACATGCTCAAGTGCTTCCTCCCTTTTTATTGCCAAGGTGATGTTTTAAAAAGCTGATGGAAAGCCTTCCACAAGCACATGTAATTGACCACTGTGTATTTGTTCTTTGCCAAATACTGAGCTTAGATAATATTGAGATTAGAAATCTAACGCTCAAGTTAAAGCCATCCTCATAAGGTTTAAGTTACTGGAGGAACCTGGGCTTTTGCTTGTCCTCCTTCCGCGAGCGAGCTCCTCTGCACCCCTGAGAATTTATGCTTTGCACTTATCAATAAACATGGGCACATCAAGAGATTGCTGACTATTAATTCAAACACTTTAAGGAGGTACAAAAGAAGCAAATGTATTGAGAACTTACAGTAATAGGCAAGATGCTCCATCATTTGTTATCAACTTACTTCACTCGGTACATCTTCAGCACATTTTTTGTTCTATGACCAATTATTTAAAGCACACTGAATCGGGCGTAGCTTATTTCCTAATTTCAGTATTCTTACGGACATGACACCAGCCACATACTGAACTACCTGAATATCCTCAGGAATGGAAGCACAAATCTTCCCATCTTCACCGCGCAAGTAAGGTTATCATTGATTGCAGCATGGGAGCACGGTGTACTCTGATTAAATCCTGCATTTGTAACCGGGTTAAATGTTCTTTGAAATACCCTTGTGCTTAATTATCCCTCCCCCAGAAAAGGTGCAGTCTTGGAATGTGGGTTATAAAGTACTGCTAAATAAGCACAGCAGAAAGACAGACACATTACACTGAGGTCACCAGTCTTCTCATCGCTCTCACCTTTGTGTGATCCTGCTTTTAAAATAAAGCATGCCAATTTATTTTAGGGATCAGTGAAGGCAGATTGCTACCTCCAAACACACGTTTTCTGATGGGTTTTTTTGCTGTTGTGTTTTTTTTTTTTAACAACCAAAATATGTGACCTTGCCTTAGAATACACAGTGCACCAGCAGCATTTTAAAAAGTATTTCAACTAAGAGGTAGAAGTACCAACTAGTAGTTATAAAGAACAATGAACCTCTTTGCATGCCATAGAATCTATTCAAGTTAGCACATTCTGTAACTTGGTTTTCGTATTCTGTACCGCTGTTCCTGAACAACGGGGACAACAGTTCTATTATTTTTCCCACTGCTTGCACATATTTGGTACAGAAAATGAACAAAAGACATGCAAATACAAGATACAATGTTCTCGGATAAATGCACCAGTAAAATACGTCTTTCTAATATTTTATCAGTCTTCCCAAGACAAAACAAAGTCCTATCATTGCATACTTAAGCCATCAGAAAGGTGAAGTTCTTGAGAGTGAAGTATATTTCCAGAATTACCTCTAAGACAATCCTCTTGCAGAACTTATACACCAACTCATCTGCTTTTTAAGTGAAGCACATACATACATATATATCAGTCAGACACTATTATTCCCACTCTATCATACAGAAGAGAGGGAGTGAGCTGACAAAAGAGCTGTAAAATCGTACAGCCAGATGTCAGTAATACAACCTAAATCAGAGCTTTTATGTTTTGTTTTTAAAACAACCAAAGTGACTGACTTTAGCATACAGACACATCCAGAAGTAGAGTAGCAATACGGATAAACTTATCTGCTAATTTTACACTAATGGATTAACTAGTCACTACTTTTGCTTGCAACAGGGGGCCCCCAAGAATGAGTTTCTGGACATTTAGTATCCTGGAATCTAATCCTCATGCACCAGACAATACTAAAAATGAGCAGGAAGAGCATTGCATTTTAACAGCTAGACATTTTTAACAGTGAGACTTGATTTCCAGCTAACACCAGCATTTACTATCTAATCTGTTTGGTCTATTTAGCTCTAACTGTAATAGTCTCAAATGCCCAGGGTCATTTCCCTTGCTTCCTTTTCGTTAACTACAATCCGCTCCAATGCTGATTAAAAAAGCACCCACATCTACACTGTTCTTGCAACCAATTTAAGTCCAATACAGTCTCCTCCACCTGCCTCTCCTAAAACTCCTGATAGTCCTAAAGCTTTCAAAGATTAATGTCTTCAGACTGGGACATCCTAACCTAAGGCTCATTCACTCATGACTAGACAAATTCACCATCACGAAGTAGAGAAGATCATACTGACAACACATGCTGAGTATAACACCACTTACTGTGGCTCAAAGTTGAATGACATTTTTAATTGAATAGTGATTCTTTTATTCTTTCATTTCTATGAAGTTATTATAAGTGAAATGGCAGTCCAACGAATGTAGGTGCTCTACGTGCTGAAAGCATCTGAGATTTGCTTGTTAATTTGCCAGAGTTCTCAATGACCTCCCTTCTTGAAATACAATCCATGGCGGTTCAACTGCTGTATAATCCAAAATATTACTATTTTAGTCAGATTCAGTAATAGACAGCCAGATGTTTTATCAGTAGTGAAAAATAATAACTTTTTTGCATAGTCTACTGACAGCCAGAATGGCTATTACTGAATCAAGCTGTGAATGACAGCCATCCAGTATTTACAAGGTTTGGGAACTGACCATAACTGTGGCTCACCACCATCTCCTTTCACATCTCTACTTCGCAGGCTCCTGAAGGTGCAGAAGGGACAAGTCTGAGTCAGTCTTAATGTTTTATCTTAAGTCTTAATAATTTCATGTGAAACTTCAGCAATTCCATGGGATTTAAGAGACAGCTCCAACAGTAACCTCAGCTCATTCAGTAAACTGCCCCAAGTGTGCCCATGACACCAAAAGCAAGAAAGCAAAGACCAGAACTTTGGCCAGAAATGCTGAACACAGTCAGCTGATCAGGTGCCCTTCTCAAATTAGGATACTCACAGACATTTAAATACAAGTGCATCTCTGTATTACTTTAAACATGCAAACCCTTTAGAAGTTATTGACACAACTCCCAAGATTCCCTTCATTATCTGCATGTCTATGGAAGTTTATCAATACTTTGCAGCTTGCAGATCCAGATGTGTAATCCTTGCACTAAGCATTCTAATAAAAGGAGACGAGAAAGGCTGTCAATGAAAGCAAAACAGTTCCCACTATTCTCAACAAGATGTGGACATGAGCTGCAGGAATTCAGGATGGATCTTTGCAGGAGGAGTACACCAAGAATGTGAGTATTTGGAAGCGTTTATGCTCCTGTTTATTCAATTACAGAAACTGTAGGATTCAGCACTGCATCTTAATACAGAACTAAGACTAGTGTTAATTAAGTTTTTTGTGCCTTTTTGTGAGGGCATTATCTGCAACACATTTTGGAATGCTTTTAATATTGCATAAATGAATCCCACCCAAAAGAAGGAAGAACTTAAAATCCTGAAATTAAAAGGCTTGTAAGTTTCTCCTGGAGTGGATGTTATGTATCTTCCTTAATGTTCCTGTCCTCTCCATCCTGTCCTGGGTAAGCAGGCACAGATTTTAGGCCAAATTCACCTGTAACACTGCTGTGATTCAGATTTAATGCACAATAAAAACCATTACCAGCTATCCCAAATGAATAATTTCCTCATCATTATAAATCTTTCAGAGGTTTAGCAAGATGCAGTGATAATGCATTCCAGGATTAAATATGGTTCACTATGCAAACAACATAAATTATGAACGATATCCAAATCTAGTTTCTTAATACTTCAAGAGGTGAAGATGACTTAGATCCATAAAACAATGCCTTAGGCTGTTAGAGAAAAAAAAGCTATGTCGTATTTCATATTTTGAAGTCTAGAAAAGAAAGATGAAGTGATGTTGCTAGAGTAGCAGAAAAGCGTTGGAGCTTGGGAACAGCCTAAAAACATCTCAGGGTTCATTCTCGGTGCTATCCCACTCTGACATTTCCTGAATTATCTAAATATTTGTGTGAGTGTTACTTCTGAGATTCAGCATGTTCCAAGAAAACAATCATGGAAACATTAATTTTCGGCAAAATGACAGGCATTTTGAAGGTGTACACTAACTGATGTACTTGCCTACAAAAATGTAGTGCAGGACAGAGCCTGTAAAAGATAGTGGTAGGCTGGACTTTTTGTCTCTCGTGTCTGGCTCCTACTATGTAGTCATTATCACAAGACATTTCAGATAAATATAAAGTAGAGGTTATCTCCATAAATTAGTAGGGGCTTTTGGTAGAGAGAAGGGTATTATGCACAACTCCTTTTGCACTGTAGTTTGAGGTACCCAGCTGCACACAGAACTAGGTTACGTATGACAAGGACACATTGCTGTGATTCTCCTCCCACGTCCCACTTCCCTTCTGCTGCTCCCTTGTTACTCCCTGTGTGTTTTGCTACGTGACAATACCTCCTCTTTGCACAAGGCCTAGATCTTCCCGACTGAGTCACCAGAAATTCATGCGCAAGTAGGTCATGGGGAAGAGACTGGATCCACCTGAAGCCAAGAAATAGCAATGGGAGAGAATTACATTAACCCCTGTGGCCAACAGTGAGGAAAATGAACCCCAGCTGTCCCCTGGTGTGCTCTCAATTTCAGGAATGTCCCTCACCTGTGTCAGCTCTCACACTGACTACGATGTGGTTTTTGACAATATTCCACTAAAAAGGTGTGAGAGGTTTGGCAGGAAAAACTTAGAATCACCCTGTAAATCAGGCCTGGTTCGGGCTCTGAGAGTTTTGATGGCTCTCAGGAGTGATATGCTTGAACACTGGAGATGAGTTTTCCAACGTTAGAGATCAATCAATGCAGAGGTATCAACAGCTGCAGAACGGCCCACCTACAAGAGTATCTACATACCTAAACTAAGTCCATTGAAAAACCTGAAATAGTACTATCAACTAAAATGAAGATGACTTCTGACTACTACTACAAAAGACTAATAACTTGATATTATAGATGAATTTAAGTGTAATAACTGAAAACAATGAAGTAATTTATTGAAACAAGTGCATAACTGTTTTCGATGTGTATAGGACTCTTCAGTAGAAAAAGAAAAACTTTCAACATTCTTTTTCCACATTTTGCTAAGCTACATCCATATTCACATACAAAATGGTTGTGGTAGCCATGGCTGCGGATTTGACTGTCATTAATCATATTCACTGCATTCTGCCTGCATTAGATTCCTTGATTTTAATGGAACAGAAGACAAACCTTGAAAAAATCTTATCTATCATTCATTACGCAAAGCAATGGAAGACTGGGAACACTCAAGTAACACAGTGCTATGAAATGAGCTGAAGAACTTGCAGGGACAGCAGTAAGTCAGATTTAATCAGCTCTTTCAATGACCAAGCCAGGGAAGAGTTTTTGCAACAGATTCTCCACTGTTTCTGGATTAAAAACAGTACTGGTAAATCTGAGCTGGCTCCTCATGAAATTATCTAAATTGCTTCCAGAGGTAAAATGACTCTGGAAACAACATAGCAAGGAGGGACCTGAGCTGATAAAACCATGTCAGTTCTGCAGCTGGCTCTGTACAGGGTCAAAAGCCTTTCTGTCTCCATGATTAATGAAATAACAGCACAAATATCCTGACCATTTGCAATCAAGTGCTGCGTGTATATGAATCACAAAAGCATTTTATATCTATTTGTTAAAATCACAGCAGCTAATGACGCACCAGGATATTTAGTCTTGGATGTGCGACGAGCAGGTGCTGATTTAGTTGGTGGTCTGAGGTGGCCCATTAGCCAGAGGCAACGGAAGACATGCTCTTGATTCAGCCAATGCCGTATGGACCTACATCTCCCTCACTCCCACGCGTAGGCTGCCCCTTATCTTGCCTTGGTTTGACGTGTTTTATCCCCAGAGCTATCACAGCCTGGCAGCATAAACTTCAGGCAGGATCCAACAATATGGGTAAAATTAGAAGACTATAATTCTCTGCTTTGATAGTAACAGTCATTTACCTTTGGCCAGCGAAATATGTGTGCAATTACTGTGAAATAAGATAAAATCCATTTCAGTTGTTATTTGACATCACCATCGAGCCTCATAAAAGAACGTGAAGACATCAATTAATTATATTACCATGAAAAACCTAATACCCGATAGTGTTTTCAGAGCTTGCAGGTGTCTCCATAGGAAGAACCCAACTTTTTTTTTTTTTTTTTAATTTACTATCAGCATTCGTGGTATCACAGGCAGCACAACACAATATATGTAGACACCTGTAGATGTATCAGTCAATTAGAAAGTGTAATTAAAGAGATGAAAGGAACTATACTATACTTACCGGGCTTTACAAGGCTTGTCTTTGTCTCCTTCTTATATCGAGCCAGCTGTGGATTCCCTTCACTCATTGTCCCTGGACTGAATTTCTTCCTGGAGAAGTCTCCATCGCTGCCAGTGCAAAAACTGATTGGACTGTTTCCAGCATCAGAAGGAGTCTTAACTGGAGATACTGACTGGCTACTAGGACAGCCAGTGTCATCTGAAGAGAAAAGGGAAAACATCAACAATTCTAACTAATAAATACATGAACATTAGCAGAATTTAAAAAAACAAACAAACAAAAAAAGGTTTTGGGCTACAGCTGTTCAGTCAGTTACCTGGTATGCACAACCCTGGCTCTGAAACCTGGCGAGAAGCTATTAGTTTCTCCCATTTTGTGAAGAAGTCTTGAATACCTTATGGCAGACTGAAATGGCAAGCCCTTGTTTCACTAAGTGGGACAAAATACAAAATCAGGGGCTACACAATAAAAACTCGGATCTAAGGTAAATTCTCTTGACTCGTCTAGGTTAGGGAATGTTATGGCATGAAGAAATGCACGTAAGACACAAGAAGGGCTTGTGTAGTGAAAGCAGATGAAAACCAAGCACGGGCCACATGCTCACCTTCGAGATACGCTCCTATCTGAACAACAAGTGAATGACCTAGCGCCCATATGCAGAAAGCCAGGACTTTCATTTAATTGCAATTAATAAAGGTTTCTCAAAATTGTGTTTCCTTTTAAAGCAACCATGAACGCAGAACTCATCCTTTGGCAAGTGGCTGTGAGGTACCTGGTTCTGAAGAGAGTGTGTTATACACAGACTGTTTTTCTTTAAAGCCAAATTCCTCTTGAGGGCAAACCAGCACTTCACAGCATCAGCAGCCACCTTGGGAACAGACCCACGTTCCAGACCTCCAGGAATACACACACTCCAGGTCTTGACAATTAAATGCAAAATAAGAAGTCTGAGTCCAGGTGAAATCCACATATCAAACATCCCCTTCATCTAATCACATCTCCTGTAATTTCAGCAATCACAGCTCCCCTAAGTCATGGTGGTTTTAGAGATACACAACAAAAACAAACAGGCTACTCTGACACTGGGAAGCCTCAAATATTTACTCTCCTGGAGAAATGTAATTGTTTGTTCTTTCCCACGACAAATGAAAGCTGCCATCTTAATTATGCAATTGCACTCTGCTCCTGGTGCGAGATCTTTACCTAACATGAAACTCAAAGAAGTACCTGCAACTGAGCCAAATAATTTGCATGACCATATCGCACTTACCACTTCCACCCTGGTGATAATTCAGGTCAAGCCTGATCTTGCAAGCAGCTTTGCATGGACAGATAGTTTAAAAAGTCAGTATATGACTGTTCATTTATGAGGCAAAAGGGGCACTCCGTAACTACCTGACCCCCTCCCCGCCCACCTCCCCTCTGCAGGAAAGAGCAGCTCTTGCTATTATCAACTACTGGCTCCCTCAGGACAGTAAAACAACCTCAGCCTTTCATGTGAACCAGTTTTCCTTCGTGCCTGGCTGGTTACTCTACCCTTACCTATTTGCTCCCATGTTCTGCTTCTCATTTCTGTGTGTCCTGCCTCCAGTACTGAGCAAGGTACCCAAAATCGCTGACTGCCCAAAGCACGCTAGATGCATGAGCACGTCAGAGCAGGCAGCAGCAGCCCGAGGCGTTGATGCCTCAGCCTCTGCAACCTGCGAGATACGAAGCCCAAGCACAGGGCAGCCCAACCCGTGGCTAGAATATTACTTCCCAAGGCAGAAAGGGCAGTAACGGTGCAAAGCACCTAATCCAGCTTAATCGTCTTTCATTCCTTCAAAGCAGCTCAACTAAGCCCAAAAGCATCTCCTTTTGCCACCTTGCTGCTGCTTTTTGCAACTCAGAATTAGTTCCTGGAAAAATAATGGGAAAGAGAAGACTGCTAATAAGGTTTTCAGCCCATCCCTGCATTCATCCTAACTAAAGCAGGATTGTTGCCCACAAGATTTTTAGTTTACTTTTTACCCTTTCCATTCCCATCAACATCACAATATAACTCAACACACAGAAGAGAGAAGGTGGCATTTCCTCCCAGATCAGGACCCATTTCCTTTCCTCAAGGGTTCAAAGTCTCTTCTGGAGGCTGAATGAACTACCTACAGGGCAGTGGATCAGCACAGCTGAGTGAGCATTTAAACTGCATTTAAGCAGCTCCTACAGCTATGTCCAAAGTGTCTTCTCTTTAGAAGGACACAAACAGTTATAATCAAATATACTCAGAAAAAAAGTTCATGCAGTTTCTTTTTAATCATGACCTTCCCACTTAGACGTTTCTCTATGTGGCACTATTTTCAAAACTTTGTGTTTAAAAAAAAAAGACAAGAAACTATTAATTTCATCTCTCCAGCAATAAAATCACTGCAATACTTGGACAGGTTCTGCACATCTCACAGATGTGTTTTATATGGGAGATTTCATGTACAAATAACTCCCAAAGCTACAGAGATGCTACCTGGAAGAACCTCAGGAGCTGATGAAACCTTTAAGCAATAAAAGAACTAGACTACAATGTTAGGAATCAGAGCATTAAAAAAACCCCAACCAAATATGTAAAACTAACTGCCATAAGGAAATAGGGAAGCTAAAGAAAGCATACAAAAATAGCATTAAAAAGATATTTTAACTACCACCCCCCCACACTTGTCTCTGATATCACACTGCTGACACTGTATGATCAAATTATGCCGTATCTACATATCCTTGTTTTACCCTTAAGGACTTCAGCTTTCATTGCAATGGGGCATTTATTATAGGAACAAATGAGCCTGGCACAAAGAACTATAGCTGTTCTCTACTCATACCACTTGTGACCTTTAGACACACCAATAACCAGGTGAGCATTCCCACTCCAGCTGAAGTAAATGAATGATTTTATTGTTCCCTCTCCCCTCTGATCATTTGGTTGTTGCTTTTTTTTTTTTTAAATGTAATGTATAACTCTTACTCCTTCTACCTAGTTTTAGCCAGAAATGTGAACAAAATTACAAATTTTCCAAATCTAAGGCAAGCTCCCGAGAAACATTTTTCCATGTCAGCTTTTCACGGTGCCTTTTGAAGAATCAAAATGTTTACTGTCACAGAAGGGACCAGCTGCATACAAAATACTGGTGCCCACCACCGAAGGCAAACAAAGCTGTGCTGTACCCTAGGGGGAATCCACCTCCCAGCCGACTTGCAGCTCACTCTTCTTGCAAAAGGCAAGTCCTGGGGAGCACTGAGGTGCTATCCAGCTGTCCAGCACAAGCCAAATTGCCTGCACTTATCTTCATTCTTCCCTGCTAACGAAGCCTTGAAGGGCCATGTAACCGTGTTTAATATTGCAGGTGAGTGCCCCACAGAAAAGCGGCAGACTTGCCAATGGACCTTGACCGCGCATCAGGCTGATGGTCCCTCCATCCCGCAGGCAGCCCGACTGCCTGCTCCGCTCGCTGCCACAGCCAGCACCTCTGCTCCTCGCCTGCAGGAGGAAGGATGCGGCCGCCGCCGTGTGGGTTCCATATTTCCTGCAGACCTGTAGGCTCCTCCACCTGCCCAGAAATGGGCCAAGATAAGGAATGTGTCCCCAAAGTAGGCAATGGGGTAACAGGAGCAGACGAGCCCACGATGGGATTCACGTTCTGCTGAAGACAGGATGCGAATGTAGTTTTAAGCCAGGTCAGTTACGGATTCAGTCCTATAACTGGAAAAGAGTTTTACCCCAGTAAGGATTTCAGAAATACCGACAGACCTGATTCACCTTCTCAGGCATGCGAGCATCAGGAAGTTAGAAGAGAGAAAGCTAGCAAATACTGCTGTGAAAGTCCATACTTGTGATCTTGCCTGTATTATTTACTTGCACAAGAGGGAAAACCACATAAATTTATAACACACAACTTCCATTGCTTTCTTAGCAACATTCATGGTGTCTTTTTTCACAGTGGCCTCCTAAGAGTGTTGTGGGAGTAGACTTTCCCTTTGAACATCAGCTGGATTTCATCACTGAAACTCTACATCCAACCCCTCTCCCAGATCAGACATGCTTGCCAAGTTTCAAAGCCAAGCACGGGATAGTGTCTCCTCAAACAAACAATCAGGGAAGTTGCTCAGAGCACGCTGACATTTGCATGCACTGACTAGCTTTCAAATAGTAAAGTCAAAGTATAAACAACAGTGTTAAAGACAATAATACCCCAACCCAAAATATTGTTCTCACTGACTTCAAGGCCGTATGTTGTGACTTGGTAATTTTCTCTGATTTTCTGGGCACAGAGACTTTAAAGTTTCACTGGAATATGCCTCAGAGCCCTCTTTAGAAAAATACTGCCTTTTCCTGAAGACATCAAGAAATACTAAATTTACAAGCTCCTTATGTAATTCATCCAAATAATTAATGATGCCCTCACTGAGGAACCATCGACTTATTTCTACCTTTGTTCCCAGCTGCCAGATCTAGCTATGCATTTTTATGACTCTGAACTCTCCATCCTCTGCCTGACCCCTTGTCCCACTTTGATCTTCTTTCAAGGTTCCCTTGACCAATATTCAGGTTGTACACACTCTGTATTTCCACTAAGAAATGTGGATTCCAGAATTAAACACGGGTCTCTAATGAACTTTTACCAGTTCTTTGTACCAAGGCAAAAATTGTTTAATGATTCTTCCTAATGGTTCCCTTTCCATTCATACCAGGATCTGCTAGTCTGGGATGCCAGACTCCAGCCAGCATCTAGCCACAGCTCTGCCAGAACAGCACACCAAGAGCTGACTATTGACAGTGAACCACCAAGGGTATTTCAGAATTTTTCAGGATAACCTCCCATTCTGCTTGTATGTTCCACATTTTCTGACCACCTAATTGTTGCTTTGGTCTTCTTTTCGTGACTGGTCTTCTAGCACAGGGGTGTTTTATGCATCAATGAAAGTTACTGACAGGCACCAAAGGGGACACATCATCTAGCTTCCACCTGCTAAGGCCCTTTCTGTCTTAAGTAGAGAGAAAGAGGCTCCTCTGAAGGGTGAGGCAGAACCACAGCCCAATTTAAGCTTCTCCAGTCATTCTACTACTCTGAGTCACTGTCTGGAGGATCTCATCTCTTTCCATTGACTAGCGCAACCACAACTTGGGCAGCGGAACCAGTGAGGCGTAAGGGCTCACTGCCTAGTCAGAAACCATTGCCAACAGGAGATTCACAATGTCATTCTGGAACAATTGGGCAACACAAAGGACCACAGTAAAAGCAGCAGGATGAAACTTAACGGTATAAAAAGAGTATCACACATAGAAAGTTAGAGGTGGAGCATATTCACAAGGACACCATCAAGCTCTCGTAAGTAGGAGTCTAACTCCTATCTCATCATGACACTGAATGGTCCTCTGGAGGCACCCTCACCTGCCCGGCAATGATTTAGGGAGCACAGAGTAAGTGTGAATATTCTCCTCAGATCCTATTGGTTCTAAAATATTTCATTTTTACTGCAGCCATTCCAGTAGGAGATTTTATGTACTCTAGTTTAGTCATTTGCTACAAACCATTTGTCACCTGCAAACCTGCAAAAGCACGTAGACTGTAGAAAAAAACATGTACTAACTTCACTAAAAGTAGAGTCCTAAAGATGCTACGCGTTTTGGTCCTTCTGGTCAATCCTAAACTCATTTTACAGCTATTTTTAAGATCGGTTGGGGTAGGTATTTAATAAAATTAATCAGAATATTATGTGCTTGTGAGGCAACTGTCTTACTGGGAGTCAAACACACAAAAGTAAAGCAGAATCATAGAATCATAGAATGGTTTAGGTTGGAAGGGACCTTGAAGATTATCTAATTTCAAACCCTCCTGCCATGGGCAAGGACACCTCCTACTAGACCAGACTGCTCAAAGCCTCATCCAGCCTGACCTTGAACACTTCAAGAGTTCTGCACTGAAGAGCAACCAAAAACTATAGCTGTGTCAGGAAAAGAGAGGTTTATTTGACAAGGCCTACTTATACGAAATCTCCTAGGCAAATTAATTCCACATTTAATCTCTAAGTCTCTGCAGACAGAACTAAACTATGCTCTATTTTGCCTGTGAATGAAGGCAGGCTAGCAGCTCCACCACTCCCTGAGGTCACCCAGAGAAGCCGTGCAAACTCTTCTTCTTGAAGGTTTTCTAGACTCAGACAAACAAAGCCATGGCTGATGTGACATAGTTCTGGAAACAGTCCTGCTTCAAAAAGGAGGCTGGATGAAATGATCTTCAGAGGTCCCATACAACTTACATGCTTAGGATCATACTTTTCCTTTACATGTTTAGATATTCCACAGCTGGGAATCACCCTGTTTTTCCTAGTCCACCTTTAAACGCGGAACTATTAATTTTAATGTTCTAATCACAAAATCTAACCCAGCAGTGAACTAAGTAAAATCAAGACATCTTCAGCTCCTTCTGATTGTTGCTGAGGTTTCTGTTATTAATATACAGGCAACTTTTACACCTGTTCCTCACCAGCCCCTTTGAGTTTGCTTCCATCACACCCAGAGGCTGACCACTAATGGTCACGACTGAAAACTTACTATGGAAGCTGCTCACTGAATTCAACAAGAGGTCCTCTCTGGTCGCTCACAGCATGGCATAAAGGGTGACAGGCTCATATTGTGTAGAAGAGGCAAGAAGGTGGTGAAAGAAGGTGGACTGAACTGCTCCCAGAGCACGGGCACCTTTTACCATGCAGTATTTCCACTAAACATGTCCTTAAAGGTATCAGCTCTTCATCTGACTGTACAACAGCTGAGTTACACTGAAGCAGCAAATTTTAATTGACTTTGGCAGCGAACAATGCCTCTGCTAATCTTCCTTCTATTTGAACATTTCACTAATAAGCAGGACTGATATGAGTTCTGGGAAACCATCTGAAAAAAGGACCATACAATTGTGGTTTACTGGCTTTGTCATTACATTTATAACACCACTAATGGTATTAGTATTACTGGAAAAAAGCATCAAAGCTTAATAGTAAAACTATCAATAAAAATAATACTGTTACTAGGAGAGCGCTGTGGTCAGGAATACCACAGCCCCTAGAGTTTTGACAGCACATCACAGATAACATTTGGACAAGGGCTTTAAGATATTAAAGACTGAGAATCCATATGAAAAATTTAAAGAAAAGTTGTAACTAAAGATCAGGAGAGGAAAGAGTCTCAAAAAGAGACAAAGAAGAGTTTTGGCTGTTAGGTAGGGTTTTTTACACACTCTAGTAGACCTCACTAACCTTTCCTAAGGCAAATAGCTAGAAGTGGAGCTACTGCTGCTACCTCTGGTGTGACAGCCTTAACTACATGCAGTGTAAAAAATATTACCCACTTCATATCAACATTATGTGAAATGTATGTATATATAGATGGGGTTTTGTGCATGTGGTTTTACGTGCTTAATTCACTTCTGCAGCAAAGGAATAAATTATAAGTATCCCATTCAATTTTGAAGTTACCATTTTTGGAAATAAATGTCTTCAATAGACCACACAGAAATTTATACCTGTTCCTCAACTGGTAGAGCATGTTGTACTCCTCTGCTTTCATATAGCTCTGCTCCATGGCTGACAGTATATGACTGTGACCCTCACAGCTTCAACATCACCTCACAACATTGCATTGTTTACTTTCTAAAGAAGCTTGGAAACTACACGTGTTCCATCCATTGTTGTTTTATGCATTTTTTTTTTTAATAGCAACCAAAGCCAGAATGGCACTTAGCACCACCACAGAACTCACCCACTATGTTTGGTTATTGATACATATATATCAAAACACTATTCCAAAATTTCAAGGACATATATTAACCCTATAAATGTAGGGTTAAAACATGTCATGTAGAATTTCTTTTACCATGTCAAGATTCTCTTATAATACAAAAGAAATCAAAGACTTCTGATTGAAGGTTCATTTCTGCTACCAGTTGTGATGTTCTTCAATTCGCATGGCACCATTCAACTCAATATAAAATTGCAGGAAAATCACTGGAAGACTTAAGAGTATTAGATTACGCAGTGGCGGTGAAGAAAATACACAATATAGTTTAGAATTCAGTCCACAGTACACAGCAAGCTGCGACAAACAGGGTAGTAGAAAGGGTGAGGTACTGACTGTTCTCAGGACATCATCCAAAACGTGCCAGAGACAACGGGAACTCTTCTGACCTCAGGAGGCTCTGGGACAGACTTTAAGCGTTCACAGTGCTGACAGACACACAAAAAGGTGACAACAAACATTCAAAAGGTCACATATTTTGGCTTCCAGGTGTTGTTGTGTGGCCCAGGAACAAAAGGATTGTTACTTAGTAAGAGGGAATAAATAGTGAAGCTGAAAGGGAAGCAGGGGAAAGCCAAAAACTGAGGCACGGGCAGGCTTTGCTCTTTAATACCTAGGCACTTTTCTCATTTCCATGTTTGGAACAGATCTCCGTATCACAGAAACAGAACTGGTGGTTAACAACATGAAGCAATAATAAATTATTGCCCGTAAGCAAGCCCAGCAGGAAATTCTCCAGGGAAGCTGCAGTGAGGAAAGGAAGCATGTCACCAGTGTCGCCCTTATGCAAAGGCCATATGTGCATTTTTGAAAGCAGATTTTGTTTCAATGCTTTTGTAAATTAATATCACAGTGATTATTGAACTGCCTTACAGAGTGCTGCAAACCAACGTGCCAGAGAAGACCTCCACTTCAGAAGTCTGGAAGAACGGCAAAGGAACTGTGGAAAAGTGTAGCATAAAAGACTGCAGGAAAGAGAAGCTAACTTTCAGTGTCACATACTTGTGCACTTACAAGCATATCTCTTTGATTCAGTAACTCAGACTGAAAAAATGGCAAATAAACCAATCAGGAACTATTTAAATAAAATATTTCTTCTTATGACAATAAACAAGAAGAATGGCAGAGCTCACTGTTCCCATAATAATACATACCTATATACATACATATATATGCACGCACAAATAATAGAGATAATTGTTTTCAGTAATTCATAATAACTCTCTGAAAATTTGTTTTCCTCTATCTTTTTCTATTCAGAAATATATATGAAAGTACACATACTTTGATAGTGTAGTCTTCAAGGCTAGCTGGTTTGCAGTACAGTGCTCTAGCAAAGAAACTGATTACCGGAGTGTGAGAAGGCACAGCATTTCATCCAGTAACACCCATACAACGCTTCTCCTCTCGTCTGTGGCTGGCAATATGGGTAGCGCATTCACATTGACTTTAATAAACCTGCCTAAAGCCCACATGTTTCTTCTGATATACGCACGGCAAACTCAGCCCCAGCATCCACCAACAGCTGGGCCAGTTGGCAAATAATCTCCGAGTTCAAGGGGACCGTGCACAGCAGCAAGTGAGCGGGACACAGTAGCGCTGCGATTCCTCTTGCGGCACTTGCAGCCTGGGGCTTACAGAGCAGGCACGGTACCAGAGCGCATTTATTGTGCCACGCATGAAAAGAGCAAGATTTAAACAAAATCTTTGCACCAGAAAAGAACAAGTTATGAAAGAAATCTGAAAGAAAAAGCAAACCAGAAGTTCAGCTCCTGTTTTTGAAAACTTTGTTGGCGTGAGTCACAACCACTCATGTGCAGAGACACCACTGTTTTCCAATGGCCCGTAGTACTACGCAGTTTAGTTAAAAAGGCGATTTGCAGGTAAGCCCAAGAAAAGAGGAACCATTTGCCATGGGAATAAAACAGGTCCTCCTGAAGTCTTTTGCTGACCTGATTATTAAATGCACAAGGGCTTCCTGAGAAGCTGCATCTCCGTTAGCAAAGCACCGCCGCGTTACCTGCAGAAACTCAGGCAGCTGAAGAACGGCTGAAGGGAAAGCTTGGGCGTAGCAGCTGTTCTTCACAAGGAGGCATTTAAAAGTATATCGCAAACCAACTTCCTTTCAAAATGAAAAGCTAAACAGACTGTTACTGAGCTTAGCACGCCCAGGCGGCCTTCGAGCCAATACGCAACTGGCTCGGTGTCAACAGGACGTGTACACAAAAATAACGCCCCGCCCCAAGTATCCTATTTCTTACACGGCAAGCACTGTAACTGGAAGTGCCAAAGGCAGCCCAGTAGTGGCTCCGCCGGGACCTGTGAGCGGAGGGTTCCTTGGCAACCTTTTGACATCGTGCTCTCCTCCCGACCGACACGGAAAGGGTGCCCAGACCCTTCCAAGCCGAGCGCAACTTATGGGGAAAACACACATGGCAGGGGCAAGCCCTCGGTAGCAGCCGAGCCAGAGGAAGCTGCCGGGAGAGTGTTTTTTCACCATTTGACATCACACGAGTTCCGTGGCCAACATCCAAGCCGAAGGAGGGCAGCGGCTGGAGGAAGAGAAGTGTTCCCATATCAAATGACAAACAGCACCCCAGATGCGCTATGATTTTAAGGAAGGATGGTGCACGGTGAATACGGATACAAAGGCTCAGCTTGCCTACACAACATCCAGAAAGCATACATGTTTTCTTGGCAGAAACAGAGAATATTAAAACCACATTTTGTCAGGAATATCACAGATAAGATTACCAGTCTCACCATGTTTCATACGGACTTACGAAGCAAAACTGACATAAAGTCAATTGCAAATAATTGACCAACACGATCAACCGAGTCTCTGATCCAGTCACTCAAGACAAAGAGGGAGCTGATCACACAAATTTAAAACTTACCTCAGCCAGAACTAACAACTTCTTCAAAAGAAACCAAGCATTAAAACAAGGCATCTCTTGTCTGTTGCCAAGAGGCATTTTTTGCTGCTGCCACCATGCTCGCAGCACTGCCACGGTTCCCAAAGGTTCCCCCTACAGCAGGGAAGACCCTGCTGCTCTGATTTAGAGAGAAAGAACTCCCATGCCTTCACTTACGTGTTGGGACCAATGTAAGCACCCAGGGAAAATGGACAACCTCAGAAGCTCTAGGGAATCAAGCAGGAAATACATATTTAAATGGATGAGGAAAAAAAAAGTCCTTTATACTGGGGGGAAAAAGAAATCTGATTATAACCACTTGGTATCAATAATGAAGGAAGAAAGGTAGAGAGCAACTTGTCGAGAGAAGGGTAAAGAGGAAAGAAATTATTCCAGGGGTCAATTCACACTATCTGCTGCTTATCAAGAACCTTTTGGAGTTTAATGCTCCAAAGAAGTTACAAAAAAGACATTTATCCAAATGCACACGAGCTTTCTCATACTGCCATCACACTAGCATTCCTCATATTATTCATCCGCTCACCTCTCCCAAATGTTTTACTTGCTAATTTAAAATACACTTTCTGCACATGCTGCCTTGCAGTTAGGATGATAAGTGCCTAGGCCAGCCTCCAGGAGAGGCAGGTTGGAGTCTGCAGCCCCTCCACTCACCTCTCCACGCAGATACTTGCCATCCCCCTCCCCAGAGACAGGAGCCAGCAGCCACCTGCTGCCGCTGGGGAATTTCAATCTAAATTAGGCATACGACGATATGGAATGTTTTTAGGTAGAAGACAGGGAAGAGACATCAGAGTATAACTGTCATACCTGCATCACAGTGAAAGCCCAGCAAACCTACCAACAACAAAACCACGTACTGGGGTGGAGGACAGTACTGTGACTGATCCTTGGCTGCATAAGGTCAGAAGACTCACAGCAGTCCAGCTGGGTAGTCCATACCTCTACAGGTGCTGCAGGCAGCTTGAGAAGCACAAAGATCTCATAGGGAAAAAAAAAAAAAAATCAAACTAAAGCAACACAGCATTCATGGAAGACTGAAAGATGAATAAAGAAAATAAAAATCTGGACAGTTGTGCTTCAGAGGCAGGTTAAGAAACCAGCATCGCACTCTTGAATAGCTCTGTGAAAGGCACCTTAAAACTGTCAAGCCGTGAGATCAGACACACCCAGCGTAAATACGAAGCTCTGCTGAGACTCAAGACGCAGCCCTTACAGTGCAGTAGGACAGCAAGGGTAGGGCTTTGGCAGTTCTGCCTGGAGTAGATCTGAAGAACGTGATACAGACCCAAAAGATATCATAAAAAAGAATGCCAGTAACCAGCATGAAAGGCTTGTCAACACACAGGGAAAAAAAAATCAGGCTAAAAAGCAGCCATTTGGGAGAGATCATAAAAATAATGCATTTCTAGAAAGCTTCAAAAGATTTTTACTCCCTTGTCTCTTACGAGGCAACAGGCAGACTCAAACAGGTAAGGTGGCGGGATTCAAAAGGCATGGGAAAAAGATTTCAGCATGTTGTTTGTTTAATGCTCTGCATTGTTCATTAAACAATAACCAAACAGATCATTCCACTGAGCCTGAATTGCAAAATCTATCCAAGCTAAGAAGGAAATGGTAGACTCAAATATGGATATTGTGTTCCTCATTTAGGAAAATTGACTGTTCTTGTACACAGTGTTCAATACACTTTGCTTTTTGTTAAAAGAATTTAAAAAAATAATCTGATCCACTGTAGTGAAGACAAA
Organism: Chionis minor; assembly: GCA_013398295.1. NCBI lineage: Eukaryota > Metazoa > Chordata > Aves > Charadriiformes > Chionidae > Chionis > Chionis minor. The sequence continues at coordinate 48,873 of VZSF01009115.1, forward strand.
GATAAATATGAGCGTTTCTGGCTGTTCTCAGGAAAACCTTTTGTAATTTAAACACTTGATGAACAAACAAAAAAGAAGTTCAGGAACTTGCTCTGATATTATCTATTACAAAAATACCTGTTATAAATCAGATTTGTAGTTAGAGAGAGAATGTTATGCTCTCCAAAATACTATTAAAACCAAATTTTTAGTCACCAAAATATCTTTAAAATTACCACATGCATATAGAATCTACGGTGTTCATGACAGGACCCTCAATGCTGTTACCCACATGCGTAATGTCATACATGGTGAAGTTTCACTGAATTAAAGGATTACTCACCACTAGTAGGTATCTGAGTCATTCACTGCTAGCTGAGGGACTTGAATTGTGCTAAACTCTACACAGGAGAAATATTTAACAGGAAAAATCTGGTTTCAAGTTGTCCCTGAAGTAAAGGGATATACTCATTTCGAAGAGCAAATGAGACTTTTGTGGTCTACAGTTGGAGAGCAGGAGTTTACTTCTGGTATGCCACCCAGCTATTGCTCTCTGCAGAGGAGACATCATGCTCCCTTCACGCCTGGCGACACACTTCTCAGGAGAAGACTGAATTCTCAAATCAACAAAACTCACTGCAGTAAGACAGTAAAAACTTCACCTACATATTTTGTTCTGATTCGCGCATGGAGATTGTCACAAAACTGAAAGGAATTGTGGTGTTTGACCCACATCCAATGCCCTTAATTGCAGCTCCCCTGTACAACAGACCCTTTGGCTTACGTACAGGCTTTTCAGAATGCTTCAAACCCACGCTGCAGTTTTTAAGGCAAATCTTTCTCTTTAAAGCAACTATTCTGCCGCAGTAAAACCGCCAACTTTTTTGCGGCGGATAGCAGAACTCGAAATGGAAACATCTGGTGTCACTTACGGACACATATGAAAAGAACAGATACTGGGTTTCCCTGGAAAAATCGATGGTTGCCCTTCTTCATCTGCAAAGCGGGATGCTGGGTAGGCTCGACAGGAGCCTGACACATGGATGCTGCGTTTGTGGGGGGGAAAGAGGAGCCTCGGGGGGCGGCGTGGTGGGGTCCACTGTGACCCCCAGGCTAAGGACTGAATTGGGGTGGGGAGATTTGGGGTGG
>VZSF01009115.1:50348-86436 GCA_013398295.1 Chionis minor
CCTGCCGCTGCGGCGCTGGGGGTGGCGGAGCCCGGCCCCGGCCCCGCCGCCGCCGCCGCTCCCCGCCCCGACACGTGGTGCCGCCGCCGCCGCCGCCGCCGCCGCCCGCCCCGAGGTGGCGGTGGAGACGGGGACGGCGGCGGGGAGCGTCCCCCTGCCCGCCTGGGCAGCCCGCACCCCCCCATCCGTCCCTGTCGGTGGGCTGCCGAGGGGTCCCTTCGCCCGCGCCCTGGAAAAAAAAGCCGTTAAGGAGCGGGAAGGTGTTAAAATCCCGGCAGGTTTTATAGATTTCTTATAGAATTTCTTATAGATTTTTTATAGAACCAAACCAGATGCGTAACGGAGGGCAGATGCTACTGGCGCGAGCGTGACGGATAGACACCTTTACCAACAGCAAAACGCCGCCGATGCTTTCCGCCCCTCGTTATTCAGCGGCAGCTTTTCACGGAACGCACAGAGAAAACGCACCTAAAAAACTTTAATTCCCAGTCAGTACGCCGCATAGTAGGTTGTGGTGTTGTCTCTCTTACCTTTCATCGCAGTAATTGCCGTTGACCCCCCTATTGATTAATGCACATGTGTTAACCTCCTTCATCTGCTCCCCAGAGGGTGCCTACTTAAAAGACACGCATGTATTAGCGGGACGGCGGCCTGGGCTGCGTGCATATAGCTGAAAAGGCCTTCTTTTCCCCAAAAAGGATGATGAAATTCTCAATGTGAAGCTCATTTGAGGTTCCGCACAATGGCTGCTTATAGGACTTAAGGAACTTGCGGAAACGGTACTTTCGGCAATAGTATTTTTGGGAAATGATTGCTGTTGCATGTATGCGTCCTACAAAGGGCCTCGGTTCCTGTTGGGAACTTCTGTTTGCTATTAGACCATAAATATTAAATACTGTCTCAAAAATAATTAAGAGCAAATGTGTTTTTAAGTGCAGCGCAGAGAACATACCATCAGTAATAGGAAAGGTGATGCATTCGTCTAGGCCTGGAACAGGAAAGAGGACGCTGGTGAGTGCTGACACACTGATTGTTGCATATACAAACAGTTATAATTACTAATTTATTAACTTGGCGTCAGGATTAGATCCATTACTTATGTAGAGCTCCAAGCTATGCTCTGCCAAAAAGATGATACCATCCTCCCCTGGCAGCGTCAAGACATCTATAATTCAAAGAAGTAAGATAGTCAGAGCTGAAAAAATGCTTAAAATTCCTGTATTAAAAATGCTGCCTGTTTATAAGATACCTTCTAAGCACTGGAACATAACCTTCCTGAGGCACAAAAGAGCAGGAAGATTCCTGGACCTTTCCCTACTGGTCCAAGACTGTTTTAATGGAAAACAGAAAATTGCAAATCACATATTTTAATCAGACATATTTGCTCTTCCATTCGGTAGCAACCAGGGCACCTGAGACCATGGGCTTCTCCTGCGAGCTGCACGTGGCACGTGTGCGGTGGAAATTTCCCATGTACATTTACAAAGCTGTTGTAGTGGCAGAAAGAGTAAGAAGAAGCTGTGCAGCAGCTCTGCCATTGCCATAGTAACTCGGCTCGAGAGTTGATGATGATGATTCAGTTGTCGGAGCCTGCTTTATCTTTTTCCATTTCGAGCTCAAATTTCTTGCCTTGCTAAGAAACAAGATAGGAAAAGTGAAGTCTTTAAGCTGCCTCAGGATTCATAATGGGATGTGATTCCCTTTGATCTCCTCTCCTTTTTGCACAGAGATTTACGTTCTTATCATAAATCATAAAACAATCCTTAACCTTCAAGCAAACATTTTTTTTTTCCCTTACAGTCCATGTATGGCTAATAAATATAGAGTAATTGAGTCATTTTTCATCTTATTAAAATATTTTTACTGGGCACTAGTTAATCATCGGTACCAGGAGGAACACATACTTGACACGGTCATGTGATATCACTCTTACACTCCTCTTGATGTGTGTTACAAACCAGCAGTATTGCTGTATTATAAAACTAAATATAAATATTATAAAACTAAATTTCATAACTCATATGTAACTCTGAGCAAAACCATACTTGCTGTGGGAAGGAAGAACGCTATACATTCATAAGGGCCTCAGAAAACCCACAGAACGCAGTATCTTCTTAGGGTTTTTCTTGCTGTGCTCCCTCCCGAAAAATAACAGCTCTCCAGGAAGCCACAGCAGGCTGCAGATTCAGCAGAAGCGCCCGGACTGCGGGAGCTGCCAGGGAAAGCTGGGCGCTGCGCCAGGGCCTTGGGTTAGACCGTATGCTTTCCTGAAAGGGGAGCAAGGTACACGAAGCAGTTTATATTCCGGGCTTTGCTACCGACATCTTGGCTCAGATGGAGTGCTCTTCCAGCAAAAGTTGCAGGGGAGAGAGGACAGGGTGAATTATGGTGGATCATAGAGTACGTTTTGCTGTCACCTCCGCTCCTGTTCTGCTGCTGCCTCTGAACCTTCTCAGTTGGAGGGGGACATGGTTCTAATTCAGCAGAGCTTTTTTAGTTTTTAGCTGGCACTTAGCTGTGTCCTTTAGCACAGACACGAGGAACTCGATGCGCTGCTGCTTCTACATCTCTATCACTAATAGAAAAGCTTCACCAGATGTTTTCACAAAGCTTTCAGTGGAATTTTTTTGGTAAGGTTATTTGGTCTATTTGATGGTACCTTGTTTCTAGACTTCTGCAAATGCTGTTTTCCAGTTTGCTTTCTTGAAGTGTAGTGTTTTTGCTCGTGACCTGTCAGAATAACAGGAGTAGAGAAGTCCAGTAAAGGTCTCAGCAACCTAATTAAGTAGCCAAATGCCTCTGTTCGGAATTGGGCACTTCAGTAGAATAAGTAAAAAAACCCTATACCCAGGAGAGAATCGCTTAGAGCTCAGCAGTAGATACAAGGGTACCTTTGCACCCTTCAGCATAAGAGGTTTATTCATGCTGCCAGCAGAGACCAAGTCTCAGTTGAGACCTTCTCTGTGGTAAAGCCTTGTACACTGCCTTTCTGATCCCATGAATTTTCCTTCTTTTCTGGGTGGTAGTAGTTCAGCTTCAGCAGGAAAGCTTCCACTGCTAACACTTCACTTTTGACCGGTCCCTCACAGAGGGGAAGAAAGTCGGACTTCTCAGAAGTCAGAGGCTGTAGTCTCCCCAGGTGGCAAAAGGAGTAGTGGAACATCTACTTTTTTGGTTTTGTTTTTGTTTGGGGTTTTTTTGTTTGTTTTTTGGTTTTTTGTGGTTTTTTGGTAATAATTAAAAGGCTGAACAATGATTCCTGCCTTATGTGAATTCACACTAAACAGTCACCTTGTGCACCCTTGCTGTTTTTATGCATTTTATGACCAAATGTCATCATTTGGTAGTGTGACGTACACTCGCAAAGCTTGACTTTGTGGGGAAGTGGCATGCTTCTGCGCCCAGTTTATTGCCTGCAGAATGCTGGTCCAAAACCAGGCTGGCTCATGGTTCAGACCAGGACAGTTTCGAGGGGTTTTTTTCACTGAAAGCATTTGTGGACATTTGGGTCAAAAAAAAAAAGAAGCATTTTGTGACCTTATGTTCATTAGAGTTAGGTGGCTTTATTGCGAAGTTATTTTGGATTGGAGAGGTTTGGAGAGCCTGCCAAAATCTGGCTAAATTCGATTTCAGGTGGCTGAATTTTTCTTTTAAGATTGGCACTGGGCTTTCAGAGGTCAACAAAGTGCAAACAATACCTTATACTGCTTCAGGACCTTCGGTCAGGTTTTGGTTTTGAATCATATCTCCCTCTGAGGTCAAAGGAAATGCTGAATGGGGCAGAAGGGAGAGCTGGGCCCTGTAATCATGATACTAAATGGTTTCATTAATGCAGGCACATAGCTGATAATGCTTCTCTCTGTGACCTAGAGGGCATCTGTACTTTTCCAGCTGAGGCCTGTAATGCTTTGGCTTTTTTTACCTACCCAAAACATGAGAAAGACATTGAAATTAGATTTTCACAGTTTGGAAATGAGTAAACGTTGGGAAGATTGTGAAAGCACATGAAGTTGGGGAACAGGAAGGAAACACCACAAACTGTCAATATTAAAAATAATTGACTTGGAGATCTTTAAACATCTACTTGGTAACGAAGTGATTAATATGTAGGTGAGCAAGCACAGTGAAAAGCATTGCCAAATATACAAGATTGTATATATCAATATAGTAAGGATAGGACAGATAGAAATGGTGGAGGAATTACGGTTTGGAGAATTAGAAGATTACAAATCTACATTTAAAATGCAAGGCTCAAAATCCTTTTGCATAAAGATTACAGATGAAAAATAAGTATAAAACAAGCAGATAAATGCAAAAATAGAGAAAAAAAGATGCAACAAATAAATATTCAACAAATGGATTGAGAGCAGCCCAGTGGAGAAAGACTTGGGAATACTGGTGGATGAAAAACTGGACCTGAGCTGGCAACATGCACTCGCAGCAGAGAAAGCAAACCACATCCTGGGCTGCATCAAAAGAAGTGTGGCCAGCAGGTCAAGGGAGTTGATTCTGCCCCTCTACTCCACTCTTGGTGAGATCCCACCTGGAGTACTGTGCCCAGCTCTGGAGCCCTCAACATAAGAAGGACGTGGACCTGTTGGAGCGGGTTCAGAGGAGGGCCGCAAAAGTGATCGGAGGGCTGGAGCACCTCTCCTATGAGGACAAGCTGAGAGAGTTGGGGTTGTTCAGCCTGGAGGAGAGAAGGCTCCAGGGAGACATTATAGCAGCCTTCCAGCACCTGAAAGGGGCCTACAAGAAAGCTGGAGAGGGACTTTTTACAAGGGCATGTAGTGATAGGACGAGGGGTAATGGTTTCAAACTGGAAGAGGGGAGATTTAGATTAGATGTTGGGAAGAAATTCTTTACTGTGAGGGTGGTGAGACACTGGAACAGGTTGCCCAGGAAAGGTCTGGATGCCTCATCCCTGGAAGTGTTCAAGGCCAGGTTGATGGGGCTTTGAGCAATCAGGTCTAGTGGGAGGTGTCCCTGGCCATGGGAGGGAGTTGAACTAGATGATCTTTAAGGTCCCTTCCAACCTAAAGCATTCTATGCTTCTATGATCTCCATTCTGACTGGCCTTAGTTCAAACAAGTTCAAATTCTCTGAGCTGAATAACACTCGCTAGTTTGTTTATCAAATGTGTTGATCCTGTTTTTCTATTCACATGGGTTATATAACATATCAGCAGATCTCATTCAAACATTGCCCAAATGCTAAAAAGAACACCAGCTGGAGCTAGCCATTTGCATTGCAATAGTTTGCATCAGAGGTCTTCAGAGAATTACCTGAAAAATTCTGTCATCATCTTTGAGAACTACTGGAAAATGAGTGAAAGATGAGAAGACTATAAATGTCATTATAATATATAGAAAAGAGCAAAAGAAAAGCATTGCTTCATGTTGGTCTTGGGCAAAATAAGAGAATAATTAATTTGGGACTCTGGCAACACAAATCAGAATTTAAAAATATAACTGATAGCTATCAGGATGTCTTTATAGGAAGCATATCTTGTAAAAAAGACTTATTTTGTAGAGTTAATAGTAATATTTAAAAAAATACAGCCAAATTCAAATAAAAACATCTGTGATAATAAAGCTCTGCCAACAGGATGGGAAACTGTTTTGGAAAGCTGTTATGAGAAAAATAGTTTGGAGACATAATAGTGAATGTCTCAATGTGAGTTCTTAGACCATGGCTGTGGTTAAGAGAACTAATGCCGAAAAAGTGGAATATTTAGCTGAAACAGGGGAGTGATCTTGCCTGTGTACACAGTATAAGACGTCTGCTGGAACTGAGTGTTCAGTTCTAGTGGGGAAGGGTTCAAGGGAGGTGTTATTTTCTGCAATACATTTACTTAGTCTGACTTCTGATAAGAATTGTGTGATCTGTTTGTACTAGACAGATCTCTGTCAGTACTATTCAGTGAAATGCAAGCCAGAAAGTGACCTAAAGCACTTCACACCCTCAGAGGTTTGTGTAGCAGCCTATATATGTACAGAGGACTTGGGTGAACTTCTCTGATTTCAGGCATCTGAAGTTACTGCGTGAAATTATGAGATACATAGGGACAAAGTCATGGCAAGCAGGCACGACCATGCCCGCGCCCACGCTGGAGATGGAGATGTGACAAAGGACCTCAGCCCAGTGGCTGTGTGGATTTAAGCTTCCTTCCCCAGGGTGTCCGAGAGCTCTGCCAAAACTCGTGACTTAGCTCTGCGTCCAAACAGTTTGGGAAATACGGGAAATTTGGGTTGAAGTGCAGTTTGGATCTGCTTTTATAAGGCAGTGTAAACACATTAAAAAATCTACCTAGAAACAAATACTGGACTGTCTTACCATAACAGGCACTCCCATCCAAGACTATTATTTTATAAATGTGCAATCTAAGTGGCACAGAAATATCCTACGTGTTTCAGATGACAGCTATGCCTGAGCTCTACTAGAACAAAATCTGGTGTTGCTACGTAAATCCAATTTACCTAATTTATAAAATGATTGATAGCAGAACATGTATTTTGGCAATCTCTGTGAAGACACTGCTTGACCCAGTGTCAAAGTTTAGGAGCAGTCTTGTTATGACTCCTGAAATGCAGCCATCTGAGCTGAATAATTGTAGCTTACTGTACCATATACCTTTTTATATAACATAAACTCTATACAGATTACAGAAAAGATTGGGATGCAGCTGTGGTGAGGTCCTGAAAAAGATGACGGTGTGCAGCTGTTTCTGCTAGATGAGGCCTGGTCTTATTAATAACTCTAATTGTTTTAGGGTATGGTGTGATATTGCTGAAACATGAATTCTTAAGGAAGACATACTGTTCTGAGATGGCCACATACATAAGAACTCCTATCTAGTTTTCAAAGCTTTTTTGCTTTGGAGCAAGTGTTCTCCACTTCTGTCTTGGCTCAGGGGTTATCAGCCAACCATCATTTAAACTGGAGAGTACAGGTATGGTGGAGTGAGAAGGTAAGTAGCAGTGGTATTCAACAGCTAGTTATTTCTGAATGTTCCATGTCCTCAAGTTATCAAGAAAGTCAATTAAGTATCCTGCCTTATTTTCCTCAATACCTTTTGTATGTTTACAGAGCATTTGTAACACTGAGTGGGTAGAAGAAACATTTCATTGGGGATTTGGACTGAAGTGCCACTTAGAGAGGCATAGTTGACGTTTTTAGTTCTATCTGGAGACAAGTGTCTCTTGATGAGTACAGCACTTCTCAAAGGAGTTTTGTGACCCCAAAATGGGTGTCTGAGAAGTGTCTGCTCATTTATTGTGTACACTTGGGTGCGCCTCTCTGTTCTAATGCGTAGAAGATTTATTTCTGAGCTACTTTTCTTCTGTTCTTACACTGAGGGTAGGGAGGAGTTTGATTTCAAACGCTATTCAGTGTGGGAAAGACAAAGGATGCAGTGATACCTGTATATCAGAAAGTTTTCCAGCAATCGAAGCACACTCTGGCAGAGGTCTTTAGGTGAGCTTGAAATTGGTTGATGACATTTAATATGGTTAAGAGGATAAGCTCTCACTGACCTGGAATCGAACACGGTTCTTATGAGGTCTCCCTTTTGAATCAAAGTAATGCCTTGCCAATTACCACATGCTTCTGGCAAAATGTAATGATTGGAACTAGGACAAATTTCATCAATTTATGGGAACACTCACATGGGAGCGAAAGGCAAAATGAGACATCATCATGGTAGAGAAGGGGATGAGGTCTAGAATGTCCCCATGGGCTCCTTTGTATGAGCCTGAACATGCTGCCCATGCTGTAGCCAAGTGAGACATGATATAGGAGGTGGTGATCAGTGCTAATTCCCTGGGGGGCAAACACAAAGTAACGGGGAAAAGGATATCTAGGGTGCAGATGTGATCCAAGGCACTGCTGGCCAAAATAATATGATTTCCTGTGCACACGTTATACAGCACGAATCCATCTGAATTGCTACTGAAATAAGAAAAACAGCGTGAACGGTGTACAATTGTCAATGTCAATAGCTGTTCAACTTAAGGGAAGAGCAGAAACTGTATTAGCAGACTATTATAATTTGAGCTCAGGATAACTGAATTGGATTTTAACTGTATTTCACAAGTAACAGTAATGAAGAATGATCAAAACAGAGGCTTTTTACCTCAGTAGTGTCCGTTTAAAAGACAAAAATATGAAAAATACTTTCTCCCCAAAAGCAGACTTTAATAAGTATGAATCTTACAAAGTCTTTTATCCTAGTTATCTTACTAAGTACTGTATTAGTCCTTCTGGGGTTGCTTTAGTAATAAAATTTGGGATATGCATGGGTTTGTTCCGTACTGAGGTCCTGTGTTGAACAAGTAGAGATTTATGTATAGGTATTCAGGTATAATCTGATTCATGAAAACATGAATAATGTCAAAGAGGAACCAGAAACATGTTTTTTATTTATCAACTGATGATAGAATGTTTATAGTTTGGTCTTATCCTTCTGAGCCTCATCTTGCTTCTATCAGTTTCACACTATCAATATATATAAACCAAGGCTCATGTCATAGTTACTTTCATCCTTGTGCTCTTTTTGCTTTCTGATTTTATTGACGTTCTTGGCTAGACACTTATCCAGCTGTGGCCTCCACATAGGCGCTCTCCAGGCAAGCTTAGAGCCTGAACTACTGACACTGAACAGGGACAAGGCCTTTTGCTCTATTTTTTCAGTATCTATTGCAATGTGGTCTTGAACAGTGCCTTGAAATGCTACTCCAGTATAAAGAATAGATGATCATATTAGTAGGAGTAAATGATCAAGCTTAATGCCTTCACCATCAGAAAGATTGTCATAATGCCAGTTGGGCTATAAATTCTTCAAGTAATTGGATCGTGTAGTCCTTGATGGCTTTTAAATCACCGGTATAAGGATTTGGGAGAAGCATGTTTGTGATTTGGGTGTGTGGATCCTGACAGGCACATTTCTGCTTGGTAACATCCCCCATGTGATCGAATGATGTTGTTACCATCCTCCCATTCCCTTTCAATAAGGTAATTGTGCTATCTGGGGCAATTAAAAGGCAAATACTGCTTTTTTATCTAGGCATCTACTTTCAGACAATGATAGTATCATATTTTCCACAACTGTCAGTAAATAACAGTGACACTGCTTTGATACAAAGGCTTACGAAGTTTCTGAGAACACTGAATATGCAAAGGGCAGAAATACAGTGCTCCACTTCCAGGAAAAGATATGTGTTCGTAGGGCTGCTGGAGAACCTTACTCTTTTTTAGAAATGTTAAGGAAAGAAAATGACATTTCTAATCTTCATTTTGCATCATATTTGATAATTTTATTCACACTAAGTTTTGTGATTTTGTTTAATTTTTCTCTAAAAGCAGGCAAGATGAACAAGAAAATACTTTCTACTGATCCTGAATTGTCAATCATGTCAAGCATGCTGTTGATTTATAGTCTGGTTATCTAGCAGAAAAAACAGGTCCAGTTTGAGCCATGAATTTACCTTATGGTTAATGGTGAAAGACTACATCAGCCCCCCATACCTTTTTGTTCAGGCTCAGCTGTGTTTTGCAGATGTTGCCCTTCTCTCTGGACGAGGCCCTTTGGCTGTAGCCCGACACGATGGCAAAACTCCTGCTGAGATATGCGTTGGCTCATGTTGTGTTGTTCCAAACTTGCTTGGAGGCACCCAGCCAGCAATCCCCAGCTGCACATGTCTGACACCCAGTCCCTTGACTCACTTTAACTGCTAATTGCACCAAAAGGCACCTAGAAATTGAGAGTGGGCGGAGCAGGGATACAACAGGGCAGAGTCCCCTTGCATCTCCCTCTAAACACCCCATATTAAAATAGGTAGTGGGAACCAGATCCTGGCCCCCTTTTGCTTTCACTGGCAAAAAAGCAAGCTGCATCGTAAGGCTTTAATACACGGGCAGGGCAGGGATGTGTGTAAGTGTAGGGGAGAGGGACGAAGCCTGTCAGAACTGATCTCATGTTCCCTTCCCTGCAGGAGCTGCCCTGGTGACGGTGATGCCTGGCACAGCTGGATTTCAGCATCCCCTGCTGCAGGGCAAAGCAGGTACAGGGCAAGCTTCAGGAAAGAGTAAAGGATCAGGCCCAAATATTTCTGAAATATAATTCAATCCCATGGTCCTCATATATCCATAATTACCAAAATAACTGAAAAGTTAAGTCCTGCCCTGCAGAGGCTAAGCTTTGAAAATCATCTACTGGGAAATTCTTCTAGATACTAAAAGTAACTTAAATTAATACAATGATTGTGCACCCATTGGTGATATAAATTTCAGAAGATTCAAGATCCTTATTAGTAAAAACATCTGTTATTAAAAATTACCTATTTAATACATTTTTTTGCCTGATTTCCGTGTTCTTTACTATATTCATCTAGACCTCAAATGATCAGTAGGCCTTCAACTGGTTTGGGGGGTCGGTAATCAATGCAGATTCAACATCTTGGTTTCCAAATGGTTCATTTTTCCTTTGTAAAACTGTACTGAATACATTTAAGTGTAGTAGCTGGTAGGTTCCCTTTATTATTCCATATATCTCTTATTTTCTTGCTATTTTCCTGAATAGATTTAATGTAGATATTTTATGTGTCAGTATGAGAAACTATCATTACTGTTTACTGTGGGTTTGAATTGAGTTTATAGCAGTCAAGAGTACCCACTCAACTCATTCGAAGCGTTGGTCTTGGATCTTCATGGACTGCAAATTTAACCCACATCAACACGTGATCCCACAAATGTGTGAGCCTGGTGCAAGGAGGATCGCCAGTAAGTCCATCAGCAGTTATGCACTGGCAACTCTGCAGGATCTGGGCTCAATCCAGTATTAAAATTATATCACCGCTGGAAGATAACTTAAAAATAAAATCTGCATAAACAATACTCACATAACACCCAATGTTATTTTTTATGGTATCAGTAGAGTTAAAAGAAACATAATTCTAGCTGAGACTCAAGAGAGAACTTGTGACAAGATGAAATATAGCCTGCTGAAACCTACTGTAAGCAAATACCACAGGCTGTGCCAAACAATTATATTAGTTTCACTGTAAAAGTAACACAAAATAGAAAGAAAAGGGCTTGTATATTCCTGTCACTGTTGTTTCTAAATGGTACATCCATGAAGAAGGTTAGCAATCATCTGGCTAAAGTCATCAACCATAATCCATTTATACAAATAACCAATACAGGGAGAAGTTTTAGGGACTTGGTTTTTGGTAATTAAAAATGGATCTGAATATCAGATCTGCTTCCTAATCCTATTTTGGAATATTTAGAACCCTGTTGTTATTTCAGAATTCAATTTTCATTACGGTTTATACACTGGTTGGCTCCTCTGATCCTATATGCATACAGACTGTCTTTCTACTTTTCATTTAGAAAAGCTATGGTGTAATGCATCTGCTATTTGCAACGAAGCAGCAAAAATGGGATTAATGCCTAGTACATTATAACATTTGTAACTCTATAAATGGATTTCTGTGGACACCACTGAAGTGGTGAGGTTGTACCTACTTAAAACGTTGGGTGAGGGGTACATGTGTCAAAAACAACAACTTCTGATGTACTCTTGCCAAAAGTTACTAAGTTTCATACACTTGTCTAAGAAAAAATAGGCTGTCAACTGGTCTGGGATGACATACTCCTGGCTCAGGGCCCTTGATGCAATTTCTCATCAGATACTCCAGCGTTTTTTCAAACACTCTGTGTCTGTAACCTGACCTCAACCTCCTGAGCAACTCTCTTCTCCGCCACAACAGATGAAACTGGACACGACTGGAGAATACAAAGCTTGATAATGAGGAGGGACTTTATCTTTATAGTTTGTCAGAACAATATGCCAACAGTTTTGATTTCAGAGCCGAGTTCAACTTCTTCTTTAAGAAACTCTGTTTTTGCCAACTGGGGACTTTTGCAAATACTCAGTTTTAGCAGTGCTTCAACAGGAACACAAATATCTCAAGGGTTTTATATTCTGTGTATTGGTTTATTTGTGGCACCAAATATCATATATTGGAATGCGTTGTACCTCACTAAACTGTTTTTCACAGTCTGTCGTCAGTCAAAAATATCCGCATGTCACTAACCCCACACAGTCTAATCCCACCAAAAGTTCTTGGTTTGAGTTATTTTTTGCATCACCTAGCAAATAATTCAGTACATTTTCAGGGTTCCCTTATTCATCTTCTCTCCAGTACTGTACAATTTCTCATTGTTGTGGCATGAAGTAAATCATGAGTATGTATCTGAAAAACATAAAGAGAAGTTCCAGCTTTGAAAGTGAATCAAGTTTGACATTGTTAGCAAAGACTGCAATGAAAATTTCAAGCTTGTAGTCCTACCTTATCAATAATATTTTATTATTTTCTCACTGATCCTTTTTTCAAGCTGTAAGAAAGAACTGAAAAGAGCTTTCCTTGCTGTTTGTTTTGGTTTTTTTTTTTTTAATTTTTTTTATTTGCTTTCTAAAGTTAGGCTAAACTACAGTTTCTTCCATGACCTCAGCTAACTTTTAAAATCACACTAGCTTTTATGGTTGCTTTGGCATGAACCATTAAATGATCTAACCATTTTAATGACTTCACTGAAATATACATTTTTAACAGTGCTTTTATCTGCCAGCTCCCTGTGACTTACAAGGCAGTGTATTGAAATGGTTAATGGCATACACTTGTGAAGAGGGCAGAGATTTTCTTACTTTCCAGGTTAAAGCTGGTGCCATCTCCCATAAATTGCACAGGTTTATAATTAAAGGGCATAAAAAATTATAAGAAGTCATTTAGACACATATTTCATGCTCCGGCATTTTTTAGATTTAGGAGTACTAGAATATGAGCCAAGAGTACGAACCAAAAATACATAAACTGTTGCATGAAAATGACTGTTACTAGTTATACAGCTTGACTGATGATACTAGTTACTCCTCCTTTCTTGTTCTGGTCATACGTGCTTGTCCAAATTCATGCTATGCCAGGCTTTTCATTTGGTTTTGTGAGGTATTTGCATTTTTTCTGTCTTGTGAATGGTATAATTCAGTTTGCTGAAATTCCATCTTCTGTCTACTTCAATGTGTAGGAAACATTAGTTCAGATATCTGAAGTTTCTTTTAATCTAAGATAAGAACATTAAGGGATTTAAGAAGCAAGTAGCTTTTTTGTGCTTTCTAGAGTGGAAGCATCCACAGACAAGGTCCACTTTCAATGACAGGCAGCTAATATCATCAGCAGAGGTGGTGTTATTTCTTACTTCTCCAATTAGTATCTCATGTTCTGTGTCTATCTCTTTTGGATTCATATTGCAGTGTGTCACAAATGCTGTTCATATTCCCTGGCTTTTTCACAGCTCTCAGATGATGTGAGACTTTTTAAAATTTTCCTAGTGATCACTTATTTCTGATTTTATTGAAGCCCTTACAAGCTTTCTACAGCTCCTTGTCAGAAGGCACTCTTCGGTACCCAACAGGACTAGAAAAAAATGTGAAAAATATGAAATCATACTTGAAATTTTTCCCACTTAGAAAATGCTTTTAGATTAAAGAGTCTGACCTCATTTGGTATTTAAAATAATGGTGATATCAAGTAAGTCTGAGTTCACTTTGTTATACGGAATGAAGAAATTAAATGGTACCTTATTCTGTAATCAGGAAGTTTGTATAGGAGTTGATTTAATGTTTGTAACAACAGGACATTTTATCACCCTCCTGCAGGTTCTGCATCTTGGCAGATATAATTGTCTTTGTAATAATTATAAATGCATTTGAAATGTTCAAAGTGTGACAGATGTCATCTTATCCTGTTGCTTCTAGTAGGGATGTTGGAGAAGTGTGAGAGAAGCTGTGATTCTTAAGGCAGTGGTGTGCATATGCATTGCCTGGGGCTGTGTAAAGGCACAGGCATGCCATTATCTGGAGACGCTCAGACTTTCTGTCGCTGCAAATAAAAACCCAGGTTCCTTCCTAATGTCAGTGTGTCTGTTTTGGTTTTCTCCCTTGTTGAATATATCAAATAATAAATATTGTTCTCTGTAAATTGTAATTGAAATTATTCTAGTAGTAAGAGATTCAAGGATACCCATGTTGGCTTTGGTGGATATATGTCTAACTTGCCCTTAGAAGTCTCCAGTGTTGGTTTCTCTAATCTCTGCAACTAAATTATTCCTCCACTCTTAACCATCTTTACTAGGTGTTTGGTGTGAAATTTCTGCAGTAAAGTGTTGTTACTTCTTGTCCTGTTCCCCACAGCCATGAAGAACAGAGTGCCCTTTTTGTCTTGGTAGCAACTTTTTACGCACTTGACTATTGCCCTCTGCTTATCTCTTATGTATGCCTAATGCTTGTATTTCATGCAAACTTTGTTTGAAAGGCTTGATCTGTAGTTCCATCACACCGATAGCACCTCTAAATGTCATCCAAACCTGGACACACTATTCCAGTTGAGCCCCTGTGAGCTGAAGAAGTACTTCACTCTTAGCGTCTGTAGAAACCATGATGTGGTTTTTTCTGTTCATATGACAGTGGAGTTGGCTTGGGTTTCACAGCAGTCCCAATCCTTTACTGCAGAACTGCTACTGAACAAGTTCTTCCTCATTCTGTACAGCTCATTAGTCGTTCCTTAATTTTCATTTATCCTTTTTAGAAAACCATCCTGCTACACTAAGGTGATATAATTTGTTAGGATGATTTTGAATTCTAAGCATTCTTCAAAGCACTGACAGTCCCATTCAGCGTGGAGTTGTCTGCACATTAATCAGATACTCGGTATTTCATTATGCAGGCTATTAATAGAACTGCTTGCCAGACCCAGGGCAGATCCCTGAGGACCCTACCAAAATATATGCTGCCATTTTTACAGTGAACCATTGATAACTGTCTTCCTGATATGATTTTGTAACTGGTTTTGCGCCCAGTCAATGATCCTTTCGTCTCTATCACATGTCCCTAGTTTGCTTTGAGAATGCACTGTCAGTACAGTGTCAGAAGAAGTAGTAAAATCAAAATATATGACGTCAGCTGTTTCTCTCTTACCCGCAGGCCTGTCACCCTGTCACAAAGGAATTTATATTGGCTTGACATAATTTATTTTTAACTAATCTGCATTGGCTGTTAGTCATCTCCTGTTCCTCTGGATGCTTACAGACAGTTTGTACAGAAATGATCATTTTGGGGGGGAATTGAGATGAGGCCAGCACTGTGGTTGGCTCCCAATCCAACATCAGAGGATATTATCAGAATAAAATCTACCTCTCTAGGCTCTTCAGCCCAGTTGCCCTTCAGACTGCAGCAGGGATCGTTGCTGCCTGGGAGTTTAGTATCGGGGCTGTGTCTGTGCCAGCCAGCCATTGTGCCAGGGACTGGCATGTTCAGTCGAAACCTTGGGTTGCAGCTTCATTCTTCTTAACCTCTTGCATCCCTTTTCAAAGATGAAATCTTTCACAGTTGTCACCAGTGGTGACTTGGCACTTGATTGGCAAGTCACCTTTTTAGTGAAATGAAACTTGGCAGCACCATTTGTTCATACCCACTGAGTTGCACACTAACAGTTTTTCTGTCTAATAGGTTTTTCTCCTATTAGTGAAGTACTCCAAATGTCTCTTGTCAGTTGAATCAGGTTTTTACTAACTTGTATGAGAGTTATCCTGCAATTAAAATCTGTTATCTGATAGTCCTTTTAGAGTAAATTTTCACTGAAGTGTTGGTTAAGCTGCTTTTGACTAAAACATGTGACAGCTTAATATGTATATTCACATCACTTCATTTTAAAACATAGTATCTGACTTTTTTTTTCAGAAAATGAGCATTTCAAAGATGAGAACAAATACCATAAACCTATATATATGCATGTATGTATATATAATAAATGTTTTTTTTCTAGGAATAAAGTGTGTGTGTGTGCTTTTTAAATAATACATTCATCAAAATCAATGTAGTGAAGCTATTTAATTATATACTTGATTTTATCTCTTAAAAGAAAGAAATTGGGTTTTGGTGTTAGGTAGTTAATGTATAGCAATATTAAAAAAGACAAGTAATTCCTAACTATGGTCTTCCTGCATACTATTATAAATAATGTCTGCTAACATTACTCTACCTAAACACAATTTTCTATGTAATTAATAGAAATCCTTCATCTCTATCAAAACCAGAAAGTATACTGTCTTTAGAAGGAATGACTTCTGGCAGGTACTCCATCCTATCAGAGAAATGCAGTAAATAATGCTAAAGTTGAATACATTTTTTTGAATATACGGGTAAAAGGTATAGGCTAAAATACCATGCTGAAGGAAGGCCTTCCAAATTAAACAGCTGTAAAAGTGATACGGCACTGTCAAACTTTACTTGGAAATTTTGGGGGTAAATCAATTTTTTCCCTTTTGTTTTCAAATTTTATTATATATATTATATATAATATTTATTATAATACAAACACTTAAGCTAATGAGAACCTAAGAAAGGCCAAGGGAGCTCAGGCTAAAGGGCTGTGTGACACTGTCCCCCCTGCCACTGGCCAGCCCTGTGTGCACGAGAGAGCATAGAGGGGCAGGGGTACCCGTGTGGTGGTACATTTGCAAAATATTTTCTCAGCCCATGGCAACTCGTAGGTCAAGGGCTTTTGGCAGCAGAGGTGAAGTCATCATATTTTATAGGTCTAGCTGGGTTTTCATACACAAATTTTCCCGGCTGTTTTCTGCAGCCATCTCTACATTCTCAAAAGTCCACCACTGTCTGCAGAATGGCCTTCATGGTTTAATTAGATGCGAGGTGACATCACTACTTTTTGTTACATTTTTTCCATGACATTATGGCCTAACCTCTCGGCATCATAACGCAATAGCACTCCGGCAACTCACATCTTGCCCTGAATAACTTTTTTATCACCACCACCATTTGTCCCCTCTCTGGTGACTGCTTTTTCCACTGCTGCTCCTTCCTCACTTGCACAAGTCCCAGGATGGAAAAGGCTGCTCTCCTGTCCTTAACCCCATCCTTCCCTTA
Source organism: Chionis minor (assembly GCA_013398295.1). Taxonomy (NCBI): domain Eukaryota; kingdom Metazoa; phylum Chordata; class Aves; order Charadriiformes; family Chionidae; genus Chionis; species Chionis minor. The sequence goes on from VZSF01009115.1 coordinate 67,351, forward strand.
CCAACTGCTTCCTCCCCTACCTCTCGCACAGAAGAGATGGGACATGCATTGGCACAGCCCCTGGATGTCGCTGGCATGTTCCGTGGAAGCGGGGTGCAGCACTGACAGCCAGGACAGCCTGGGGGAAAGACATCTGTGTATCCTATAGACTCAGGCATGATGGGTGGAAAAGGCACCCTAGGAAGGTTGTAGCTGCTGTTCCATTCCCAGAGCTGAATAAGGAAAGGGCAGCCTTGCTGTATCTTGTTCTGTCCACAGATGATTGAACTGAGGGATTATACATGTCGCCTCCAGTTAAAAGTTTGCTGACACGTTGATGCAGACCAGGCAGGCTGAGTTCCTCCACTTGAAAACTCACAGTCATTTAAAAATAATTAAGGCTAGTTATGAAAGCAATATAAAACCTAAACCAGGTGAACTTAGGAAAAAAGTTTTCCAAATGTGATGGAGTAAATTAATTGTGCCAGAAAAAAACCATCATGCAGTTCATTTTAACAGTATGGCAAAGAGCTCCCTTATTTGCTCTGATGGGTCTCATGAAGGTGCTTCTGCTGTTAAGACCAGGGAACACAGGTCATGTGGGATGTGGAAGCTTCCACGTGTGGAAGCTCTTGGAAATAATGAAAGCATGGGAGAAAGGAGCTCATAAATCCTGAGTTATATGCTCTATGTTTGCTGTTATTAGCCTGGATGTTTTGTCTGCCTGAATGCAATGCCATCTCTCCTGGTTTTATTTTTTAATTGTTCTTACTACCGTTTGTCACTTTCTGCAGTTGAAGGATCATAGCAGCATTTATAAAAGTAGCAGCACCATACTAGTGTACTAGCATTTTTTTTCATGCATCTAAAAATATCAGAAACGTTCTAATTTAAAAGGTGAGATTGTGTGCTGCTTTATCTAAATACTTCCCATTCCAGAAGACTTCTGTTTCCTAATTCCAGGCTGCAGGCTAAGAAAGTTTATAAATTTGTTCTTTGGAACTTGGATGGCTAAAAGATTTGACTGAGACAGCCTTGCACTCCTAAGTTGCAGATTCATATCAAAGTTCAGGTTAAGTTAAATATTTGAACGATTTTGTTAACTAATAATTAATAATAATTTTACAGCTGTTTGACTGTCTCTGTCTTGAAATAAGTGGGAATGTCATTGTCTGGTTGTCAAAAGGTCACAGTTGTCCAAACTATCAGATTTGGCAGATGCAAGAGAGAAAATGAAGAAAATTACCCAAGAAAATCACTTTTATGGAACAAGTTTTCGAGCAGTAGCAGAGCAGCCTGGCCCATGCTGGGAGCTTGGTTCCTTCAGTGAATCAGTGACAGTGAATCAAGGAGCAGCTGCAGCTTTCCTGCTACTGCTACTTTCCTAGCACAAACCTCGTGGGCCACCTCTGGCCCCCTCTGAAGTCTGTTTTCAGCGTAAGGGAACTGTCAGAGCTGAGATGCCCCAAGTACAGAGACAGTAGTCCGAGCATGCAAGGGTCTCTTGGGAGGAATCTCCTGCAAGCCAAAAACACCAGTCTGCAACCTCCCACAACAAGCTTAAAAAGTGAAAGAGTAAGAAAAATAAATAAATTTAATTATTCTGTTTTTTCAAAGCTGTTCTCAGTCTGATATCATCTATCTTGACTTTTGTAAGACCTTTGACACAGTGCCACCCAACATCCTTGTTGCTAAATTGGAGAGATATGGATTCGATGGATGGACTAGTCAGTGGATAAGGAATTAGCTGGATGGCCAGATACAAAGAGTTGCAGTTGATAGCTCAATGTTCAAATGGAGATCAGTAACAAGTGGTGTCTGTCAAGGGTCCATATTGGGACCCTTGGGACTGCTCAATATCTTTATTTATGACATGGACAGTAGGATTGAGTACATCCGCGGCAAGGTTGTAGGTGACACCAAGCTGAGTGGTGCAGTTGATATGCTTGAGGGAAGAGATACCATTTAGAGAGACCTTGACAGGCTTGAGGAGTGGGACCATGAAGTTCAAAAAAGCCAGGTGCAAGGTCCTGCAATCAATCCTGTGTGTAAATATAGACTGAGGGATGAATGGATTGAGAGCAGCCCTGCAGAGAAGGACTTGAGAATGCTGGTGGATGAAAAACTGGACATGACCTATAAAAGTGCACTTACAGCCCAGAAAGCCAAGCGTATCCTGGGTTGCATCAAAAGAAGTGTGGCCAGCAGATCAAGGGAGGTGTGTCTCCCTTTCATTGCTGTGGTAAGATCCAACCTAGAGTACTGCATCCAGTTTTGGGGTCTCCAGTACAAGAAAGATATGGATGTGTAAAAGCAGGTCCAGAGGAGGGCCACGAAGATGATCAGAGGGCTGGAGCACCTCTGCTATGAAGAGAGGCTGAGAGAGTTGGGGTTGTTCAGCCTGGAAAAGAGAAGGCTCCAGGGAGACCTTACTGCAGCATTTTGATATAGGACGTTTGGAAGAAAGATGGAGAGAGACTTTGTACGAAGGTCTGTAGTTATAGAGCAAGGGGCAACAGTTTTAAACAGAAAGAGAGTAGGTGTAGGTTGGATATAAGGAAGAATTTTTTTACAATGAGGGTGGTGAGACACTGGTCCATGTTGCCCTGAAAAGCTGTGGATGCCCCATCCCTGGAAGTGTTCACAGTCAGGCTGCATGGGGCTCTAAGCAACCTGATCTGGTGAAAGATGTCCTTGCCCATGGTAGGGGGGTCGGACCAGATGATCTTTAAAGGTCCATCCCAATCCAAATGGTTCTATCAGGCTACGGTTCTGTGATTTTCTAGAGAACCTTTACACAGGTACATGGGTGAGGCAGATACGTAAATCCATGTTCAAGATTGGAGGATGTTAAATCTTTTCCATATAACAGATGAATCCATATCAACAAAATCCCAGACCTGATGAGATCTGGATGTATTATTTGCCTGCACTTGTAATATGCTATTTGAAAGGGATAGATTGGGCAGCAAGAAGTATGAATTAGCAAGGGAATGAAGTAAAGAGATGGGATATCAGAAAAGTAGAATAGTTCTAACGAACTCCAGTTTTCATTTTGAAGAACAAACGTTCCCAGGGAGCTGTATGACAGACTGTGTTCTCCAGCACCCTCTCCTGGCTGCCTCAAGAGTGGCATTACAGCCTTGAAAAGTGTCAGCTCTTTGAGGGACGTGAAGATGACAGACTACACCTACATTTTGAACGGGAAGTCAAAGTGGGAATGAAATGGATGAGAGAAACAAAATTATTTTCCTCTTTCCCAGTAACTCTGAGCCTACCTACAGAATTGGAGAAGGGTTAAATTTGTTACAAATTATTATTCATGGCCAGTTGATAAGGCTGTGTGGTAAATAAAATCATACAATTGCATTTTCACATGCTCAGACCCAGAATAGCTGTGGTATGTTGCGAAGCCACAGTGCTGGTGCTGCAGAGGAGAAAACAATCTGGTGGGTACTGACAAGTCCACGTCCCCTTGCCTTCCCCAGCAGTGCAGCCATAGCTTCTCTCACTAACCACAGCCTTTCCCAGGGGACACAGCACGGGGCTTTTAGCTGTAATTCTGGAAGGAGGGGAGGAGTAAATCAAAGCCCTTGTACTGCCAAAGTTGGTCTCATGCCTAACATGAATAATTTCCGCAACAGAGAGAGAAAAAACCACTCACTTCAGTTGCACATATACTTCTAAAATGCAATAGTTGTATTAGTCTTTCATTTTATTTGGTGCATATGAATGCTAGGGTGTCATGAAATGAAAGGCAGGGCTTTTAAGACCAATATGTTTTCAGAAAATATTGACAAACTCTATATTGTAAAAATATATCAGAGAAATGAAAGTTATATGTTTTTCATGACTTGAAGGCATTTTGTAAGGTTGTTTATACTTAAAGATGTATATAATATATAAGATTAATCTTATATAAAATAAATGTAAATAAACATATATATGAGATTATATCTAAAAGAAAGAAACTATAAATTTAAATGAGTAAGAAGTGAGTAATTTCCAAGTCTTTTGATAGTCTTTTTCTCATAACAGCAAGAATAAGCCAAATGTAAGTCATTAGTTTATCAGAAATTTGCTATCTTTGATCAAAGGGTCTTTAACATCCTTAGAATATTGGTCTGAAGAATGACATGTGAAAAGAGAAAAATATTTTGCTTACTGAAAAGACACCTCAGTGATTTCAGCCAGGTATTAGAGGTCACGCCTTTCCTAGCTGAATCCATATGATAGTGCTTATATTTGTCACATAGCCAAGTGACTTGATTAGGTTACAGGCATGGGATGAATGCGCCAGGAAGAGCTCTGCTCCAATGCCATGGAGATATTTCCCAGGAAGTACCCTTGATGCTTGGAAAAGGAAAATGCCCAGAGTCAGCCTAGCCCTGCTCAGCTTCTGGAAGAGTGTAATGCAACCAGTGTATTGAGCTGCATGAAACCATCCAAGTGGAGAGGTCCCCCAATGATCTTTGCAGTGGCTGGGTGGTTCCTGCGGTTGTACCTCTAGCTTCTTCGCTACCTTCTCATAGCTTCTAGCTACTGAAGTCTCCAAATTGTCTAACATTAAAAATTAATGCAGTTGACTCTTTTGTAAATATAATTCTTTCAGTTCTTTATATTCTAATATATAGAATTTACATTGGACTTTAGGTGCTACAGGAGAAGAGGGGGAGATCGTATGACCTAAAAATTATGTTTCTGTGAAGCAGTTATTCTAAATGAGCAGTGCATAAATTGTAATTGCAATTTTATCTTTTTATTTGGCAGTATGGTAGTCATTTTGTCTTGAAACAGATGTAGTAACTGATTACAAATGCTGAAACTGAAGTAAAATATATGTATCCCTATATTCTCCAGTGGTTTATCTAACTTGTCAGATTTTAATATCAATAAAAAGTCCATTAAGTCCATATATTGTTACTCATATGTTGTCATGGGTTGTTCCCAACCAGCAATTAGTACCATGCAGCCCCTCGCTCACCAACCCTTCTACCCAGAAGGGTGGAAGGAAGAGGGAGAAAAGAAGGGGAAGGGGAAAAGGAAAAAACCTCGTGGGCTGAGATAAAGACAATTAAATAGAAGAATAACGTAAAAGGAATGATGATGATGATGATGATAATAATAGTAATAATAACAACAATAATAACAATAATAATAATAATAGTGGTAGAAGAATATACAAGACACAAGTCACTCTCACCACCCACTAAATTGGTGAATTGCCTGTGGCCAAACCCAACCAAGCATGAGGTCTATGGTATGCATTATTCCATTGGCCATTCCATCGTTCTGTCTAGGCTTCTTCTCAGCCTCTGAGAAGCTGAAAAAAGCCCTTGAAAAATATAAACAATACCTGGCAAAAACTCAAACAATGTGCATTATTGACATTCTTTTCATACCAAATCTGAAACACAGCAACCACTAGAACACTGGAAGGAAAATTAACTCTGTCCCAGCTGAAACCAGGACATATGTATATGTATATCTTTTCCTATATACATCTACAAATACAAAGATAATTCAAGCTGGTGTAATAAAATGAACTTTTTTTCTGAATTGCTAAATCAGTCCTCCACTCAGAGTAATTATAGTCATACACCGGTATCTCCAGACACTTTAATTTGACATCAAATGACACCCCTTGTGCTGTCTGAACAATGAGAAATAAAAGATTTTTCCTAATGCACATCTTTTTCAACTGTTAGAGAAGCTGTTACTATGTGAATAGGAATAAAAATTCGTTGTAACTCATTTATGATTTTTTTTTTAGGTTGCCAGCTATTTTTAGGTTTTTAGAGAAATTGCATTTTTTGTAATTGTGCAGGGGAAGAGAAAGTCCGTTAAAGATTCACTTACTCAGGTGTTAGGGAGACAAATGCAACTGTCCAATGAGTTAATTACTGGGCAGTCTCAAGGGACCAAGCTGGTAGCAACAACTTCTTCAGAAGAAGCGTGGCAGAGACTCTTAAATTGAAGAGCTCAAAGAACAGGGAGAACCTCGCTCTGGCCAGAGCTGCCCAAAATATCTGCCTCCATGGGCTTCATCGGAGATCCTGACCTATCTGAGCTGATGATTCTTGGTGGGCGAAAGCACAGTTCATTCTTTTAATAAAGTCTGAAATTTCCTATGAATTGTGCTAGAAATTCTTGCTGATCAAAATAAATGTAAGAATTAAATCCACATGAAGAACAAAGTATAGTTAGTGGCAATTAACTTGATAATAGAGTGCTGCAAAAATTTCTGCATAGTTAATATTCCTTTGGCAAAGCCTTCAGTACTGAGATAGAGGGTAATTACTTTCATCCTGTCTGACACTTAAATAAAAATTATAGTGATATCATTGAATTAATATAAAGCATTAGATATCAGGTTCTATTTTAAGGTTTTTAAAAAAATAATAATCAGATCTGTTACACCTTGCTTCAAAATCCCACATCTGCATACAAACCAATTGCACTAATGCCTTTCAGAAATACTGCAGAAATGTAGGTCAGGAAAAAATGCAGCACTGCTCTCAGTTTTACAGAATTTAATGGTATTATAGCAGTTTCCAGGCTGTCAATTTTTAAATCAATTCACTGAAGTAGCACTATTTGAGTGACCCAGTCACCATAGTACCACAGTAGCTCACGCGACTTGGATTAACTATTATTATTTAGACTCAAAGTCACTCATGAATGATGTTGTAAATTCTATTCTGATTAAGATTTAATGATAAACGATCTTGCAAATTTTAGTATTCTACGGAACTGTAGCAAAAACTCACTTGATTTTAATGTCTTATCCTCACACTAAATTCTTAGGATCACAGAATCATGTAGGTTGGAAGGGACCTTTAAGATCATCGATAAACCTAACACCTCCAAAGCCACCACTAAACCATGTCCCTCAGCACTGCGTCTACCTGTCTTTTAAATACCTCCAGGATGGCAGCCTGTTCCAATGTTTAATAATGCTTTCGGTGATGAATTTTTTCCTTATATCCTCTAATTTTATAGATCATTTTAAAGGATTTAAAATTAGTTCAGGTGCTTTACTTCTAGGTAAAGAAGGTGGCAATACAATCCTTTCAACTTTTGAAATACATACGGAGGAATTTACTGCTTTCTGAGGAGAACACATCATGCAGTTTTTGGTGTACATGTACTAGGAGTGGTGCTCTGCTAACAAATTGATGGGCTAGATGTGGACATTGTTTGCAACTGCAAATCACATAGTATTTATAAAAAAATCCAAGGGAGATCCTGATCCAAAATGTTTGAAATTATTTAGTTTAAGAAGAGGGAATCTGATAAAAGAAGTAGTATTTCACATGCCTGTGTCTGAATGAACGCTTCTTCAGTATCTAGTGTGAGATACTGGCTGGCCTTTTGACTTGTGTGTATGAGTGGGAGCAGGGACGGTGGAAACATGGAAAATGACACATGGATGTAAAAATGCGATGTCTCCTGTTCCTTTGTCTATACTTCACATTTAAATTCTCTCGCACAACTGTATTCCTTACACCATTATGGAGAGCACCTTAGGTAATTGATTGCCTTTTTGGGAGAGATGGTCAAAAATCTAGTTCCTCAGATCCTTAACTACCTGGTCTCTCTCCCAGATTTTCTGAATTTTTCAGCAAGGAAGCATCCATGGATACTTCACTTCTCTTGACTAGCATATGAACAACTATTGAGATTTCATAATGTTTAGCTAATCCATTTCTAGAGCTTTTCTGCAACGCACAGTCTAGATCACTGTCTCTGAGGACAGACCTACTGAAGCCCATCCTCCCTCTGTTCCCTCGCGTATAGAATCATAGAATGGTTAGAGTTGGAAGGGACCTTAAAGATCATCAAGTTCCAACCCCCCTGCCATGGGCAGGGACACCTCTCACTAGAGCAGGTTGCTCAAAGCCCCATCCAGCCTGACCTTAAACACTTCCAGGGATGGGGCCTCCACAACTTCCCTGCGTAACCTGTTCCAGTGCCTCACCACCCTCACAGTAAAGAACTTCTTCCTAATATCTAATCTAAATCTCCCCTCTTCTAATTTAAAACCATTACCCCTTGTCCTATCACTAGACTTCCTGACAAAGGAAGTCTATATGAACCACCATATAGCTGGTGGCTCAGACGACTGAGCACATTAGCGAGGATGTGGTAGTACCTCCTTTACCTCAGCTGAGGGATTCTCCCACAGCCAAGGAAAGGACAACACCTGAGGGCTCTGATAGTTCTCAGATGGAGCTCTCCCAAGCCCATTTGACATAACCATTCAATCAGTTGCAAAGTATTATTTAGAGCTGGAAAAAATATGCTGGCCTAAACAGACAGAGATGAATTTCCAAAATTATTTTCCAAACTATTTATTTTCTTGAAGGGATTAAAAACTAAGGGTCAAATTCTTTCCATGAACACAGAACTGAATAAATCTGTCACATTATCTAGAGACACAACTTTTACAAAGGCATTTAGCATCTGCTAATGGGTAGTTAGTCCAGCCTGAGTCAATTTTCCTGTTTTATGCTAATTTTGTATTGGTACAATTTTGCTTCATTCATTGAGAATACTCAAAATCTTCTGGAAATGAAAGGAAAGTAATTTCTTTTGCCATTTTCTGAATCCATGGCATACACAAATGACAAAACATGGTATTTATGAATTGCTCAGCTTTATATGTATTCAGCACGTCTTAGAGAAAACCAATTATAATTAATTCTTTCATAAAAGTGACATCTTCAGTATGATAATTCCATGAGAAATAGCTAGCTCCGAAGCAAATAACCAACGTTTGTAATTTCAAAGCCCATTATCATCAGGTGAATTATCTCTTTAAACACCTTTGGTCCAAGAGGATCTATTATGTTGCCAGTGATCTTCCTTGTCATTATGCATAGCAATTTAATTAGGTTAATTGTAAATTTCTTCTCTGTTCCCTTACACAGTTGATGTGGCAAATACAATTCATTTATTTTTGCAGTATAAAAACTTTAATAAAGTCATTGAAAGTGCATCTCAGCTTGGGACACTTGACAGCTGTTTTGCATCACTTATCATTTGTTATTATTACAGGTTTATGTCCTTGCTTGTGGACAGATCAGAAACCAGTGAATTTCTGAAAAACTCCACTAACCTCAAACTCAATGTTATATTTACTTTTAAAAGCACAAAAGACTGACCCCAATGAAGTCACCATGGTTCTGTTCTAGGCCCATTTTCTAAGGCTGCTCCAGGTGCAATGGAAAGTTACAATTTCACAGCATGACATCTTGTTCTTTCTCATAGTCAGCACAGACTGAGAAACAGGGAATAGCATCTTCTTACTGTCAAAACTGGGTGTACTGCTGATAGCTGTACAAAATTACTGTCACATTTCTTCTTCACAGGTGATGAAGTAAATTATCCATACACTAAAACTGGTTCTTAAATGATCCTAATAAAAGAAAGGACTCAAGCACAAAATTTCTATAATGCAGCAAGCTATGTTGTATTAATTGAGCTACAGTGATGAACTACATGCTTATTTTTATGATAGATGCAAAGTCACTGGAGTTAATTTAGCCATTTTTCAATGAAAGCTAAAATTACTTGAATTACATCACCCTTGTACTAGGCTAGGAAAGTTCAACCTTGAATTCAGCTGATAAATTTGATCACTTGTTTCGGTGCATAGGCAGCAGTTTCTTTTTTGTATGGAGTATTTTGTTTTTATTTTACTTGAATAAATTAAGATACTTTAGAAACTCTGTATTAAATTTGACCTTTCTGAAGAATGAGGATAATTTATGCTTACACACAGATACTGTATTCACTTAATATCTGTTGAGAGTTAAAATTTAATTGTGATCTTCAGTGTATAAAAATGGTACAAAATTCTGAGCTTTATAAAATTAGCTACAACATGACCAGTGCTTCAGTGTATCCCAGATTAGACAGCTGATCATGAGTCTTCCCACGCAGAAGATGGTTCTAAGGTGAACCAACACATCAGCAAACTGCCATACATCAGTGGCTGTGCAGCAACTGGCTTTGGAATTGTTTGCTTCTCTCAAATGAATGGGGAATTGCCTTTCAATCTATAAAGGGTAAACCATCTTAAATTGCTTCACACTTTTTAGGGGATAAGAGGTAACATAAACAATTACTGTGGAAAAAATGATGTGTAGTAACTTATTCTGTGCACTCAAACTCCAAGTGTGAAATTGATGAAAGAGCTGAGCAGTATCACAGTCTTCCCTGAGGAGTACTAACTGGGGAAGGGAAAACTACTGTAAATTATCAGGGCAACTTAAAGCAAATAAGCATAGCAGATCAAATGGAACACCTTTTCCATCTTAATCCCTAGTCATTGATAAAATTATTTTTTCTTAAATGATTCTAAGAAACAAAAGTTTCATCAAATAATGATGCAATAAACTCATTTCATATAATCTTAATGTAGGTAAGAGAATCTCTTTTCTTAGGTCTTTTGAACAGCAATGATATTATCTGTGCTTTTGCAACAAAACTGAAAACAATAAAGAATTGAGAGAATATTTGAGACATAGAGTTCACAGATGCTAGATACATTAAGGCATCCATTCTTTATAGAATACAGAACCAAAAACTTGTTCGTATTGAAACTTTATATGACCTCTTCATATGAGCCAGATATTCCAGTAAATGTCAAATAAGACTGTGCGTATTTATATAGGAGTAAAAGACAAGATTCACGGTCATGTACTTCCTTTATTTATGCTGACTTCAGCAGGGCTAACTGTGGTGTGAAGCAAAATTTGAGTGTGGCTCAGCGAAGCACATGGCTGTGGGCATCCTTGGCATGGGGCACTTAAAATATAAATGAGAATTTCAGCTTTCATTTTCCTATGAAGATAGCACAGAAAAGGAAACACAGCTATTTCTGAGTGCAAGATTATGACAGCAAAAACTAGGGCACCTGTCTGTGATGGTGTTGCCTACACTTTATTCAAAATCATAGACTCATCCCATAAAAATTCACTGCTCTTCCTTTCCTCCCTGTAGCATATTTATGACTTCAAGGAAGAAAGTAACAGCAATGAACTTCAATATATACTCACAACAGATCAAGTGCGAAGGAATTGCATATACCACATGCTGCTCTTTTAAACTGCACACTAAGCACCATGAGGACCTCAGAATCAAAAGCAAAATGACTTGACACTGTTTGTGAGCCCACATCTCCAAAGAAGGGCACACTGCCTTGTCAGTTAGGTAATGGTACAAGTCAAGCACTCTTAATGTACAGTTTTACACATTTTGATCTCTTAAGGTACTCTGACTTCAATGCTTTCATGTTAAATATTGAGATTTTATGAAAGAAAAGGGTAAAAATATTTTATACCAAATCAAATAATTATATAGGCTAGACTAGACTAGAGTAGAGTAGAATAATGTAGTTGGAAGGGACCTACAAGGATCATCTAATCCAACTGCCTAACCACGTCAGGGCTGACCTAAAGTTAAAGTATGTTAGTAAGGGAATTGTCCAAATGCCTCTTGAACACTGGCAGGTGTGACCACCTCTTCAGGAAGCCTGTTCCAGTGTTTGACTACCCTTTCGGTAAAGAAATGTTTCCTTTATACACTTCAAAACTCAGCAAACTTTAAAAAGACAAATTTTTATATGTCAAACCTTTACAATAAAGTTATATCTTCCTGCAAAATTATAAGGCTAAACAATATAAGGCTAAATAATAATCCTTAAAAAATATATAAAGGAACTGAAATCAGATTAATAACTACAGTTTGTCTGTGTAGGTATGCTGGATTGTACAGCAAATCCAGGCTGTTTTTCACACACATTGAAATGCTGCCTACACTGATAAAGACTATTAAAATCAGTAAGTACGAAATGCTCTCTAAAAGGTCAAAAGGTATTCAAAGTAGTATTTTAAGGATTATTATAACAGTCAAAGATTAAGATTTCTGTGTTACTGAGATGAAACATGCTGATTTCTTGACTGCTGTATTATTTTGAAGCTATGTACATGAAGGATTTCCAAAATTATTTCCCTCCCACAAACATTATTTTCTTAATCTTTTTAGTACTGATTCCGGGAACAAATCCTGTTGATTTGATTTAGGAAAGCAAGCAGAGCTTGCATCAGCAATGTCAGTACAATAGGAACGATAAATCTCCTTTGCACTTTAAACAAGAAAAGACTTGCCTTTTCAGAAGAAGAGATGAGATAACACAGCAACAGCTATGTTCTTCTTTGAGAACCCTGCCTTGGACACACTGGTAAAAGGTATCTTCCTTTTTGAATCAGATCCAAAGAATGAAGCTGTTTAAATGCACTTAGCACGTGGTTGTTGTGCCCCTTCCAAAACAGAAAACAGAGACATGCACTCAGTCCTTAGTTGCAGAACTGCACCTTTGTTCTAGGCAGAATGCTAATGGAAAACCTGCTACTTCACACCACTCCTGTTATTTTGTTTAGCGATGATTTGATTTGACAAAGAGCTTCTAGCCAAATATCCTGGTAATAAAATAAGACCTGCCGTGGTACACTCTTTCAGAGTGAATGTGGACAAAAACTAGCAACGTTTAAGGGCATGAATAAATGCAGCTGAAGGTTATAAAACCTTGGCGTGGTACTGTTTGTTGCCCTTCAAAGAAATTCTCCTACAAAGCATATTCAGTCAATGAAAATGAAATGTAAATGTTGAGTAAGCCTACCCCATTCTTAACGTGCTCATATCAATTACAGCAAGTCTGCCTCAAAGACAGCCTGAGTCAGACATGTCAGTACTGTTCTGGAATATTATCTTCTTTGAGGGACATATATTGTTTAAAATGAAAAAGATGTATAAACAGGAGTAAGGGGATGAACTGAAGCCAAGGAAAATATCATGTAAAATTAAAAACACTTGAGAAGATTTGAGTAATTGAATTATATGTGGCATAAATCAGTGGAATCTGTTTTGGACAGGGCCATCTGTCCCATGGCAAGTGTCTCAGCTGGGCCTGTGAAAAGATCCATCTTTCTAATGCAGCTACTCCTATGCTTTAAATACTGTAAGTTAAAATAAAGTTGGTTACCTGGACATTCAAATCTATGAATTTTGACCCCTTTTTCACTCTTTAGTAGATACACACAAACTGCTAGTAAGGAAGTAAAAAAAAAGGGTAAGAAGTAACAGCTAATCAAATCATAGGCTAGCAATGGAGTTAATTAGACACACCTAAAAGAGCCCCAGGGATTTCTTAGCCTACAAGCTAGGTAGCCATTCTTTGGTATCTGTCTGGGATTTTCATCCTGTTTTCTTTGTCTCAGGGGTGCTTTTCTGCACTGCTTATGAGCGTAACCACTTTATTACCTTTGCTTATGTGCTTCTCATTCATGTCCTTGTCTGGACACTTGCCAATGAGAGAACAGCTTTCTATGTTCCATTTATCTTCCTAATAAGCTTCCTTCTCAAAAGTCCTAGGCTCCCCTTATGAAGGACTCATGATCTTTCTGTGGAAGTAGCTGTTGTCATGCTTCCTTGACTCAGATGTTTGATCTTGTCTTTCTGTGATCTCCTTGATTAATTAAATACTTTATTAAATCCAGAGGAAAGAGAATATTATCCCAAATCCAGTTTTTTTCTTAAGTTCAGCTGAGGTGTTCTCCTGTTTTCAAGAAAGAATATGTAATCTCTTAAAGTGCACTGTTAAAACCAGCTAACTGCTAATGCTTGGTCATAAGAACGCAGCTGTAAATTAAATATGATTGTTTTAAACCTACAGCAGATTCTGAAACAATCACTGTGAAAAATCATGGCAGAGGGATGTCTCCCCTCCTGTTGGAGAAAGCTGGTTTATTCTAGCAACATTGGTGTCAAAATGTGCCTGTTTTGGAAAGGGATTAGCACAGTTTTAATCTGCTTAAATATTCATAGAATCAGAGACTGTTTGGTTTGAAAGGGACCTTGAAAGATCATATAGTTCCAACCCCCCTGCCATGGGAGATGACATCATATAAAGGTGTTTGTGTAAGAATCAATATTCTCCCGGGGTAATTAGTTGGGATTCTTCTTTTTTTTTTTTTTTTTTTTTGGATCAGTGCAGGTGAGACTGTCTTGCGCTTTTTCTGTCCGTCTGCATTCACGGCGTTAGTACAATTTCTAGCTTTTGCTGCGCCAAAAACGTTTCCCTCCTGCCGCGGTGGTTGCGGGGAAGCGCGGCCGTGGATCCCGCTCCCGCTCCCGCTGCAGCACCGCGGACAGCACCCGGTGGAGCTGACCCGCGGCCGGCGTTGGAGCTGAGCCCGGGAGGTTCCCGACGGAGCTGAGCCCCGGGAGGTTCCCCTTGGAGCTGAGCCCGGGAGGTTCCCGACGGAGCTGAGCCCCGGGAGGTTCCCGTTGGAGCTGAGCCTGGGAGGTTCCCGACGGAGCTGAGCCCCGGGAGGTTCCCGCAGCCTCCCCCGCTGCCCTGCACCCTTCTGCCGTGGGAGGCCTGGCAGCTCACCCTGCAGCCGGGCAATGCCAACCCAACGGCCTTCGTCCCATCCATTCTGTCTCTGAAGTGCACTTGATGTATGCGGCCATTAGTCCTAACGGGATGCAAACCAGACTCCAGTCTTACGGGAATTGTGCTTAAGGAAGGAGCATGATTGATGATAATGGGAAATGGACTCGCCCTTAGACATACCAAACAGAAGAGCTGAGAGTGATTTGCTCCTCTCTGAAGGTAGCGTCGAGAGGGCTTTGAAACAGCAGAAGACTAACGTACTATGCCAAGGTATCTGTACACTCAGTGTTACATTAGAAAAATTTGATCTACAGCATAACCTGAGTATTTCACTTACATGAGTCAGCGAGTGTGCAATCTTTATATAACATGCTCAAAGGTAGACGGTATGAATTGCAAAAATGAAAAGGTATAAGCAAAACATTATTTACATCTTATGTTGGTAAAATTAATGAGTCCGTACACCAAATGACAACAGCTATGGTGGTAACTAACACAATTTGACACAGGCAATAAAATAAGATGCAAGCAGATAATCTTTCTGAAGCTTCTTGGGTGATTCCAGTGCTGCTCTGTTGCTCAGTAGATGGGTAAAAAGAATGATGTTTTCTCCAAATCTTTGCTGTTATTGCATATGTGCCTCTGGCAGTTGAGCCCATCCCTGAGAAGATCTCACGATTTCCCTGCTTGCTAGATTTTGTCCCCTGGTGAAAGTTCTGAACTCGCATGGTCATTGCTGTCGTATAGCACTTGCAGAGTAGTTTGAGTCCTTTCGTCTGTAACAAAGTATTATACGGGCAAAAGATCAACCGAGAAGGGAATTCTTCAAAACCTATGCAGGTAAGATAGCTCAGTGGAAAAGAATATGTGGTTTTTTAGTGTAAAATCCTGAATATATGGTAGTCCTGGTTATGAAGAAATGATCTTGACTTGACAGGGTTAAAGTAGCATTTGAGATTATTATTGGAAATGTTCACACGCATATTAAATAGGGTTTTATACATAAGGTTGTAGCAGCTTCCCCAATCCTGAAAGAAGAAATGCCTTTCAAAAAATCAGACACACTTCTGAACTAGTGCAGCCTGTCAAGTGCTGCTCGTAAAAAGAAATCATCATTTGACCTACTTCTCTGTTAAATGTTTTCGCTAAAATGTTTTTGGCACAACAACAAGAGAGAGACGGCTCCTTGCCATATGCCTCTTTCTCATACCTGGAGCCATCAACTACATAACTCCCTCTCTTTCTCCCTCGCTATAGCCCTAGAATGCAAAATACTTGACAAATGTGCATTGTGTCTGTGCATTAATTATAATGGTGTTCACATTCCAATATTAAATTGAATGTATATATAAGGTTCTCAAAAAAATGGGTGGATAAGGTATCCCTTATGTAGGCTCTCAGATAGAATATCCTGTATGTAGGCTCTTAGATAGAAAAGAGATAATTCACAGTAGTAGTTTTAGAGGTATATAAGTTTAAAGAATCAGTCTTAATCCCTTGAGCTTCACACAGTCCCAAGATGCACTGACACTGGTATTCTTAAACACGGCAGTGACATGGTACTTCAACACGCCAGGATCTAAGTACAAACGGAAAAATAATCAATTTCTTCTGTTGCGTTTGTGAAGGACAGAGAAGGCATGAGGAGCAGAGACGTCACATGCACCCTACCAAAGCTCCTGTTGCAGCTGTGAAGATGGCAGAATAAGCTGGGAAGCAGCCATGCCATCTCCATAGTAACAGAAAGGCAAGCAGGATGATTCAGTATCGAACATGCACTCTTTCCATTGCTATGCAACCACTTGCCTCAGGATTTTTTAAGTGCAGTCTCCAAATAGAACCTTCCTTTTGCCCTCAAACATCTGAAAACGCAGAGATTGCAGATCAATCCTGTACTGCTGGGCAAGTCTGAATAAACAATGGAGTTTTTTATGTCAGAATAGTAAGCCATCACAAATGTAAAAACCATAAACATATTTCCCGAAGAGATTGTAAAACAAATCCTACACTTACTGAATAAATAGTTAAGTGATATTACATGCTTTTAGATTCCCTCTGTGTATTATGGTTCCCTTCCCTCTCAGGCAGCTCAGCTGTAAATCCTGCAGTTGCTTAGTGAAAGGAGGTTGCTTCGACTGTATGCTACCCACAAACACCTCTGTGAATCATTTTGACAAACCTGTTGTTTTGCTTCACCAAAAAGGAAAGAAAAAAATGGGTTCAAATTAAATTACCTGAAAATATCAAAGGGAAAAGGTGTTTTCTAAACAATATCTAAAAAGCCTTCAGTAGTTTGGAACCTGGTTACTGGTGGGTACCTCTCTGTGGATCTGTGCCAGCAGACTGGATCCTGCTATACCCACGTACCAGATTTCTCCACTTTCCTCCAAACTGGTTACTCTATTACTGTCAGGATATACTATGGTGCACCTCTTACCAATGCTTATTAGCACAGACTTGCTGTCATGCAGCTGCTGGAATGCAGGCAACGTGAGCTCAGCGTTACCACTGACAGCCATGCTGATGTACTACAAAGACTTTTAGGTATTCTGTTCCTTGGTTAGTGCAGTACATTTGGGTGCAGATGCCGCGTTTCACATAACACATGCTTTAGATTCGAGTTTGCATACACCAAGGGCAGAACATGATTCAAAGACCCACAGCTGGAACCATAGTTGCCTTTTTCTTTGCTTATATGTTAGGAAAATATGAAATTGTGACTAGTTCTTCTCTACACTTTTTGATTTTGTCCTTCCGTTGTTACCTTTCTCATGTATTTTCCCAGCATATCTCTTGTCTCTTTCCCTGTGCTGTGAGGTTTTAATTGTTTTATTATTTTTATTGCTTCTTTTCCTGGGATTTCTACTGTGTCCATAGAGAATGTTGGCACGGTCAGTGGGCAGAAGGATTGAAATGGCTAAGGCAGTAAAATGTAATCTGATTTGCATAGCATTTTTCTGTAATAGTGAATCTTCCACTGAAGCATTAAAAAGAGGATTTATACATGGTCAAGGATTTAACCCATGGTTCCTAGAGGTGATGGTGATCAACATGTCAGAAATTCACCCAAAAGACATTGTTAGTATGTACAGGAAATTAAGTATGTATAGCTGCCTATATTTTTTCCTTCTAATGACTAGATTCTGAATTTTTTCCTAGCCTTAAATGAAATGTTTTAATTAAATTTCTTTATTAATCAAATTTCTTTTTTAATCTGTGCGTATTTTTTTTTGCTGAAGACAGCAAGCGGTGAGACATGAAACCGCATGTCTTAAGCAAGTGAGAAGAATAAAGAAAATGTTTCCAAGATGCAGTTTTTGATATTAACATTTACTGACAAGTTTGTTACACTACCCATCAGCACTGACCTTATTATGCCAGTCTCATCTTTAAGCAGCCTCCATGCAGCAATGGGAAAAGAGGGTAGGCTATTTTTATAAAATACAACATGTACACAGATCACAGTGCTCACTGAAGCAAACACATCTTATGATGACTTTAAAGGAACAGGAAAAAGTAGTAATAATGGGGTTGATTTTTCTTTAGCTTATAAAAGAAAAATTACTGCTATTCAAAGGATTGTGCTGGAGTCTAACCACGACAGGTAGGCAGCAGTTTTGCCTGAGAATTCAATGAGTAAGACATCTTAGAATAAGTCCCTAAGCCAGACGTTATTGACATTGGTATGTGTGTTGTTTTACATGGCAAGGTTTTGGTTGCAGGAGGGTTGCAGTGGTGGCTTCTGTGAGAGGACACCAGAAGGTGGCCCCATGTCAGATAGAGCCAGTTCCAGCTGGCTCCAAAATGGACCCGCTGCTGGCCAAAGCTGAGCCCCTTGAGCTTTGTTGGTAGCACATCTGTGATAACACATTTAAGAAAGGGTAAAAAATGCTGCGCAGCAGCTGTGAGAGAGGAGTGAGAAAATGTGAGAGAAACACCCCTGCAGACACAAAGGTCAGTGAAGAAGGAGGGGGTGGACGATTCCCCCGTAGCCCATGGAGAAGACCATGGAGGCACAGGTTGTCCCCCTGCAGCCCATGGAGGATCCCATGCCAGAGCAGGTAGATATGCCCCAACAGAAGCTGCAGCCTGTGGAGAGCCCATGCTGGAGCAGGCTCCTGTCAGGACCTGTGGTCCGTGGAGAGGACCCAGGCAGGAGCAGGTTTTCTGTCAGGATCTGCAGAGGACGCACACTGGAGTAGTTTGTTCCTGAAAGACTGCACCCTGTGGGAAGGACCCATGCTAGAGAAGTTTGTGAAGTACTGTATCTCATGGGAAGCACCCCATGCTGGAGCAGTGCAAGAGCGTGAGGAAGAAGGAGAAGCGGAGACCAAGTTACCAGTTATGAACTGGCCCCAATCCCCATTCCCTGTGCTACTTGGGGCAGAGAAGGTAGAAGAGTCAGGAGTGAAGCTGAGCCTGGGAAGAAGGGACGGTGCAGGAGAAAGTGCTTTTAATTTTGTTATTTCTCACTATCCTACTCTGTTATTAATTGGCAATAAATTAATTTCCCTGAAGTCATGTCTGTTTTGCCCATGACAGTAATTGGTGAATGATCTCCCTTTCTTCATCTGAATTCATGAGCTTTTTGTTGTGTCTTCTCCCCCTGTCCTGCTGAGGAGGGGGGGTGATAGAGTGGCTTG
>VZSF01009115.1:86462-192835 GCA_013398295.1 Chionis minor
GTTTGCATACACCAAGGGCAGAACATGATTCAAAGACCCACAGCTGGAACCATAGTTGCCTTTTTCTTTGCTTATATGTTAGGAAAATATGAAATTGTGACTAGTTCTTCTCTACACTTTTTGATTTTGTCCTTCCGTTGTTACCTTTCTCATGTATTTTCCCAGCATATCTCTTGTCTCTTTCCCTGTGCTGTGAGGTTTTAATTGTTTTATTATTTTTATTGCTTCTTTTCCTGGGATTTCTACTGTGTCCATAGAGAATGTTGGCACGGTCAGTGGGCAGAAGGATTGAAATGGCTAAGGCAGTAAAATGTAATCTGATTTGCATAGCATTTTTCTGTAATAGTGAATCTTCCACTGAAGCATTAAAAAGAGGATTTATACATGGTCAAGGATTTAACCCATGGTTCCTAGAGGTGATGGTGATCAACATGTCAGAAATTCACCCAAAAGACATTGTTAGTATGTACAGGAAATTAAGTATGTATAGCTGCCTATATTTTTTCCTTCTAATGACTAGATTCTGAATTTTTTCCTAGCCTTAAATGAAATGTTTTAATTAAATTTCTTTATTAATCAAATTTCTTTTTTAATCTGTGCGTATTTTTTTTTGCTGAAGACAGCAAGCGGTGAGACATGAAACCGCATGTCTTAAGCAAGTGAGAAGAATAAAGAAAATGTTTCCAAGATGCAGTTTTTGATATTAACATTTACTGACAAGTTTGTTACACTACCCATCAGCACTGACCTTATTATGCCAGTCTCATCTTTAAGCAGCCTCCATGCAGCAATGGGAAAAGAGGGTAGGCTATTTTTATAAAATACAACATGTACACAGATCACAGTGCTCACTGAAGCAAACACATCTTATGATGACTTTAAAGGAACAGGAAAAAGTAGTAATAATGGGGTTGATTTTTCTTTAGCTTATAAAAGAAAAATTACTGCTATTCAAAGGATTGTGCTGGAGTCTAACCACGACAGGTAGGCAGCAGTTTTGCCTGAGAATTCAATGAGTAAGACATCTTAGAATAAGTCCCTAAGCCAGACGTTATTGACATTGGTATGTGTGTTGTTTTACATGGCAAGGTTTTGGTTGCAGGAGGGTTGCAGTGGTGGCTTCTGTGAGAGGACACCAGAAGGTGGCCCCATGTCAGATAGAGCCAGTTCCAGCTGGCTCCAAAATGGACCCGCTGCTGGCCAAAGCTGAGCCCCTTGAGCTTTGTTGGTAGCACATCTGTGATAACACATTTAAGAAAGGGTAAAAAATGCTGCGCAGCAGCTGTGAGAGAGGAGTGAGAAAATGTGAGAGAAACACCCCTGCAGACACAAAGGTCAGTGAAGAAGGAGGGGGTGGACGATTCCCCCGTAGCCCATGGAGAAGACCATGGAGGCACAGGTTGTCCCCCTGCAGCCCATGGAGGATCCCATGCCAGAGCAGGTAGATATGCCCCAACAGAAGCTGCAGCCTGTGGAGAGCCCATGCTGGAGCAGGCTCCTGTCAGGACCTGTGGTCCGTGGAGAGGACCCAGGCAGGAGCAGGTTTTCTGTCAGGATCTGCAGAGGACGCACACTGGAGTAGTTTGTTCCTGAAAGACTGCACCCTGTGGGAAGGACCCATGCTAGAGAAGTTTGTGAAGTACTGTATCTCATGGGAAGCACCCCATGCTGGAGCAGTGCAAGAGCGTGAGGAAGAAGGAGAAGCGGAGACCAAGTTACCAGTTATGAACTGGCCCCAATCCCCATTCCCTGTGCTACTTGGGGCAGAGAAGGTAGAAGAGTCAGGAGTGAAGCTGAGCCTGGGAAGAAGGGACGGTGCAGGAGAAAGTGCTTTTAATTTTGTTATTTCTCACTATCCTACTCTGTTATTAATTGGCAATAAATTAATTTCCCTGAAGTCATGTCTGTTTTGCCCATGACAGTAATTGGTGAATGATCTCCCTTTCTTCATCTGAATTCATGAGCTTTTTGTTGTGTCTTCTCCCCCTGTCCTGCTGAGGAGGGGGGGTGATAGAGTGGCTTGGTGGGAACCTGGTGAGCAGCCAAGGTCAACCTAACCACAATATGCTTCAATTCAAACAAACATGCTTCCCATTGGCAAGTTCCTTTACATCTTTTTAATGGGAAATATTTTTAATGAGTTTTAAAACAGCACCAAGTATTCATAGGATACAGAACTTTTCCATTCTTTAGAATACCTTGGCCTAGCTCTTACCATCTGAAGGCCCTTTCATAACCCTTTGGAAAGGAGTCCATATTCTCAAGCTGTGTCCCACAAATTTTTCTTCTGTCTGAGAAACTCATGATAGATACATTCAGCTGTTGCCCAAGGTCCCTCCTTCTGGAAAAGGCTCACAGAAAAGCTAACCAAAGCTAAATACAAACCCCATTCACTGGAAGCTAATGCTCAGGTTTCAGACCAGAACATGGCATTCAAACTACATCAGTGGTGCAAAGAAAACATGGTTTTATTTCGAAGGACAGAGGGAAGACATCCATTGCCTTCCTCCTTAACACCTCTATATCATGTGACAGTACAGCCTCGTTTCCGAGAGTTAGCAGAAGTTCAGAATAATTTGGTAAATTTGTTTGAGTGCTTCCCGGAATCAACAATAAAAAGTAGTGATTGAAAGTTCAGTCCTGAGGATTAGTTTTACTTACAGAATAGTTACAAGGATTAGCTGTTTCTCTATAATCCAAATTATCATCTACTTGTAGCTAGATGAAGATAATATGTAAAGGCAGGTGACACAGAGCTACCTGAGCTTTCCCACATATAGCAACAGGACTGTTAGAAAAATGACAAGTGCTAGCATATGATCTGCCAGTGGATGAAGAACAGGTAGAAACTGAACAGTTCTGGACAGTCTTGGTGCAGCTTTTTTTGTTAGAAGCAGTATTCCTGTGATTGTCTAATTTGGTCCCTTAGTGAAGATCACTGCTGTATTCCTCACTGACATTAAGTAATTTCAATCATTTCAAGTTAACTTCTCTTTTTCATTTTTCTGCTGGCTCTACAGCTGTGATGTAGCTCCATGACCATTGATGGATCTGAAGCCCCCAGAGCTTGGGAAGTTCCAGCTGGTACATACCAACACAGTGTTAGTGGCAATGGCTGCTACAAACACATCAAAGCAGTGTCAACTCAGTGCTGGCTTCCCACAGAACATCAGATGAAGTTCAAAACCTTTGCCTCTTGTTTTCAAAGTACTAAAAGACTTGAGTTCAAAGAGTCTAAAAAGTCATTTAACCTTCTAGGTTGAACACAATGACTGAAGATAAAGAAACAAGCAAATGCACAAGTTAATCACCTATGCTTAGTAGAGTACCAGAAGAACTTGTATTATGGCAGAGGGAAAGAAGATAAAACATAGACGCCCTTGCTGATAATCTCAATGGAGGCAATATAAACAATGGCCATTTGTCACCAAAGCTGCTCATTTGTGATAATGTGAACCATGCTTGTGAGAAGTTTGTTCGGTCAGGGCTTACCCTGTATTTAAAGTTGTAGATCAAGGATTTCAGTTCCCATAGCTGTCAGCCTGGTGTGTACTACAATGTCTCATATCCACTGAGCTGCATCTGATACCTGCTTGATGGCATTAGCCCTGCAAAGCTCTCATTTTGCAGTTTGACTCAGATCCCAGCTATAGTGCTTGCCATAGAATGAGATCTTCAGAAGATTATCTTCTGCTCTGGGAGCTCATTTCATTTGATATCATCTGGAGAACTTGAGAGACTCTGGAGTTGTGTCTTGGGCGTTGGTGGATGTCTCCAGCTGTCATTCCCAGCATTAGAGTGCACTTTTGCTGTTTACATACTAAAGAAAAAAAGAAAACCTGATTTTCTGGAGACTGCAATCACTTGCCTATTAAGAAAACTGTGAATCTTCCTGTTATCAAATTTAAAAGTTGTGCACTTCTATGAATCACTCAACCTGCACTTTGGTGCTTTTGTAACTGGACATTTTTCCTAAGACGAAAGAGAAAAGGTTGTAAATGACCATAAAGCTGTAAAAACAACCAAACTGTAAAACAACCATGTGCAACACTAGGAATGTAATGAAGGTGCAGCTATACAAAGAAGGCAGGTATTTACTGTAAAGTTAAGAGGCAAGGTGATGGGAAAAATCCTCCTCTCTTCAAAGAAATGTGTTTATGTAACCTTATATTTTACCCATCTCTTTAGTATCAAAGGAAATGTGGTACTTTTTCCTGTCATGCCAAATACTACTGTGAAGTCCTAGTGAGACTCCATAAGTATAGTCAGGATTTTCTTTCCTATTTTATGAGTAAGTTAGAAAGATACAAAGCAGAAGAAATGCGTCTTTTTGCCAGCCAGGTGGGAGGATACACCTCACCCCAAGTTGTAGTCTCTTTGAAAGAAGCCATTTATTAGCTTATATATAATTCATCATGACTACCCTGGATTGCTGGGCTTTTTATGAGAAGTGATGGTGATAGCATGCTAAGAATATTTTACTGAACTTCAAAGAAATCAGACAAAGAGAGAAAAGGGGGTTATAGAATCTGAACACTGATCAGACTTTCTACCTGACAGCAACTGCATTTTAGAACAAAGGTGTTATTTATGCACAGAAACTGTGGTCCATCTCAGTAATCAAAACCATTTCTAACACCACAGTGAAAACAAAGTCCATAGAATTGCCTGCTGGCTTTTCCAGAGTTTCTGTTAGATTTCATCATCCCTTCTCCATTGACAGGAAACAGCAGCCCTTCAAACTTTTAATCTTTCATTATCCAACAAAATGCCTGTGCTCTGTGCATAAACTCTGTATCCACCCTCACTCAGGCTCCATTGTATTCATTACTGAATCACAAAATCTTAGTGTGGGGACAGCATCTCTTCCTTTCTCCACATTAATCCCTGTTGTTCAGATGCTGTGTAAGACAGAAACCTCTGGAGCTGTTAGCTGCCAATGTGGGTTTTGTTGTGTGAGTTGATCTGAAGAGATCCCAACTTGACCCAGATAGTGCTCTTACTGATTCTTCTGAGCTGGTTTTGTCAACAGCCAGCTTGTTTCAGCAGCACTTTTATTTCTAATCTTAAGCATCATATTAGTTCTGTAAGTTATCTGCAATTTTATTCATTGTAGAATTATACCTCTCAGATCTCTTGCATTCATATCTTAAATAAAATAATATTTAAAAAAAAATCATGAGCCTTTCTTTTAAACTATAATGTAGTGGCCATCCTTGATACAGGGTTTAGTCTAAATTCAGTGTTGAGTACTTCTGCTCTTAGTTTCAAAATTAATAGGATGCATTTAGGCTAGCAGTTATCAGATCACCAATATATTTATAAGCTCCCCCCCATTTTTAAAGTCTTAATGGAAGACAGAACTAACTGACAGTGAAGTAAGCAAAGATCACAATCACTAAATCACAGCCGATTTCTCAGGGTGTATGGCTTTTCTTGAGCTTGTCATGGGGGCTGTTTTTCAGCCAAGGCTGTATTTTCATGCACTGTGCTGCACCAAGGAGTGTCAGAACTGATCAAGTAATAACAGTAATTCACTTTGATTTGCTCATTAGAAATAAGCACTTATGCTTCTTTGCTACTGAAGCAAAAAGAGAATAAACTCATAAATACAGGCAGATTCTGAGAGCTGTTCAAAGCAACCTTTACCACCCAGTCTATCTCCTTGGTTTGGCTGTGAGGCTATTATGGGCTACTTATGCCTGGCTAAAGCCATATCTACAAGTCTCCAGCGGTTCACTGACCCAGCCATCTCATCATAGAAATCCATCAGGCTTGTCAGGCATGATGTACCTTTGGTATATCTGTGTTGGCTGCTCCCAAACAAATTTTTGTGCTTCATGTGCCTGGAAACGGCCTCCAGGAAGATTTACCTCTTAATTTTCCTGTGGCCAAATACTAAGTGAACTGGCTGCCCAGGTTTTTTTCTTGCCCTTTGAAGATGGGTGCAACATTTGCCTTTTTTTTCAGTCATTGGGGATTTCACCTAATTTCCATGACCTTACAGTGATGATTCATAGTGGCATACGGCAGCGCTTGCAGTATCCACAAACACACCCCATCCAGTCCTATGGGCTTGTTTACATCCACTTTCCTTAAGTGGTCCCTAATTTGGTTCAGAAGGCCAGAGACAGCTGTGTAGCAGGAAGTATCTTCACACTTGTATCTTAATATGAGAGTATTTACACCATTTTCATTACACTTGGGGGTTCTAAAAGCATCTGTAAATCAAAACCGGTTTAATGAGTGATTGAAAGGAGGGGCAAATTGGGCTATGAAAATAGTGCTTCACCATCTTTAGGTTAAATCAGACTATATTTAGCATGGTGGGCATTTCTTCTCTTATAATTTTCAGAATTTATTTTCATTAATTTGAATCTTACTTTTGGCAACTGTAATTAAACAAAACAATTATGCCTGGCTTTGAGTTATTCAGTAACTGTCACACATTAAATCTGATCAGAAAACAAGTGTCTTTCAATACAGAAGATGACAGGGACTCTTGAGTGTTCCCTCTTTCTAAGACCTTTCTTGTCTTAACTCACTTCCCAGTGCAATGAATCAAAATAAAATTCCAGTGTAAAACTGTAGGTCATGCTTCAGGATGCAGCATTCTAACAACGCCCTGTTTGTCAGACTGAACTTGTTAATGTATGATGGTATGAATATGAATCCACGTGGGACATAACATTCTGGTTTGCATGCATGAATTGTCACTTGTTCCTATTTTCTCAAGAAATTCAGTCTTAACTATATAATTTCCTTCCAGTGATTTTATGTAGGGTTTTTTGGTTTTTTACAGTGGACATTATTTGATTATATGTTATATTATTGGATTCAAGCACAGCATAGCTAGCCAGCCGAGGGAGGTGACTGCCCCACTGCACTGGTGTGGCCCCACCTCGAGTACTGTGTGAAGCTTTGGGTGCCTCAGTATAAGAAGGTGTGATATAAGAAGGTGATAGAAAACTATCAAAGTGTGTCCAGAGAAGGGTAACCAGGATGGTGAAAGGCCTCAAGGGCAAGACTTAAGAGAAGCATCTGAGGTCACTCCGTGGGTTCAGGTGAGGGGTGACCTGATTGCAGTCTACAGCTTCCTCAAGAAGAGCAGTGGAGGGGGAGGTGCTGATCTCCTCTCTCTGGTGACCAGCAACAGGACACGAGGAAATGGGGTGAAGCTGTGTTGGGGGAAGTTCAGACTGGACATTAGGAAAAGGCTCTTCACTGAGAGTGTGGTTGGTCACTAGAACAGGATCCCCAGGTAAGTGGTTATGGCACGAAGCCTGTCAGAGTTCAAGGAACATCTGAACGATGCTCTTAGTCATATGATTTAATTTTAGATAGTTGAACTTGATGATCCTTATGGTTCCCTTCCAACTTGAGATATTCTATGAGCCTAAATGAGTCAGAAAAAGAAGCAAAATCTCCCAGACAAGACAGATTTCCACAGGACATGATTGATACCCAGCTCTTGAGATCTAGAGAAACTTTACTAGCAGTGCCTCTAAGCTTACATATTAGGAGCTACAAAAAAGCAGAGAATTGATCCCATGAGATGCTGAGTTCCTTCAAATCTATTGGGTGTCATTGAGAGTTGGGTGGTACAGAGAACCCTTTATGGCTGAGCCTGCCATATGGAGTCACACTGCAAACCCCCAGGGTTTGAGAGCTTACTAGTGTGCACCAGGACAGAGATTGCAGGCAGGCTAGATTGGAGAGGCATTATGGTCTTTCAGTTTAAATAATCACTGTTCTCTTCTCTCTTTACACTCCCCCTCTCCCTCCTCCTCCTCTGACCACATTTGTGATGAGTAAGATTGCCTTTCTATAGCTTTGTCCCCGCCACCTGGCCATAATGCAAGCTGGAATAATGCAGGCTCATGCTGCTTTTGACTCAGAGGTAAGATTAAGGTTGGAAGAAAAAGCTGTTATAGCGTTTGCTCATCTGATTGTATATCAGTAAATGGTTAACATAGCAAGTACTTGAACCTGTTCTATCTCATTTCTTTGTTTCTTGCTCCTGATTTGCAGTCTGAATGTTGGGGAAAAATGTGAATTCAGGGTTTAACCTTCTTCCCCTTACGTCTTAGAAGCAAAATCCTGACAAAAAACAAACGAAAAAAACCCCTTCTTAATTACACAGAGAATATAATTTTCTGATTCAGGATGGTTATTTCAGTTTACTTGAAAACGCTTATAAGCCAGACCAAGCTGTTTAGACTATTTCAGAATGAGAGATGGAATCTGCTAAAATCGGTCTGGCTACATGGTTTCTTAGAGACAAGCTGTTTTAAGGACAATTTATAAATGTGTCCAAATGAGGGCAAACGATGACACCCAGAGGCAGGATAGTGTAATACCTCACGCAAATGTCAGCATTGAATGTACGACAAAAGGAGCTTCAGGAACCGGCTTACATATTTACACCTGTAATACAGGTAAGTATTACCACGAAAAAACAGCTACAAAAAAGAAAACAAACAAACAAAAAGCCCAACCCTAAAATAAAGAAAACCAGAAGAGAAAGGATATATTTTGAAATGAGGTGGCATGGATCCTTTAGATGTCTGTATTTCTTGGAGACAGCAAATGTTAAAAGTCTACAGCTGCAGCTTCAATGTTCCTTCTTATATATAGAACATTTTCTTATTCCACTTCAAATCAAGGCCACGAAAGTCACCATGTATTTCAAAGCCCTCCTCATTATTTCTACACCTGTGTTGTCTGAAGCAAAGAGAGCCTTATTAGAGAGAAATTGTGTGAGTAGTTTGATTATTGCCTATTATACAAAGAAACTTTACTGGAATGACCTTACTGAGGATGGAAAGAGAAGCTTTTAATATTAGGAAATACAAACTTATAAATATTTTAATTCATAGAATCACAAAATCATAGACTGTTAGGGGTTGGAAAGGACCTCTGGAGATCATCTGGTCCAACCCCCCTGCCAGAGCAGGTCCACCTACAGCAGGTTTCACAGGATGGCATCCAGGTGGGTTTTGAATGTCTCCAGACTCAGAGACTCCACCACCTCTCTGGGCAGCCTGTGCCAGTGCTCTGCCACCCTCAAAGTAAAGAAGTTCCTCCTCGTGTTGCAATGGAACTTCCTATGTTCAAGTTTGTGCCCATTACTTGTTTTCCTATTTTGTCCTATAATTCACAACATTTTGTTCATGACCATGACTGATAATATTTTTTCCCCACAGGACTGCATTTCTTTCTTAGTGGCTGGCCCCAAACATTATTATTACTCATTCTTCAAATCGTGTTTTAAAAACAGAGCTATATATTACTCATCCATTTGATACAAAATCATCTTAAATGTTAATGAATTTAATTTCCCAATACCATGACAGGAATACATTAATCCTATTTTACAGACAGTGGGCCGAGGCAGACTGAGGGTAATTGTGAGGATCTCCTAATTCTGGTGCCTAGCTTTAGATACACAGAAACTGATTTTTAAAATTTCATGAAGCTAGTATTATGTCACACTTTGTATATTCAAAGCACTGGCAGATTCTAGGGTATAAAGAAAACCTTTTAACCATGAGGACAGTCAGGAAATGGTACATGTTGCCCAAAGAGGCTGTGCAGTCTCTATCCTTGGGTTTATTCAAAACTTGAGTGGATATGGGCCTGAGCGATGTTGTCTCTCTCACAGCTGAGCCTGCTTTGTGCAGGAAGTTAGACTAGAGACCTCCTGAGGTCCCTTCCAGCCTGAATTCCTCTGTAACTCCCTGACTGAGAAATCAGGGAATAATATTAAAAGTTATGAAGAACATAAGACAAGGGACTACTTGCACAAAGCTTTGTTTAATTGATTAGCTCAGCATCACTCTGGGACAGAGATAAAGGAAGACACTCAGCTACTTAAATCATCACATCATAGAATCATAGAATGGTTTGGGTTGGAAGGGACCTTAAAGATCATCTAGTTCCAACTCCCCTGCCATGGGCAGGGACATCTCCCACTAGACCAGGTTACTCAAAGCACCATCCAACTTGGTCTTACACACTCCCAGGGATGGGGCATCCACAGCTTCCCTGGGCAACCTGTCCCAGTGCCTCACTACCTTCATGGTGAAAAATTTCTTTCTGACATCTCATCTAAATCTACCCTCTTCCAGTCTGAAGCCATTACCCCTCGTCCTATCACTACATGCCTTTGTAAAAAGTCCCTCTCCAGAATTCTTGTAGGCCCCTTTCAGATATTGAAAGGCTGCTGTAAGGTCTCTCCTAGCCCTTCCCTTCTCCAGGCTGAACAACTCCAACTCTCTCAGCCTGTCCTCTTAGCAGAGGTGCTCTAACCCTCTGATCATTTTTGTGGCCCTCCTCTGGACCCACTACAACAGGTCCATGTCCTTCTCATGTTGGGGGCCCCAGAGCTTGACACGGTATCCCAGGTGGGGTCTTGTGAGAGCAGAGCAGAGGGACAGAATTACCTCCTTTGACCTGCTGGCCATGCTTCTTTTGATGCAGCCCAGGCTATGGTTGGCCTTCTGGGCTGCGAGTGCACATTGCCAGCTCATGTTGAGCTTCTTATCTACCAACAGCCCCAAGTCCCTCTCCACAGGACTGCTCTCGATTTGTTCTCTGCCCAGACTGTATTTGTGCATGGGATTGTCCTGACCCACATGCAGGACCTTGCACTTGGCCTTATTGAACTTCATGAGATTGGCATGGGCCCATCTCTCAAGGCTCTCCGGGTCCCTCTGGATGTCATCCCTTCCCTCCAGCGTGTCAACTGCTCCACACAGCTGGGTGCCATTGGCAAACTTGCTGAGGGTGCACTCAGTCCCAACATCCATATTGTGAACAAAGATGTTACATAATACCAGTCCCAGTACCGACCCCGGAGGAACACCACTCGTTACTGGTCGCCACTTGGACATTGATCCATTGACTGCAACTCACTGAGTGCAACAATCCAGCCAGTTCCTGATCCACTGAGTGGTCCATTCATCAAATCCCTGTCTCTCCAATTTAGAGACAGCGATGTCACATGGAACAGTGTCAAATGCCTTGCACAGCTCCAGGTAGATGACACCTGCTCTCCCTTTATCCACCAGTGCTGTTACCTCGTCGTAGAAGGCCATCAGATTTGTCAGACACAATTCACCCTTAGTGAAGCCATCCTGGCTGTCATAAATCACCTCCTTATTTTCCATGTGCCTTAGCAGAGTTCCCAGGAGGATCTGCTCCACAATTTTGTCAGGCACAGAGGTGAGACTGACTGGCCTGAACTGTAGTTCTCTGGGTCATCTTATTTGCCCTTTTTGAAAATGAGGGTTATGTTCCCCCTTTTCCAGTCAGTGGGAACTTCACCAGACCGCCATGACTTCTCAAATATGATGGATAGTGCCTTGGCAACTACACCTGCCAGTTCTCTCAGGACCCGTGGATGCATCTCATCAGGTCCCATGGACTTGTGCACCTTCAGGTTCCTTAGATAGTCTCAATCCTGGTCTTCTCCTACAGTGAGCAGTTCTTCATTCTCCCAGTCCCTGCCTTTGCCTTCTGTGACTTAGGTAGTGTGGCTAGAGAATTTGCCAGTGAAGACCAAGGCAAAAAAGTTGTTGAGTACCTCAGCATTCTCCATAATCCCAGGGCACCAGGTCTCCTATTTCCTTCTGGAGAGGGCCCACATTTTTCCTATCCTTCCTTTTATCACTTACATACATGTAGAAGCTTTTCTTGTTGCGCTTGATGTCCCAGGCCAGATTTAATTCCATCAGGCCTTTAGCTTTCCTAACCTGCTCCCTGGCTGCTCGGATGATTTCTCTTTATTCTTGCCAGGCTACCTGTCCTTGCTTCAACCCTCTGTAGGCTTCCTTTTTCTGTTTGAACTTGTCCAGGAGCTCTTTCTTCATCCTTACAAGCCTTCTGGTGTTTTTGCCCAAATTCCTCTTTGTTGCAATGCATCACTCCTGAGCTTGGCAGAGGTGATCCTGGAATATTAACCAGCTTTCTTGGGCTCCTCTTTCCTGCAGTGACATGGTATGCTGCTAAGCAGATCCCTGAAGAGGCCAAAGTCTGATCTCCTGAAGGCCAGGGTAGTGAGCTTGCTGTGCTCCCTCCTCACTGCCCTAAGGATCTTGATTTCGCCCTCCATTTCATGGTCATTGCAGCCAAGGCTGCCCTTGAGCTTCATATTCCCCACCAGCCCCTCCTTGTTGGTAAGGAGAAGGTCCAGCATGGCACCTTTTCTCGTTCGCTCCTCTGTCACTTAGAGAAGTTATCATCAATGCCTTCTAGGAACCTCCTGGCTTGCTTATGCCCTGCTGTGTTGTCCCTCCAACAGATATCAGGCTGGCTGAAGTTTCCTCTGAGGACCAGGGCTTGTGAACGTGAGGCTGCTCCCACCTGTCTATAAAGGACCTTATCTGCTGTCTTCCTGGTCAGGTGGCCTGTAGGAGATGCCCACTATAATATCAGCTGTCTCTGCCTTCCCTTTAATCCTGACCAATAATCTAGACAACTACCTTTTCATCTGAAATTCAATCTGCCTGGGAGACTGTAAACTATGAGAAAATATTGGACCATTGTCCATGAAGAGTTTTCGTTTAAAAAAATACATCTGTCCACAGAAACAAGGCTAAAAATATAATACCTAATGACCATTCATTGCTTTGCCTGAGTTTTAGATGTTTATGAATTAAAGCCTCTGTGGGCTTCTTGGTCTACAGAGATTTTCCTAAAATATTGAGCAGTCCTTGCCTTACAGAAAAAGCATGGGAAGACTGAGCTAAGCAACAGTTTTTTCTTCCTAGTATTGTAAGGGACCTGAATGATGATGCCAGGTACATCACTCAGAAGTAAATGTGTAATCATGTAATTAATGACTATGTCATAATGCTTCAGTATTGGCATTTCCTAACTTCCAAGTGTCTCATTTTATACTGTTAGTAATATTTTGTTCTGACAGAAATGCTATCATATAGGACAAGTGTAAATGTTGGAGCTATTAAATTCACTGCAAAGACCTTAAGGGATTTCCTCTTCCCTGCCTTTTCTCACCAGACTGTTCATCTTAACAACATTTGACTTGTACGTTTCTGGTCTCAGTGGTCCGCATCAATCCATCCCCTACAGACACGAGCTGTGCTCAGTGCCTGCCTTCCCTGCCAAGGAAAGGGATTTCTGCAATAACCGTTGCTGATGCTGGCATGTGTGGATGGTGCAAGCTCCCATTGCTAACAAGCAATCCAGGCCTGTGGATCTGGGTCAGATGCTCTCCTGGGATCTGAAAAGTCTCTAGCTGGGATAAAGCAGACTGGTTAGGGTGGCACGCTGCTGGAGGGCATAAACTGTCTGTAGAGCCATGTCTTCTGCTGATGGCCATTACTTATGGCTGAGCAGGAGCCAGCCTGTGGCTTCGTAGCTGTGGTGTTTTTGGAGAAGAGGCAGCCTGTTTGCATGGCTGAGGATGCTATTGTACAGCCACAACAGTAATGTCTGGCATGACTTTAAAGACTCTGAAACTAGGACAAAGCTCTCTGTTGCTACTCCAGACCTTTCCTTCTGCATTTTTGGTTCCCCATGACAGCTGTGGCCTGTTCCTCATATTGGAAATAGCAAATCCAATTTTTTCTTACTTGCTGTGAAGCCTTGGGCAGGGTCTGCCCATGTCTTGCACCATGGCTGTCTTTCCTGTCACTGCTGACTCTCATTCAGTTTTCCCAAGTCTGCCTGTGGCTGCTCCTGGTTCCTAAGTGTTATTCCCTCCTACATAGCTTCATCCTTCCCTCCACAAATAATTGTAGCAGGCAAAAAAAGCCTTCAGCTATTCTGGGCAAGATTTAATTTCTGGTTCACTGAATTGTCCATATAACATATTTCTAATCCAATCTAGTTTCCCCTTCTCACTCTGAACATCTTCCAACCTGTTGACAGGAACATTTTACTTTACATTTGTCACGAAGTTCTGGAAAAGGATGGAGATCCTGTTATTACGTGTGTGCCTAACATACATGAGGTGCTAGCGAATATTGGGAGGGAACAAGCTCATAACCTTGGGATAGGCAATGACTTGGTCTTTCGCTGCATCTCGGTGTGGAATGATGGTTTTAGCTAGAGCTGAATTGAATTTTTACTGCCACGAGATGGCAGATTGCAACAAGACAAGACTACAGGGAGGGACTTTAACAGATCAGTAGATTTTCCTCACCTTTGAGACAAATAATAGTTATGGACAGTGATTCATTTACCTTGTGGGCCACAATGGGATCTCCATGGCAAGCAAGGAAATCTTTTCATTGGTGTCGAAGAGAAGCAGATGACGCTCGGGAGACAGCTGGCACTAAAAGAATGGCATAAAAACAGCTCAGAGACTAATGACGTCAAGATTCAAAGTAGCAGTCTTTTCATCAGTTATAATGCTGATTTTTAAAAGAAGTACATTTTGTATGTATGAACTTTAGGCTCTCAAGTAAAAGCAAGATTATAGTAAATGATTTTTTTTTTTGGTACTTTTTAATTTTGTTTACCTCAACTAAATGTACCCGTCAGGATGCAATCCCTTTTCTGAGGCAGTATGTGGCTTATCATAGGCTATTCCCTTTTCACCATTTTAATCTAAATAGTCAACTCTCCTTCTTAGGTGGCCAAAAGCCTGAGAAATCCTCCCCTGCTCCAGGACACCACCCTGTTTGAGGCAAATAATCTCCCCACCAACGCCGGAGCTTTATTTTCTTGAGCCCTGAGCTGCTCTGAGCACCCTGAGAACATGTCCCCTGCAGCATGGCTGCCGAGGTCCCTGCCACGCACAGAACTGTGAGGCACAAGGGCCAGTGCTGTGCTTCGAGGTTGTGACACTGGCTAAAAATGTTGGAAGCGATTGGCAAGTCAGTTTTCCAGCTGGTGGTTCCGGCCACATCAGTGTTTCACCTGAGAGAAGATACGGAGCTTCCTGTAGATTTAATGTCACCGTGCAATGTAAGCTGCGTACAATTTAAATAATACACTGTGCCTTAGCAAGAAGACAAACACCACCGGTCTGGCAGCTCTACAGGTCCCAGATCCACTGAATTACAACTGAAAATCAAACACGGTAGCTTTTAAGCCTCTGCCCACCGTCCACAGCAGCCTTGTTAGAGGAGCCATGGCTGCGTGTCCCCTCAGGCAACCAAGTGAGGGGTGTGGGTGCAGAGGGACGCGGTCTCTTGCAGGCCCTCAGCTCCCTGCAGCCCATGGCGCCTTCCCCGAAAGCCATTTCTGCTCTTCAGAGCAGGGCAGCCGGGGGCACCGGGGCAGCCCCAGGGCAGCGCCGCCCTGGGGACGGGCTGAGGCCAGGCTGGGACGTGGGCCCAGGGGTGGGCCCAGCACGGCAGGGCCCGTGGCCGGGCAGGGGCTGTAGCTCAGGTGTTGGAGCCTCAGCTGGAAAGGAGCTGCCGTGAGCTGGGGTGGACCCTGGCTCAGCCTCCCCGGCAGGATGGGAGCCACCCTCGGAGGCCGGGCCTGAGCCCTGCAGCCAGACCTCCCGCCCTCGCAGCCGTTACAAAATCTCATAGTCCTATAACTAATTTAGTCCTGTTATTTCATTACTAGGATTGACTGTCTCTTGGCTTTCAGATAGCATTTTAAGCTCTTATTTTACCCAGTAGGCCCTAAGCGACGCCCATTTGAGAGATTACCAGTGTTGGCACATGGAGGCTGGCTGGAAAAATGAATTCCACCTTGCAGAATACCTTCATGTCTGGAGGTTTGACACTTGTTTTGCAAGCTGTGAACTGAACACCTTTAAAGTTCCAGATAACTAATATACAGGCCTTAAATAACCACCAACATAACACCCCATACGAGAGACTCTTAAATGACCACCAATACGAGATAGCAGAAGTTAGGACAGTCTTTTATGACTCAGCTGAGTGATTGGAAGGTCTGGGCTGGAAAGCAAGTCTCTCTTCAGCTTACATAATTGAGCTGATCTGCTTTCTATAAATAATTAAATATTCATTAGACCTCTGGGCTCTGTAGCACTTTCCTATTCCCTGCTCTGCCTCTTCACTGCAATGGTTCTGTTGGGTTGGCCTCTCAGTTGCCATCTAAGGAGCACACGCAGAAATATTTTTCATGAAGCTGGATACATTCTCAAGGAACATGAAAGTTTTGATGGACGTAATGAAAAACTGTCCACCTTTCTGTGGGGGGAAAAAAAAGAGTTAAATGTATCTTAAGGATGTTTTAACATGATGCCCTTCTGATTACGAGTTGGAGTGTGCCAGCAAGATAATCTCTCCTGCCTGTTAGCCTGCCTTGGAACCATCTTAATATTCGGATTGAAATGGTTGTAGTTCTTGGTCCTCAAAACAAGCTCTGCTGTCTTTTCTTCCTGTGCTGTAGTGAAAGGGTAAGAATATGGAGGGATAGATGCTTTTGTGGAAACGGAGAAAGAAACTGTGTCTGGACAGCTAGGAAATAAAACAGTTTGTTAAACATTGATATAGACTCACTAAGGACCAAGGAGCAGCAAAGAGTATTGCTTTGCTGAGTCTACAGATGTACCTGAAGAGCTCACTTTTCTGACCATTCTCTTTCATGTTTCCTATTTGCTTGAATGTTTCACGAAGGATTTCTCCACAGGAGCAGTGACTCATTCCATGCAAACCAATGATTCTCCCACTTACCCTTCTGTGAAGGAAAGTTTATTTAAGTTGAATTGGATGATCACAGTCACAGAGGAGAAATGAGTGTTTGCCTTTTCAAGTGGAGGGGAAGTCAAAGAGCCCTTGGAGATGGTGACTTCTTAAATGAGGTTAATGGCATTTCCTAGTTGATCTCCTTGCATCCCCAAAGAAAGAACAAACTCTAGGCCACACTGGATATGCTCTGGCTTCAAGCCAGGGTAGTCACTAGGCCATTCAGGTTGTACTTCCCAGTGCTAGGATTGCCTTCTTTGCTCTTATTTACAACCATGTTTATGTACAGTAGGGGAATTATGACTCAAATCCCACTCTCTGGTGATTTACAGGCAATATGAATCAATACAGATATTGTAAGAAACTGGAACAGATTAGACATTGGTCTGCAAGGGTTTGGCCAAAACCAGAACTACATGAACTTTCTTCTTTGAGGCCTGAATGTAAGTATTTCAAACATGGCGGACTTAATCATCTATACACATATGTACATGCATATATATACACGTGTGTATATATATACACACATGCACATGCATATGTATATACATATACATACATACACACATATATCTCTATATATGCACACATGTGATGGGAGCCTTATGACATAACGTCTGTTTGAGTACACATATATTATGCATGTAATATGCATATTGAACCTATATGTGTATAGGTCCATATATTACTATGAGTGAGAATCACGTTAACATATGTACCCTTATGTATATATCTCTATATGTACACACTTTATACACACGTGCATACTTACAAGTATACATACATACATGTATAGCAGGTATAGATTATATACCTGTAAGTGTACAGCTGCATATGGTGTTTATGTGATTCCAAACATTTAAGCATTTTATAATTGTATGCTCTTCTGTAGCTATAATTCAGCTCTTTGTTGCCTAGAGACTGATCTCAAGAATGAAAGCACACTACTCTTAGTCTGTTTCTTTCAGGCTGATTATGACAGAGACCCAGTACTGAGGCAGAGATCCTGATTTCTGAGACCTCACATAACTTGCATACCAGATACTGAATACTGAAGTGTGAATAGCAGTAATCATTCTGTGCACTGTACTGTAAACACGATTTTTGATGACATTTCTATAGACTCCTGCCAATAGTAGTTACAACCTACTCAAATTTAAACAAATACGATGTGCAATGAGTGATTTTTTCTGGGAAAAGTTGTGCAATTGCATCAATCCTGAAAAGGCCAGGCATTGCCATTTCAGGTGATGGTGTCCACCTTACTTAGTGCCAAAACCCATCCTCCTCTTGACTTTTTAAATACCAGAACTATAGCTGAAATGATCCTGTAGAAGAACTGATTCAGAATCAAGTTCATGGCTTTTCAACAGCAATCGGTTCCAGCACTTCAGGTTTCTTGCCAACAAAAGCAAATGGAATTTATTCCTCCTGGGCATGCAGGAAAAAGAATATTCTAGATCATTTTCCTGAAGAAAGATGATTATGGGACTTCTCTGTCTGTTAACTTCTCTCCTTGGAGTAGGTTTTGAATCTAAAGCTTAATTTCAGTCGTATTTAAGTTATTCCAGTCCCAAAACTTTGATGAAAAATGCTGTCAGGGAAAGCAGAGAGATAAAATTAGTGTCACAGAATCACAGAATAGTAGGGGTTCGAAGGGACCTCTGGAGATCATCTAGTCCAACACTCACTGTTCACTCATCTAACTCACACTTCCTAAACTTGCCTATGAGGATGTTATGCGAGACAGTGTCAAAAGCCTTGATGAGGTCGAGGTAGACAACATCCACTTCTCTCATCTATCCAGCCAGTCATGCCGTTATAGAAGGCTATCAGATTGGTCAACCATGATTTCCCCTTGGTGAATCCATGTTGACCACTCCTAATAACCTTCTTTTCCTCCACATTCTCAGAGGCGGCATCCAGAACGAGCTGTTCCATCATCTTTGCAGGGATAGAGGTGAGGCTGACTGGCTTGTAGTTTCCTGGGTCCTCCTTCTTGCCCTTTTTGAGGACTGGAGTGACATTGGCTTTCCTCCAGTCCTCAGGCACCTCTCCTGTTCTCCATTACCTTTCAGAGGTGATGGACAGTGGCTTATCAATAACATCTGAGAGCTCCCTCAGCACTCATGGGTGCATCCCACCAGGGCCCATGGGTCTGTAGGTGTTGAGTGTGCCTAAATGATCTCTAGCTTGATCCTCCTCAACGAAGGAGAAGTCTTCCTTCCTCCAGGGTTTTTCTCTTACCTCCAGGGTCTGGAATTCCTGCAGGCTGACCTGTGTGGTGATGCAATTCTCCCCCACACTCCCAGGCCTCTTGATATTTTGCACGATTTCCTCCCCACCTGGGCCACGTAATAATACAATGACCAGAATGATACATAATGGTCTAACATGAAAGAAAGAAAGAAAGAAAGAAAGGAGTGGAAAGCAATGGGCTAGAACACTGCAGCAACCCCTTAGTGTACCTGGTTCCCTGTGCTCCTACTGTTTGAAAGGGGAGGGGGAGTAATGGACCAGAACACTATGACAACACCCTAGCGCACCTGGTTCCCATGGCTCTTAATGTTTGAAGATAATAACTATAATTGATCACTCCAGACAACATATGGATCGTGGCCACAGAGAGGGGGGTACCAGAGCCACAAGTCCTAGGCTTGTTAACTGATGGAAGGTACTGGACTTCCATTGTCCAGGCCAGGGCTGGAGTGGAAAAGTACCTGACAACAGTACCTATGAGCAGCGATTCTAATAAAGACCCTTTGAGCTCTTCTGGATTGCAGCAGGCAGTGGCCAGTATGTCCCTGAGTCAGGATGCTGTCTCAGGCAATCACCTTGAGGACTAGAGACCAGGGTGAGACAATCCCTCTCGAGCCTCAATTACCGCCCATTGAGGAATGCCGATGCATTGTGAGTATTTACTCTAACTCAAAAAGGGACATTTTAACTATAGACTAGTCTCTCTTTCATCCACCTCTCCACTTATACGTTTATGATGAATATGCATTAGTTTTACGGATAGGGATGTCCTTTCATTTTCCGTGCATGTGTGGAAGTCAAAAGAGGTACCTGCTAAATTGACAGAGCCATGCGAAATCAAGAGATCTTTGATCTCAGCGGTCATAAACCGTAGGGGGTATGTATGTAGGTGAGTGTGTGCATGTGCTTACATGCTTTGCTTACATAAATATGTATATATACAAACATTAATCTTAAATCTGTGTTTCTGCACACACACATATATATTGGTTTGGGATACCTTATAGTAAGTTAGCATGAGTCTTGTCATCTTTGAATCTCTAATCAAGTTGCCTGTTCAGTTACTCAGTTAAATCACTCTGTAAACCTTTGGACCAGTTAATGATTAAGTGGTGCCAAATTCAACCTCTTGATCTGCCTTGAATCATTAATAAAATTTGAATTGCTGCTAAACCGTAACTGTTTCAAATACTTCCATCCCATGACATCTTAGTAGTGTAGATTGCAGCAAAGAAGGCAGAGACTGAAGACTAGTAAGATAAAGGCTTAAGTCTGAACTCCACTGATCCTTCT
Source organism: Chionis minor (assembly GCA_013398295.1). Taxonomy (NCBI): domain Eukaryota; kingdom Metazoa; phylum Chordata; class Aves; order Charadriiformes; family Chionidae; genus Chionis; species Chionis minor. The sequence goes on from VZSF01009115.1 coordinate 106,655, forward strand.
TTTGTGGTCTGCAGGTTATTCATTTGGCATGTTCACATGGCGAGTCAATCACCATGGGCATAGCTGGAATCAGCTGGGAGTTAGGAGGAACAGGAGAATGGTGAGAGCACAAATGTGGGGAAAACGTGCATAAATTTCACTTTTTAAACCAAAAGATCTGTAGGAAGACAGGCTTCAGTAGCAAGGAACAAGGTTTCCATTTGTGATTAACTAGAAGATTTTATTAATCACTTGCCAGACACAACAGTGCCCTGTGCAGCATTAAGCCGAAGTACTGGACAGAGCTCCAGCTTTAGCCTTAGAGAGCATTTGGGGAGTCTGCTTAGCCAAACATGAGACAGGCTGTCATGTTACTTACTATAGTGAGCCACTGTCAGAGCACAGTGCCTGTTGTGCTGCTTTCACATTCTCTTGGGTCGTACAGCAATGCTTTCAGAAAAAGCTGGCTTTTGGTTTTTCACAACTTTTCACTCACTATGATAACTTTTCACAACAGTTACCATAATTTAAAACACTTTAGTTGATATTCCTTAGTCAATTACACTTAGATACTGAAGTTAATCATTTACAGTGGAAGTATCCTTGCACTTTTTTCTCACAGAATCTAGCAGAAGGTAGTTTTTGATGATACAGAAAGGCCAGGGTCAGATATAGATATAACTGTTTGGGATCAAAAAGCTTAACGCTCACAAGTACTAGTCTATGTAGCAAGGGATGTTAGCAGAAAGAGACTCCACATACTAAAGGGCTATAATGTTGGACACGGTTCCCAATCAGTAGGGGTCTTGCTAGTTGTCTGAGAAGAGGTTTTTGCAGTGATACCACAACTGTCCCAGATGTCATTTAGAGTAAGATGAAGATTTCTAGGTTTTTATCAGGACAATTATTCTATTTAAAGCTATAGTTTGTACCTAGTAACATAAGAAAGAGAATTTGTCATAATTAATCTGATTTGTGTGATGCTATTCAAGTGTTTAGCATCACAGCCTTCTTCTATACTAGTAAATCATGCAGGCCAAACTTTATCCATTGATTGTGAGGGCAAGTAGCACTGTATACCCCTTATCTGTTCATCTAAATTATCTTTTCCCCCAATAATAGGATAGCCTGGTCTATACAGACTACTGGGGAGGGCTTATGTTTCAAGCTGTCCCCTAAAAGATGCTCAGACATTCCTTTTCTGGTAACATACTAGTTGGGATACACCAAAAGCATGGTGGGTACATGCTAATTGTTAAAGAATACTAACAATCACATTCCAATGTTCCAGTGAGGCTTTGACATTGCTAAGTTTAGTAGCATACACATAGTAGCTCTTTTTTTATCTAGGCTCACAACTATCAACTACACAATCAAACATTTGAAAGACTGAAGCTTCTTTTTAGTAACAAACATGCAGTTAGATGCTGCACTTTATAAGAAAAAAAAATAATAGGAACAGTCCAGAAACACTCTGGATGTTGGCTAACCAGTTGGATCAAAGGAGCCATGATACTATTAAAAAAAATCTTAAAGTTCCAGGGTAAAGCTTCAGCCTGAAGTGTACAGCAATAAAGTCTATAGTCCGTTACCCACCATCTTTCTAGAGCACATTTAAACATGGCATCTTTGTTGCATGACAGGTGTGTATCTGGTCACACAACGAGTACATGCGGGTAGCTGCTGGATCACAGGGTGAAGTGTGCATTTCTGACATGCCAAATGCACTTCTGTTCATGTGCATGTAGTCTGGTCATGAGAAGGGTCTAGGCCAGCTATGTGCAAGAGGATTGCAAAATGGAATTATGTCTTAACAGTGTCATAAGGTTGAAATGCATCCAGTCATGTCATAGATTGGCATTATGTTGGGTACGCTAAATTGTGTGACAGGGAGGCTGACATTAAATGTAGTCCTTAAGTGCTTCCATAAATGTCTGTAGAGTTTACTGAAGTTTACTGCCACCATTTTATCTTGGCAATTTGGACTTTGTTCAGGATAGAGAGTGCCTATTGCTGCACAATGCCTGACACACAAAAACAGGGGCTAATCTAAGAAAAAGCTTTTATGTATTTCAGTAGTTACAAATAAGCAGGTTATAAAAAAAGATAGACAGACTTTCATATTTTGACCCAATTTCTTGAAGAGGAAAATCTAGTTAATACATTGTGAGTGCCATTTGCTAGGTTTCATGCAAAGAACAAAAGACAGGTTTATTTAAAGACTAAAAGGTTTGGTGTGACCCTGGAAAAACACCCTCTGAAAGACATGAGGCAGCTGTGCTTTGAGGGGAAAACAACTGTAATGAGGAAGGTAGTTTGAGTAGCCTGCTTAATTCATAGTATTAATTGAAGGAATTAGGAGCACAGGGAGATAAAAATAAAACATTTTCTCAGCTGCTGTCACAGATGTGAATCTTCATGCAGCAAGAACACTTTAACTGGTAACGCACAAATACAGAGGTGACAGCAAGTGCTTGGAGCCTTGTTTAATTGAGCAAGAGGAGGAAGGCACCTCTGGTACATTTGAGGGGTACTGCAAGGTCAAATCTAGTTTTTCTAAGTGGAGCATATTTACTGCTAGCAGGTATTTTTCAAGGATGAAGGATTCAGGAGGATAAAGTTCAAAATATTAATGACATTCTTAGTACACATTTCAGTTTAGCCAAATATGAAACTCATTAATAAGATGCACAATAGTTTTTAGTAACCAGCCTTGCAGGAGCTCAGAGATGAAGCCACATCCTGTATAAAAGTACTTAACATCTTATCACTCAAGAGCTATGTCTAATTACATGCATCAGAACTCCAGAACATTTCTATTGTAAATGTGTAATTAATTTGCATACTAAAAATATTTCAGGTCCTAAAAGTGTCTTAAAGCTTAATTATTGAGAGACTGTGCCACAAATATGGGAATCAAAAAAGAGACAAAACTGGATCAGGAAGGTATTATCATGAGAAATTTTAGTGAGATTTATGTTGAACAATGAAACACCTGGGAAAAAATGCCCGTTAGGCTATGCAGTCCCAGATGATTATTCCTATTTTTATTACCGTAGGGAGGAGGCAAACAATATGCATCATAAGACAAGGGTTTATCAGGACTTTTTCTACTGAAAACTGATAAGAATATCTGAATATTTCTAGCCCTATATATTTTCCTTGAATGGTAACTGGAGTTCTTGCATGACATCCTTTGCACACCTAACAGTCACACTAATAGCAACTTCATATTAAACCAGAGACAGATTATTCTGTCTGGTGAATAATATTAGTACTTTCTTTGAATTACCTCTCATTTTGTGGTTTTCCCCAGTGGAGACACAGAGGTAACATCTTATTGTCTCTTATTTCCAGCAGGATTGCTGTATTTGGTTTATCCTCAAAAAACACTTGGCTGACAAGTGGAGGGATGCACACATGAAAAGGGAGCAGCAGGAAGCTAAGCTCAAATGACTTATCACTCTCTACAACTACCTGAAAGGAGGTTGTAGCGAGGTGGGGGTCAGTCTCTTCTCCCAAGTAACAAGCGATAGGACAAGAGGAAATGGCCTCAAGTTGTGCCAGGGGAGGTTTAGGTTGGATATTAGGAAAAACTTCTTTACCGAAAGTGTTATCAAGCATTGGAACAGGCTGCCCAGGGATGTGGTGGAATCGCCGTCCCTGCAGGTATTTAAAAGACGGGCAGACGTGGTGCTGAGGGACATGGTTTAGGGGTGGTATAGGTTTATGGTTGGACTTGATGATCTTGAAGGTCTCTTCCAACCCAAGTGATTCTATGATTCTATGACTTCTGGACTTGCAACCAGCCCACTTTACCTGTGATCTTTTCACTCTCTCTAAGGAATGGTGAAATTAAAGTTTGCAAGGTCTTAGGCTGAATCTTTTAAGTATTTTTCTCCACAAGATTCCTGTTTTCAACTAATGGCATTATTGTTTGTATTGCCTGGATGCGGAGAACTTTATACAAATGAATTTTATGAATAAGGTAATTTCTGGCGAAGTCAAGATCAAGAAACACCTTTTCCTTGGAATTTAAAAATAAAGTTATGTCTGATTAAAGTGAACTTCTGAAGACAAGAAGTAGAGTTTAACATTTACTTTGGAAATAATAAACTTTGATCTTCTGCAGAGAGTGCCATGCTCTTTTACCTAGTGCAGTCTCATCAGCTATCCGGGACCCTTTCTCTAAACCCTCACTTGGAGCAAAGTGGTTAATTTTTATCCAGATCTGCTGGGTAACGTTACTGAAGTCTGTTCAGTAGGAAGCAGAATACCAGTTCCTTTTCTTCTGGGCCAGCCAGATGCTGCAAATCCCCTCTGAATTGAAAAGCATGCAGCAGCTGCTCCCTGAAGGACAGGGAAAACACTAACAAATACAGACTGTCCCACTAGAATTGAGAGTCTAGAATTGAGGAGAATCTTGGTCAAGTTTAAGAAAATGCATTGTATACTCCTTTTCCAGATCTGGACTGTAATCCATCACATGAGGAACCTTGCTGCAGAGTAACCTAAAAAACTTGATAACCTTAAAAGTAGATATTTAAAAACAAAAGAAGCATAAACATGTAATATCATTGATCAGATAGTAAAGATTATTGTGTGGTATGTGACTGGCTTCAGAAATAAGCTACTGCAAAAAATCTCTGTGGAAGTAGATGAGCTACTTTTGTTCTAGCCCTCAGTGTTGTTAATCTTCAAGGGGGCACATAGCATCTCCTCATGTCTCCTCAAATCCAATCAACTAGTGCTATTTAATTCAGCTATAAAGTGGATCAGAGCAGCAAACAACAGAATAATCAAATTATAGCACTAAGAAGATGTTTGTTACCCACTGAGTGAGCAAAGCCTAGTTTCATGTCTTTTCCTTAAACATAGTATTATAGAATCACAGAATCACAGAATGACAGGATAGTTTGGGTTGAAAGGGACCTCTAAAGGTCATCTAGGGACAACTTCAACTAGATCAGGTTGTTCAGAGCTCTATCCAACCTGACCTTGAATGTTTCCAGGGATGGCACATCTACCACCTCTCTGGGCAACCTGTGCCGGTGTTTCACCACCCTCATCATAAAAAATTTCTTTCTTATATCTAGTCTGAATCTACCCTCTTTTAGTGAAAAGCCATTACCCATTTGTCCTATCACAACAGGCCCTACTGAACAGTCTGTCCCTATCTTTCTTATAAGCCCCTTTTAAGTGTTGAATGGCCACAATAAGGCCTCCCCAGAGCCTTCTCTTCTCCAGGCTGAACAACCCCAACTTTCCCAGCCTGTCTTCATAGGAGAGATGTTCCGTCCCTCTGATCATTTTTGTGGCCCTCCTCTGGACCTGCTCCAACAGGTCCATGTCTTTCTTGTACTGAGAGCTGGACATATTCAGCTGCAACTGATTAAGTGTTTTTGTTAAAATCTTCCAGTCTTTGGTTAGAGCAACTGTCTCATTAAGAATGTTCTTGAGGACTTCTAGTCAGAAATTGGTGAATAATTGCACAGGTCTAAGTGGGGGCAAAATATTTTCATATAAGCTATTTGTATTATTTCCCCTTGAAAAAATGGAGAGGTCTGAACTGGACACATTTTGCTCAACCAAAAGTGAAATATTTTGATGGGTTTTGAGCCTCCTTTTTTCTTATTTAGATAACAACTTTGAGGTTTTTTTAAAAATTAAATGTCATTAAGAAACAAAACTGATGTAGTTTTATTATCACAGTTTTCTCTTCCAGTTTTCTTGTGGGGAAAAAAAAAAGTGGTAAATTCACAAAGAGTTTAAGGTTACCTGGCCAGACATTTTGTTTGTCATCAGAAAAAAATTGCCCAGCTCTATCTTTGTATCACAGTTACTCATATTACCACCTTTGGTAAACAATCATCTCTGATTTATTTTTCTACAAATGTGTGAAAAATTATTGCAAATGACTAAATTTTTTCTGCCTGAGCTATAGTCCTATTCTCCCTACTGCCAAAGACATAATCATCCTATTACAGCAGGAAGTACTCTAAAGGTCAAAGCTGTATATGTAGCTTATTGTCACAGCTCTGAAAATCCTAGCATTTAATTCTCTCAAAATCAAGAGAAAAGCATGCAGTGTGAAACCATTTCTTTGGTTATAATAGTGAAGGTGTTAAAATCACATATGCTCAGTTTGTTTCTGATGCCTTGTCAGATGATGTCCTTTACAATGTCTCCGGGGATAGAGTGTTTCTCCTAAGCTTTTCTTTCATGGTTGTCAGTTTGAGAAATGTTATTCATGTGAGTAAGTGCTGCATCTGCTGCCTGTATGAATTTGGGATATTCCCTGTTGATAAAGAATTTTTGTCTAATTAGCCATTTAATTGAAAGCTGAAATCAACAGGCTCATTTCATATTCTGATTTGCTGAAACTAATATAGGGTGAATAGTTCTTGTTTTTCCTTTAAGATAAAAGGCCCAGCCAGGGAACTGCTAATGACACTGGAAGTCTGGAACGACAAAAAAAACTTTGTTGGAAGGAAACTGTCTTCATGGGCAGCTCACTAAATAATAGTGACATGTTCTCGACAACTTTTAATTCCTTTCTCTCTCAGATGCTTATCTGTAATCCTCAGGATAAAGGAGCATGTGTGCACAGTTCTTGAGCCAAGGTGGGTACTACTGTTTGAGGACTAAAATTGCAGAGAACTTTGGGAGCTAAACATCAGGTATTGCAGTTGTGTGCCTCTGTCGTAGAGTGCAGGTCCCTGTGTTAAATTCTTGTAGTCTGCTTACAGCAAATGGGGAGAAATAATTATCTGCCACTGGGTCTAAAAGAACAACTGTGTTGATTAGGGAGCTGCCTGACATCAGTTCATCTATAGATAACATGCAGTGTAGCCCAAGTCTACCTGAAATCACACTCTCCTCTGATGCACCTGATTTAGTGGAAGAGACACCTTCTTTCCTTCAAGTTCAGCTGTACATCTCTGCTGAAGGTAGCTTTCTGGAGCTTTAAAAGCAATAAACAGATATCCATCTTTTAAACTGTAACAGGCTGGTGATTAAGGCTTAGATTTAGGAAATGGAAGATGATTTCCTACTGATTTTCTAATCAGAAACTTACTGTGGATAGAGGCCTCTTTCTCCTTCTTCTCTAGAGGGAGCCAGGACAGAAGCAGAAATACCGGATACGTTGGGCCCAGAGGAATTATGTGGAAAGGATGACAGTTCTAAAGACTAGTTTTAGGCCATTTATGTGCATTATGCAGATTTAGACCTATATATCTCATTAGTAATAAACCAAAATATGGAATTAGTACTGAGAACTCCTTCGTCACAAGTGTATTCTCCAATGTCCGAGCAACAGCTGGTCTTTTGCAGTTCTTTTGACCCAATGACTCTTGCCCACATTTCTGCACAGTGGCATAGACTTGGAAAATATGGTATCTAGAAATTTAACAGACAGCTGTGTTGAAAATTGGAATTCTGTCCACCCGAGGCCAACTTTCAGTGTGCAAGTTCTCTGTTTTACCAGATATCTGGACGTCTGCCTGGACAACGCAGAGCTCAGAGCATAAATTAGAAATCCTACACTGCCCATATTGTGCTCATCTTCATACAAGGACTTGGAACTTTCCACTGCAAAATCCTGTTTCAGATGATCTAAAAGAAAAAAAATCATAGGCAATATGCTTACATTTAGCCTAGCTTGTAAAAACAATTATAAAAGCTGTCTATACAAAGCAGTGCAAAGTTCTTGATTTTTACATAGATTACGTTCATAAGGGGTTCTTACACCCTCATTGAAATAAAACCAAGATGATGAGAGCTGATGTGTTTCTAATTGTGAATCTTTTCTTGTGAGAAAAACTTGAAATACATTTAAGTCAATAAGAAAATTGGTTACGAAGAGTCCTTCAAAACCACTAGATTTTAGTGGTTCACTGTTGGTGTATTGTGTTAATACTATTTTATTACCTTTCATCTAGAGGGAAAATACATACTGTGTTGTAAGGTAGGAGTTCCTGCAGGTTATTGTCCTATTCTGCCTTACTATAGCAAGGATACTTTGATACGGATCTTTGATTTCCATTGGTTTCAGAATTTGATTTCTGAATACTTACATGAAACAGGAACGTTTATTTTAAATGTCTCTGAGCTGTTCTGGCATCTTTTTGTTCAGAGGCTGGTATGGTGCTTTTTAGTGCACTCTCTGAACTCTTCAGTAACTATAAAAAGGAGAGCTGGATTTCTTTCCTGTAGGGTCCATGGTGAAAAAGGAGCTGTACCATTCTTACCAGTCAAAATGGCAAATAAATTTAGCCATTGCTGAGTGGTTTGAGGATGGTTTGTAGGAGGATATAAACTGAATTCTTTCCTCTTATTTTCTAGTGAAGAACGCTGATATGCAGCTATTTGAATTGTAGCTCACAGATCCACTACTGTAAAGCCATTATTTTTACTTAAAATGTACGTCCCCTGTTCTAGAGAGGTATGTGGACTGTAAAGTCATAGTCTGCGATAGACATGCTTAAACTTTGAAGTTGGGAATAGGATTAGTCCTCAGCTATCCTACTGACTGATTTTGCTGACTGATTGCACTGACTGCTAAAAATTGTAAGCTGAGAAGTTTTTTCCCCAAATATGATGTAGAGATCATACCTAACTTGAGACCTTAGCTAACTCAAGATGGTGTATTCCTCACTGGGGCATGTGCTGGGGCCTTTCATAGACCTTTCCTCAATTTTTTAAGCTGATTTTTTCAATAGCTTAAAAGTAAATTAGAAGCTGAGTACATGACAGAAGAAATAATAATAAAAAAAAAAAAAAAGGAGCAAAAATATTTTTATTCAGAACACAGACACAGATACTCATAAGTCCAGGTCCCCACAAAAAGCCTCTCTCTGAAATACAGATGTGTGCTCCTGTGCATGAAATAAAATTGATACAACTGTGGTATGGAAGAGACTAAAAGAGTTTCTACAGTTCATTTCCAGGGGAAATGTAAAAGAAGAAAAGCTTTCATGCAGAAAAAGGCTCACATTCCAGAGAGAGTACTTCAGTTGCTGCTTTGTACTTGGTAGGGTACAGAAATAACCAAGCAAATGGGTGCTTTTAAAGAGCAGATGGATGAGGGTCAGAACTGAATCTGTAAAGATGATAAACTAGAAAAGCAAAGAAAGCCTGGTTAAGCAGTGCACTTAAACTTCTAAGCACACATGTAGATGTGGGGTTGGACATTTAAAATTGCCATGATAGAACGTACAGCATTAATTACCATTTTCTATCTCACCGTCCAGCAAGAAAGGACTGTCCTAAAAATTCATTAGAGTGATTTTGATGTATTATGTATAGCTGTGTTGGATTTAGTGAACTGCTCAGATTAATTAAAGAGAAGGCTATAAGCAAGCTATAAGATTAGGATTCCCCTTGCAAGAGCTGTACCAGAAATGAAAGACTTTTTAACAATTTGGAATAACAACTAATCAGTTGTTTTGTCCTTTCACTAACTCAGATATAGTCTTCATCTCACTGGAAAGAGCAATTGCTTAGACTTTCCCATAAAAGACAAATATATCAGGATTGAATTTGGGCAGTGTAATTAAAAAAAAAAAAGAAAGTAATTCACTTTAAAAGAAATCTTTGTCTAAACAAGAGTGAAAAGTATACTTCTCCTCATCAAAAATCCTGATAATATGCATATGATAAAATATTAAGTGATTGCATTGCATTTAACCTAATATTGGGAAAGGTTACAGAGACCATTGAAAACTACTTGCCCAAATGGATGCTGTGGAAAATAATAGATAACTGGAGAGATCAAGGCTGAGTTTAATTAATCTGAAAGTAGAACAAAAATTGGAGCACTATTTTTATTCATTAAAAGTAACACTGTAAACACACTAAGATGCGCCTATAGACATTTTGAGTGAAGGTAAATTGACTTTGTTATGGCAACTAATAGTGTTTACCTTTTCTTTTAGAAGTTCATTTGTTAATTCAATGATTAATGACTTGGATGGCAATGTTCATACTGTTTAATGTACTTCAGGGTCTGGATGTCTTGTCTATGTGTATATGTCTAATCGGAGAATTTACCAAAAGCTCCCCTTTGACACAAAAGACAATAGTAAAATAAAAAAGAAACATGCATTAACTAATAAGCATGAGTTAACTAACAGACTTCAGAGAAAAAAAACTAATGTAGAGGAACTGGTACAAGCTCAACTCCAGTGTCAGGCAATGAGGAAGGGCTCTGACACTTAGGCAATGTGTATACTAATGAAACCAGAGGGACAACGTCATTCTCTGCGTCTCATGACAAGTGGGATCACACAGTTTGTGTCCATGCAGCCAAGTTCTTTCTGCCTCCAGAATACGATGGCTAGTCCTTGGTGTCTCCTGTGAATCGTTTCTGGCTTTTACAAACTCCTAAGCTAACCCAGCTGCTGTCTGGGACAGTGCCAAGGGGACAGAACAAAAATACGCCAGGGATGGTGCTGTTGGTGTGGATGACTCTGTGCTTATGTGAGAACTTGTGCCCTGGTCCTTTTGGTAGATCAATACAAATAAAAATTTAATGTCTGGAAAGCCCAAGTATCCACACAGACCATATTCAAAAAAGGATAACTACTGAGAAAAGCTGAGCCAAAGAAGCAAGCTGACTCCAAACCAGCAATAGCAATATTTCAGGGGTTGCTTCTGCACACATGTGAACCAGAGCTCTTATTAGACATAAGCTATAAAGAAAGTTAGGCAAAAAGAGTAAATTAGTTCATAAAAAAATGAATTAAAAAACAGCAACACAAAAGAGAAAAAATCAAACAACGCGAGAGTAGGAATTTGTAATGTAAAATTCCTCCAGATTTCTGGCTTGGATACCATCCTAGTTCCCGTATGATGCAAGAATATTCTGTTGCCTTCCTAGGATATGATTTAACAACAGAATAACAGGAATCCTGCAGTTAAGGCTTCAGGTTAAGAGACATTGTCCGAAATCTGTGCTGGATGGCTGGTGTAAGGCTTGGTAGTATTACGCTGAGTCTTTCTCCTTGCAAAACAGGAGTTTTTGCTTCCTGTAAGCATAGAACAAAAGCCCTACCAGAATAAGGAATCCCAGTGCTCTTTCACGGAAGCTGTGAGCTCCAAGGAACATGATTAAGAAAATGGAATATTACTGAATGAACATTATACTTTTTTTGAGAACTACAGATGCACACATCTATACAACAGGAAAATATTATTCTTATATTTTTCACATGCAAAATCTACATCACATTTGCTAAGGTTAGATGAGTAATGTTTCCAACCTAATTAACTAACTAACCCATATATTAAGTTAGCTCCCTCTGAGATTAACATGAAAATCTGCAGACTGTTGCCTATTACAATTATAGAAAGGAACACAGGATATGATTCGTAGACATGAATGCATTATTGTCAGTCGCTCAAAATCATGCATAAAAAAATGTGTGAAAAAGTGAAAATTACAAACTGAATTATTTCTAGAACTTAATTTTTCATCAACGATGAAAAAAACCACTGCCTCTTTTAGGCTTTTTTATTCAACTTTGGATGTGTTCGGAGTAATCCATTGATTATTATACTGTTATATATGAAAATTGTTTTCTCTGGTATTGATTGTAAGACTTTTTATTTCTTTTTTTTTCCCCCCGGCAACATTTCTGTCAAGTTGCTATGGCAGATCCAAGGGAATAATAGCAAAAGAGAAAGTTCACCTGAAGGTCATCTGTGAACATATATTCTCTTTCAGTGATGCTTTATTGCAAGTCTTCCAGTTTGACACCATTTGACCACCATTAACCCCAGATCTGTGCACTGACAAATCAATTGACAGGACAAATATGAGCCAATCTACACATGGTTACACAATCACAGTTCAAACGTGCATTAAAGGACTAGCAAGATGCCTCAGTAATGCCTCAATCATGCTCCCATGTATAGCAGACCGCATATGTCCACCCAGTCACTTTCTGATCTGGGGACTGAGGAACACCAGCTGCTTTGTACTTTGGGATGTTTTGGGCAGCTGTCTGAAGGCATAAGTGGTGTGTAGGGGTGGACAATCTGCTTCCCAAACCAGCTACCACCCAGGAACCAGACACATTAATTATTTGAGGTCAGACAAAGGCAGGCTGCCTTCTGCATTTCAGCACAGAGGGAGTGATGTGTTCTTTTCATCTCCCACTTGAGCAAGTACAGCATCAGCAGCCTGGATCCACATCTGCTGTGATTGCGCTGTAATGTCACAGCTGCACCCCAACTCATGGCACAACTCACTCACCTGCTCTTCAAAGACCACAGACAATGGCAGACTGCAGAGGTGGAGGTCAACTTAGTATGGGCTGAATGGTTCACATTGCTAGGAAATCCTGTGTTGCCCCCCCTGAACAGCAACCTATTTCATGTAATATCTATGTTCATGAGGAAACTGCTGATTATACTAGAAGTTTGGGATTGGGGTGCCTGCTGTAAGGGGACATTCAGGCTGGGAAGAAGCTAATGGTTATTGGCAGAAGTGTGAACTCACCCCTAATTTGGTATGGTGGACAGTGAACATGAGGATGCCAAGCAGCTTGAGCAAGAAGGTTGTGCTAGGCATGAGGTAGATCGCATCCCTGACTCCTGTCACAACCATCAATCTTCTTTTGGTTAGAAAGATTTGTGAAGTAACATCTAGCCAGGTGATGAACACATGAAGTGTTATATTGTGCTTTGCTCATGTGATGCCGCTGTTATGTAGACACTGTTGATGGGATGCATTTTTTTATCAGCTGCCTCCTACATCCAAACCCACTTTCTAATCAGTAAGAAGGCAAGTTGCGCTGCAGGGCTGCAAACCATGGTAGATAACCAGGGCCACTGAATTTAGAAAGTGTTGAATTGGTCTTGACTGGCATTCCCCACCCTCAAACATGTCTGATAAGATCTGTCTGCAAAGCACTAGTGTTTGTATAGAGAAGGCTCATCACAGGTGTGAGAACAAGTCTTATGAGGAGCAGCTGAGGGAATTGGTATTGTTTAGCCTGGAGAAAAGGACACTGAAAGGAGACCTTATGACTCTACAACTACCTTAAAGGAGGTTGTAGTGAGGTGGGGCTTGTCTCTTTTCCCAAGTGATAAGAGATAGGACAAGAGGAAACAGCCTCAGTTACACCAAGGGAGGTTTAGATTGGATATTACAAAAAACTCATAGGTTGAATCAAAACTATTAGATTGTATCAAAACTATTAGATTGGATCTTAGGAAAAACTTCTACACCAAAAGGGTTGTCAAACATTGGAACAGGCTTCCCAGGACAATGGTGGAATCGCCATCCCTGGAGGTATTTAAAAGACGGGTAGACGTGGTGCTGAGGGACATGGTTTAGTGGTGATTTTGGCAGTGTTAGACTTATGGTTGGACTCGATGATCTTAAAGGTCTCTTCCAACCTAAGTGATTCTGTGATTCTGTGAAAAACAGAGGGTTCCTTTGTTGCTCTAAAAGCATATATAATGTAAAAATTAGTTTTGGGTTGGTTTGTTTGGGTTTTTTTTTCCACTGAACTAGTTCATAAATCAATGAAATTTTTCTCAGCGAACTCCGTGGTAAAGTCATATTGACATTGCTTTGTAACTATGCAAAGTCATTCAAAATTTCATGGCAAGACTGAGATTTTCTACTCTTTTTGTATCCCTTGCACGTGAATGACAGTCTATGAATGAAGTCAGGTCTTCATGACAGACACCAAATACACAAGTAGTTACTAGAAGATTGGAAAGCTAATTTCTTGACAGTTTTGGAGGTCACCTAGTTAGGCAACCACAGGCTGTAGGTGACTAGAAATAGCGGATCTTTGTCTTGATTTGATATCTTGAAAAATATTGAGCTAATTTCATTACAGAGAATGGAGTTAAGGTGGGAGCACATAGAAAATGTCCTGTCTGATTTTCTTTTTGTATTTTTAAATTTCTGGTTACTAGAACTGCTTGGGATCAAGGAAAGAGAGTAACTTTTCTTAAATTTCCTCCATAAACTGAGACTTGATACAGGAAACTCACCTACAGGTTCATATGGCACAGAGCATTATTCTGCAGCAAAATCAGAGTTCTAAGCTGCTTTTATTAACACATTTTAGGAAGTTAATGTCACTATCACTAAGTTGGTGCTTGTTCCACTGCTGCAACTCCACCCTAAGGAACATGAATGCCCTCTAAAAGCCTTGATCACTGCCAGATGCTGTCTAAAAATAACTGATACTGATCAGGTAGTGGCTTGTCCCATCACACAACATTTTTCCAAGGGTGTTCTGTGAGATCAAGCTGAATAATTCCTCTACCAAAGATGCCCGAAGAGCAGATACTGCATTTGGGAGCTGATTATCTATTTTCAGAATTTGATCCTTTCTATTTACATTCCAAGGTGGGATTAAGGTGGGAATCTGGAGAGTGAAAGTATTGTTCCTCTGTTTTAAAGGTAACTAGTTATTTCTGTTTCAGATCAAATCCAGAGCATAACAATAAAGAAGAACTAGTTTTCCTGCAACAAAATGAGTTGACTTAGGCGTCTTCAGGTAGTACATTGATGCTTTTTTTTTCTAAACTGAGACACATATTTTAGGAAGTATTTAGTATTTCAACCCTTCTCAAGTATGCAGGTAATGCACCGTGAGTCTGAGCCTTCCAATCGGTAACAAAACTGCCATTTCTTTCTGAGTTTATTAGTTCAGTTTTCATCTGGTGATCCAGAATGAAGAGCAAACACACATATGCACAGAAAATCCTAAACTGAGTATTGTTTATAGTTCCACTATCTACAGACAACTATAATTAAGCTTTGAGGTACTTACTCTGAACTCAGGTGTTTAAACTGTGACAGGGGTTCTACAAGACTAATTTTCAAAAAGTAAATCTTTTAAAAATGCCTACTGAAATTAATAGAGCTAGCTATCAATTTTCATCACGTAGGTCTTTATATAATTTTTTGAGAGGTGCTTCTCAAACTACAGAGAGCTGTTCATCCTGACCTGAGATTTTCTCTCTTTTTTTTGAATATTGAAAGAACGTAAAAAATTAACTCAGACTATTTCTAACCCTCAACCAGCTGAAAGCAAATGAATCCTATCCATCACACCGGAAGATTCTGAGAGCTCACACATGTGCTTTGGATTTGAAAAGGGCGAATTGTGCTTGTATTTTCAGACACGTTCCTTAACATTTACAGGGCTGATAGGTGTGAATTTATAGATAAGCACGTAGCATTACTCTCTGCACTGTTTTCTGTAAGAGTACTTTTTGTATTTTAAGTGCATCAGAAGTAATGAAAATAAATGAAAAAAGAGATAAACCAATAATAATTAAACTATAAATAGCAGTCCATAGAAAAGAGCATCAACCCAGTTCAGAATGCAAATGTTACAGGGACAAATTGGGATATTCAGTCAACTGGCTTTAATAATTTTCCTGTGTCCTTCGTGCTGGGACTCCTTCTCAGTCCACATGCAAGGAGGCTAGATTGCTGATGGTACCATTTAAAAATTTCATCGTTAGCATTCCTGAAGAGTTCATTTTGATTCACTGGAATAAGTATGATAATTTATGAGCAATACAGAATACAGTCTCTGAAAATTTAAAGATCTTTCCATTTACTTTTGGCATAGGTAAAGTACTATCAGTTTATACAAAGGAATTTCCCAGCTAAAAAGAACACTGCTCCTGGGTGCAGTCTGACTTGAGCACTGTGGAAATGTGCACTGCATTCCCACACATGCTTTCTTAGGGCAGTGTAAAACAATTGTTTCTGACTAGCAAAGAATACTCTGGATAAATAGTACCTGACAACAACAATTTTTACAAAAAGGACAGTAATGCAGAATCAGGACAAGTAATGGGCTTGGTCTTTTTTCTATATGGATAGGGAGAATAAAATTAAGAATTAGGAAAATATCCCCTAAGAAAGATTCTACCACTACTTATCCGCACCCCCTTCTCTGCTCTTCCTCTCCTTATACTTGTCCCTGTCTCTTTCCCATTCACCCATACATGGCTACCTCCCTGTGCCACTTACTGGTGGCTGGATAGAATGTAAAACCATGATTCGTTTGGTCCCAAATACTAAAAATAACATTTTTTTATCTTTCAAGCCTTTCAGGTCTCTCAATGTATATTTTATGACTGTTGTTGAGAGTCTCCATCTTCAAGGGCAACATCCAAAGGCTTCTAATCAAACATTCATGCCACCAAATGTTCTATTTTATATAGCAATTTTTATGTTCTGAAAATAAAATTGGTAAGATCCTTTAAGAAATTGAAGGTTTTTAACTTTCTGAGGGGAGAAATTATCATAAATGGTGAAAATTAACAGATTTTAGTTTCTTGCAATTCAGTGGGTGGCAGCACTGGACAAACCAGTATAAAGTGATGCTCTGAGCATTTTTAATGTTTTAGGTGCAAAAGTCCCTTTTTTTTTTTTCTTGGAAACTTTGAATCCTCATTAACTGAGTTCTGTCAAACTTGTTTGAATATCAGAATTCAATTTTTACACCTTGAATCTTTTTTAATTTTTGACATCCCTCTCCCAATGTCAAATAAAATGCAGCATTTGCTTAGCAAAAAGTAGAATATCTTCTTCCTCACTCTCAGTCTGGTATGTTTTCAAAACACAGTTTAACTGATTTTAGGCTCTCAGGGTGTGTTCTACCCATTTTATTGGCATGAATCACTTCATTGCATTCCTGAGAAACAGAGGAAGCAAGTTTTAATGTCTAGAAGTGAAAAAAGGTTGATGACTTATTCTTAGCAATTAGGACTGTTTCATATCCATACTGTTACACCAATAGTTTCAGGTGGACAGACAATATTAATATGTAAGACTTCAGATTTTTCCAGCCATATGAGATGCAAAGATTTATTGCCAGACTAAATAAAGCAGAATAACAAAACAGCACGTGTAATACATGGAATGAGTGTGAGATCCACTTGACTAATCCATTAATTTACCTAAGCCTGGTTTTATGTATCTAGCTTGTACTACTTTAGGGTACTACAATACTTCAATAGCAGCCTTTGGAATAATGCAATAACTATAAATTTTGCTATTTCCTATCTCTAACTGCATTATCCCTTTTCTAGAGATCAGTATTAGTGTTTCAAATAACTTAAAAATCCACAGTGGTGGGTTTTTTTTTTCCTTTTGCACACCTGCTTCAGAGGAGAGGTGAGTACCTGAAAAGCTCTGCTTTCACTGAATCTAACTGTTGCTATTCCAGGGAAAAAGTCTGAAAACACAAATCAATTAACTCTAAAGATCTAATTGTAACCTCAGAATGATTCATGAACTACTAAGTTTATGGTTTTAAATCCATTTTATTTCTGTGTTAACAAAATGATTGCATTGTGTGTGACCACTCACTGGAGCATGCAATAGTCCTTCTTACCCCATCCTGTGATTGCTGTCTCTTGCACATGCTTTGTCTGGCAGAACATTTTCAGGCACGCTGCGGAGAGTTTGGTACCCAGGCAGGAGGTAAATCAGATGTCTGTGGGTCCAGCTTCTGGCATTTCACTTTAAATATTTGAATAACTCTTTTGGCTTATGTCTTATTTTAAACTTCTACAAGTTTAAGTTTAGTCATTTTCACATGTGTTTTGATGAGTTAACCTTCATGAGGAAATCTAAGGAAGTATTTCTGCACCCAAAGCTAGACATATGCCAAAGTAGCTAGGTGATTCAGTTTCGTAACTAAGCATTTGCCTTCTTTAATATATAGATCAGGCATGCATTCAAGCACAAATTAAAAAGTAAACTTTAAATGTCTCTGGAAGTCTGAGATTTTGAAAATCAAGTCTGCAAGTCAGTTTTACAAGGTATATAGAGTAGATATTCTGTGTATCACTGAAGGCCAGGATTTGTTCATTAGATATGTGCAATTAGTCATCTACTCAGTCGTCAATGGAAAGAGATTAGACACTTCTAAAGCTAAATTCATCAATTCCTAAAGTGAGCGTGTAGGAAAGATGGGGTGGGTTAGTCTTTACAGATGCCTATCTCTCTTTGTCTGCAGTGGGACTCTAAGTAGTTCAGTGCTAGTCAGCCACTGGCACCAACTGAGATTTCAGTCTAGGACAAGGATTTCTTAGTACCAGTACATTAAAAGTACCAGGGATGCTCTGTGGCACTGAGGTCAGCTGGTATAAAATGGCTGCTATTCTTACTATTGTACATATTTTCAATCTACAATTCTGCAAAATGCTAAAAAACCTGATGGTTGTCATTAATCCCTAGACACATGATGGAACTTTATGGGAGAGTGCTAGCTGGGCTGTGCTAAATGTGTGCGAAGGATCTTTTTAACAATTCAGCAATGTAGAAGATTGAGTTTGAACACCTAGAAGTGCTCCTTGCACTAATAAATGCCACAGTTTAGAAACAGCCAGTGACAAGACACTACTGAAATATCTGTGTGGGACCAAAGAGGACTGCTGGAATTAAACTAAGGAGGTGAGAAAAACCTATGTGGTGGTGTGGCAACTATGGGAACTGGATCCAGTGAGCTGTGTAGTCTTTTCCATGTCCATGTTTTATTTAAATCCAAATTTTAGTGGGACAAAAGAAGATTCTTCATCAGAAAATTATCCCACAGACTATCTTTTCCAAAGTAAACCCACTTTTCACTGGGAAAAACTTTCATCCAGAAGAGTTTGTTTTGTACTTAGATGCTTTCTTACTAATTTTGGCTGGTACAGGCACAAAGGTGTTGATACACTACTTGGAAACACAATCTTTTGTCTGAAAGCTCTTAGGAAAACTGAAGTAGTATATTTCTAAGCAACTAATTTTCAGACCCTGTAGATCAAGACAGTCTGGGTAAAATAACAGCCAACAAGTTCATTTCTTAGCTTCTAATGTTTCCCTAAACACTATTTACACTCCCACTCACTGCAAGATAAAATAATTACCTTACTTAAACATTTGCATTTATCACTTATTACGAAAGTTTGTCCAGTGTGTCTCATCTGAATTGTTGTGCGGTAAAAACTCCTTATCCAGAAATGCTGCCAGTCATGAGCTCAGTTCATACAGCTTTTGCCATCTGTGAAAGAAGATGTATGTCTGGAAAGAAAAGATAAATGTGAGAAAATTAAATTCTAGATTTCCCTTTGTAACAGAATAATTTAAGCTTAGGAAGGTAAGAGATCTCCTGGTGATATGAAAACCATCAGGTAACAGTAAAGGAAAGGGGTAAAAATGGGGGAAAGGAGAAATAAGACCAGTAGGAAACAGAAGGGGAGGCAATGGTACAGTAAGACAAGGGCTGGTGCCAAGAACATCGTCTATTGTACTCCCACATGCAAGTCTGTTGTTCTCTGCTGCTCAAACTAATTTTCTTTTTCTTCCTAGAGTAACTTCCAAGACAGTCTTTATAAAATGATATATCATTGAGTCAGCTGAGCCAAATGTATTTTAGAAAGCCACATGAATTCCTGCCCTTTTTCAATTATTTAAGCCACAATATATTATTTAGTGTTTTGTGTGTTCATTTGTTTTTGAGCAATCAATCTACGTGTATCAAAGACATGATGTTCTGATTTGAGTGCTTTTTTTAAAAATGCTATTAAGAGTTACTCAAAAAGAACTTTTAGAGCTCAATACTTTGTGTATTTCAAGAAACTATAAATGACTCTTTCCTGTTTTATGTGATAAATAGTTTAATTTCACTTCTCAGCTCTTAGGCAAATATATACTGTGCAATATAAAAGTATCATCTAACCTCTTGGCAGTGTAAATTTAATGAAAGTGCTGTTTATCTATCTCTAAAATGTGTGGCATACATCCTCCCTAATATGGCCCAGAGGTGTCCGTCCCTTTTGCTGGGCATTACATGCTCTCTGGGCAGGTACCTGAGTCCAAATGCTTAAATGAGAAGGGACATTGCCATGGAGGGACCCTTTTCATGCTCAGGGGAGGACCTCTTCTTCCTCCCAGCCTGATGGGGACTCTGTTTTCCCACCTTTTGATGTCTGTTTTTATTTCTCAAGCTGCGAGTGGCAGTAATGGAGATCAAGTACACCAACAGCAACAATAAGGCTGGATTTCCAGGCTTAAAGCCTGTAAGGAAATTTCTGTTCCAGTGTGGCTGTGAAAAATGGAGGATCTCTGGCTACTGGGAGAAGAAAAGGGTCTCTCAGGGCAAGTCAAACACACCACAAGACACTGACACCAGGAGCTGGAATATCATTGTGGCAGGAGGGAGGTGGCAAGAGCTCACAAGATAACTGATGGGACTATGGGACACCTGTGGTCGCTTTGGCCAGGGACAGGACAACAAAGCAGCATTCATGTGGAGCAACATGAAACGCTGCCTAATGTCTTTCCTTACAAGGGAGGATCTAGACCTAAGGCAAACTCTTCTACCGTTACATCCTCTTACGGATGTTATTAGTCCTGCCATGAACAGTGAACATCTTAGAGGTGGCTATCCTGGCAATTTCCACTCTGTAAAGTCTGCTGACAGATTTTGTTTCATTCAGAGAATGTGATTGTAATTTAGAAAATTCCTGTAGCAGGGTAGTATTTTCCTCCTATTTTTAGGAAAAAAAAAACCCAAACCAGTTTGATTTGTGGTGGACTTGAAAGTGTTAGGTTTACAGTTGGACTTGATGATCTTAAAGGTCTCTTCCAACCTAAATGATGGTATAATTCTATGACTTTTAAGACAATAGAGGGAGAGTAAGTCAACAGCTTTCCTTGGAGAAAAGATTTATCAGACAAGAAAACTGACAGGATACAAAATTAATAAGTTAGAAAATCCTATCAAAAAATCACACTTCGTGCATTTCATGTTAGGATGTGGGTCAACGGTAACTGGGTAACCATGTTTTATTAAAGAAAAACTATTAGCTATATTTTTTAGTAGATCCTGCTGTCTTTGCCAGATGGCAACAAAATAACAAGCAACACTGCTGATGGAAGCAAGAAAATAGGGACATATGCACCTGCTCTTCCGACTGCTTCAGAGATAAAATATTACTCATTTTGCCAACCATGATTGCATTAAGTGACAGTTTTGCCATGAGAAATCAGCACTTGCTTTTTTATGGCTTAAATAAAAGTATAATGCTGCTCTGATAGCCTGAGATACTGTATAGTTACAGAATAAACATCCTGTGTGCTTCCAAATGCTGCCCTGTTTAGTTACTAAAATCCTTCAGAGCAATACCAAGATGCACATTGCAATTCCATCTTCAGCTGCCCCCAGTCTTAGACTTCTGTGGTTGCTGGAAAGCTTGGGAGTTGAAGTTGTTTCTTTTTCCTCTTCCTCATATTTTATTTCTTTTATTCTGTGTATACTTCCTTTCTTTCATCTGATTTTTATCATCTTCTTTTCAGTAAAGCATTAGAGAGCAATAACTTTTTGATTGTGAAGCTTTAAGGCTGTTCCTAAATGTCTTTCCTTGTGGATATCT
The DNA here is from genome assembly GCA_013398295.1 of Chionis minor. NCBI lineage: Eukaryota > Metazoa > Chordata > Aves > Charadriiformes > Chionidae > Chionis > Chionis minor. The sequence goes on from VZSF01009115.1 coordinate 128,054, forward strand.
GGTATTCCACCACCAGTTTCCTAAACTGGTGTATCTTTCCCTATTCTGTCTTTCAGTGTCTGAACATTGATGCGAACTCATCACTGAAGGTATCTGAGGTACTGAGATGCCCAAAGCCACAGAAAGGCACCTGCAGACAATTTCCAGCAACTAATTCCCATCAATTCCAGAGGCATCTTGTGACCACAGTGTTTCTAAATATATTATGAAGCCCTCCTAGTGATCTAAAAATCTATCTTAGTGACACCTAGTATCGACCCCTTGGCTGAGCTAGTACATCTGTATTTGACTGTTAGTATATAGGCTATATTGAAAAGCTATTGGTATATCTATATCTGACTTCACAGGTCTAACTGTTAATGTTTTATCTCATATTTGTACTTCTGGTTTTCACATCCAGTCTCAATCTCTGTCTGAGATTGCATTGCTAGTGTCCAGTTTCACTGCTGAATGACCTCACAGGCTTTAATGTTTAGGTATATGGAATTAGCTTCTTCTGTGACAAGTAAACCACTATTCACACCAGCTGAGTGCATATGGTCATGTTTTTCTTTCTATCTACAAGGACATAAATAAGCTTAATGTCTCAGCCAAATGGCTAATCCTTCTGCTGTATTTGCAGAGTCTTGTTCTTTGCCTTTGGAGTCTCCACTTTCAGTTCATGTAGTAAATGGTGGTATGTAGTTAATGTCTGGAGCACTTGCCAGTGTGTTGGACAATTTTTCTAAACACTGAAGAGCTGAAGAGTCTTAAAAAAATGTATTTACACCAGCTCTGACAGATATCAATCTGTCATGATTTATAGAAACTCAAGATCTAGAGAAGTATGCTTTCTGGTCTCAGCAAAACAATGTCAAATTTAATGCTTACTATGCTGTAATGAAACTATCCCCTCTTCCCTCTCAGCTTATTGACCTCTTTCCATGTAGAAGTACAAAACAGTGCTAGTAAAGAATAGCAAATAGTAAAGAAGAAATAAAGAGAAGCAAACATTTCTTTTCATTGTTGGTCTGATGGCTGTGTATCTGAATGGAAATTATTCTGGTAGCCAAACCTTCATTTTAAATGAAACCAGGAACCTCCTTTCTAAACTCCTGCAGATAGCAACGCTTTATTGAGCAAACAATGTTTTCTTTAAATAGCAATACCACTTTATTGCAGATAGCACGTTTCTTTTCTTTAGAGAGAAATTAACTGATTGAACATCAACCTCCTCACTAGGAGGGCTGCATTGGGTCACTGTTGATTAACCTCTGTGAGGAGGCTGAGGTAGATGCAGTGGATGAAAATGGTTCTTTTTGTTACTCACAAGTAAGTTCTGTCCTGCTCGTGGCTATGAGGATTTGCTGCTGTCAGTCTTGAGTCATTTTATGTGAAATACTGAGGGGATATTTTTTTCCAGTGGTAGCATCTAAGTTAACAGATCCTGATTCAGTTCAAATCAGAGCGATGTGAAATAAATGCTGTTAGATTCGCTATAACTATGGGCTGAGTTGGCACAGGCACCTTATGGAAAAAAGATGTTGAAGTGGCCAAATATTCTTCTGAAATATTGAGTGAAACATAAGAGGAAAAAACAATGAAAGCAAAATGTTAATGAAAGCTGTCTGTCAAACTGTTGGGGTTTTTTCTCCTCTATTTGACCATCGAAGATTACACCGAAGTGTCCTGCTTCCAAACAGCTACTTTATTTCTCAGTCACAAAGATGAAGCCAGCTCCATGTTTCAATGCTACCAGGATGGGAAAAAATGAGGTGAGAGCTGTTTTGCGATACCTCCACTGCTGGAGTACAGAAATATCTGATCGGATCAGTACACAATTTTAAGCAGCATAAAACCTTTCATTGCATTTGTTTTGGGTGAATAATTAGAAAAAAAAGAAATTTCCTTCATTTTGTATACTCTGCACTTCCTTTGATTGGCTTGGGTGGCTCTACTGGGTGGAGAAGGTAGGATGGAGGCAACTGATGCTCAAAATGTCAGAGGAAACATGATTACTGTGGCTGGTGCACTCAGTGCAACTTCCTAGCCTGAGACATCTTCCTTCTTTCTTCTTTGGAAGGAACCTCTTGGAAACCCAAAAAGCTTCTCTCTTAATTCTGTAACTAGACTGTTTACTGGAAAGTCGCTATAAAGTTTTGAAAGTCAAGAAAGCTGTAAGCTGAAGAGGTTGATATAACACAAGAATCATCCTTACCTATGACAGTAACTTAAAAAAAACCAACCCACACAATAGAACTCTATGTTTTAACCTCTCCACACTTCAAAGCAGAAAAACCACTAATTTAATTCTGCCCATTTCCCTTGCCTTTCCACTGGCTGGCACTTGACCCCAACAGTGGTTCAGCAGTGGTTCCCTGACCACAGCCCACCTTGCCTGCAGAAGTTGGCAGAGCTGCATGTTGTCTCAGAGACTACTTCCCACATCCACGTCAGCCATGGCTCTGGTTCAGGGCTGATAGGACTGGCACAGTGACCTGGCTTTGCTCAAGCCTTGCTGGTGTGTCTGCACTGTACTCCCCTGTGCTCCCTGCTCCGGAGGCATGGTGTGGAGGTGTGGGAGCCAGCAGGTACCTCCCAGAGCTTGTGCTCCTGGTCTCTGCACTGGTGCAATGTCACTGAAAGGTGTTTCACCATGTGCTGTAACCTTGAGGTTTTGGGTGGTGTTTCACTGTGGTTAGAGCGTGTGGCTGTTCAAACTCCCAAATGCTGAATTCAGTTTGGAAAAATGTCAGTATGTCAAAAAGTGTTAATCATGTTCCATTATGCTAAGATGCTCTTGAAAAATGGAATCAGACAATTCTGCTTTCAGGAAACTAAACAATGTTCATTGATAAATTTTAAAGTGAAACATTCCACTGCAGATGCTGTTGCAAAACACATTTCAACCTGGGATTGAACAACAGTGTGAGAATTGTTTTTGCAGGTCATTATGAATGAAAAAAATTATCAATTCATTGTTTGTGGACATTTCTTACAAAAGGCTGTGGTGGGGATTGTTGGTAACACATCTAAACACAAATAATGTGTTAGGTTCCTATTTACACAAAAAATATTACAAACTGTGACATACCAACTGTAATCATAGAATCATAGAATCGCTTAGCTTGGAAAAGACCATGAAGTCCAACCATCAACCTTACACTGCCAAAATCACCACTAAACCATGTCGCTCAGCACCACATCTACCTTTTAAATACCTCCAGGGATGGTGATTCCACCACTGTCCTGGGCAGCCCGTTCCAATGTTTGACAACCCTTTCCATGAAGAAATTTTTCCTAATATCCAATCTAAACCTCCCCTGGTGGAACTTGAGATCACTTCCTCTTGTCCTATTGCTTGTTACTTGGGAGAAGAGACGAACCCTCATCTCACTACAACCTCTTCTCAGGTAGTTGTCGAGAGCGATAAGATCTTGTTAATAAATGGTAAAATCCAGGTGAACAAGCTTTGAAGGAATGCTTTGTATAACTTACAATTGACTTGGGGTCACAGGTATGCCCAGTTGCTCATTTAGAATAAACAGCTATTACACAATACTAGAAAAACCACATAGCAGATTGATGCAATGAACTAACATTATTTTATTCAGTAGATATGTTCTGTAAGGTTTAATTATATTTGGTCCTAAGACAATTATATTTTTTGTAACTGTTTTTGAAGAAAACTTTTAAATTTTGCATAATAAAATCCAATTGGAGGAAAAGTTTTTGATGGGAATTTTCCTGAGAGTTTACTTGTTTACTATCTTTAGAAAACACACCTGCTTTAATAATATATTTCCATCAGCTTTATGCTCATCCATATAAATAATTGCTCATAGAGAAGTAACAAAGTAGGCAAAACTGTGAGCCCCTGTCCATGAAGGGGCTCTTCAAAGGCAGCAAGTTCTGATGAAATCAAACTAAAATAAATACTTAAAGAAGTATCAGTTCTAAAGGATAATGGATTTATATTTGCTACCTGGGAACTCAGAAGCATCAGTGTTATGACAGTTATGAGATAAAATCACTTTTAAAGCTATGTACTTTGCCCCAGGTCAATGGAGAGAAAAATCTGCATGTGAGATGGAGAAGTTTGGTTCCCACATCTGTCCCTGTTGGAACAGTACCTCAACAGAATTACGCCGGATGGAGAAAAGCATCTCTAATTCTGAAATGCACTTTGCTGTGCTGATCCTATTCCCAGGCTGGTCAGTCTCATGGGAACACCTCACACGTATGAAGTCAATCATCTGGAGGGTGAGGACTTTCTGAGGGAATTCTACGTGCAGACCTGTTTTTGCCTTTCCTTGATGGACTGTAGGCACTGAAATGGGTCTCTCTCTGCATTAGGTCTGTATCTAAACTCCAGTTACAGTAAAAGGAGCTCTAAGGAGCATGTTGAGTGGAGTCAACAGAAGTATTCATCTCACCCTAAAATAGACACCTATATCTGACTGGATAGTTCTGCAAACTCTACTGACTGTATTGGCTGAGGGTGCAGTTAACTTGTCCAAATACATGTGTCTAATATCATCTGCCGTGCAATAGGGCATCCTCCCTGGCCTCACCTCCTACTTTGCAAGAGTACAGGTCTCCCTTTTGTCCCATGCCATATCTACCTGACCTGGGTGGGTGTGCCAGATGCCTCAGATGTCTACATTTAGGCAACTGAAACAAATTTTGTTCTCTCTAATGACTGGCACACAGTTAAGATTTTGCAGTTGTATGGTAAATTCTTGTATTTGCAATAGAAATAGAAGTTTTGGTTTTTTGTTTTTTTTTAGTAAGGGGTTCAGTGCTAAAAGAAATAGTTAGGGGAAATTATCCAAAGACTGCAAACTATCTCCTACATTAGGTCTCTCTTATTTGCTATTTGTTTCTAGCACTGTAACAAAGAATCAATATTTGTATGCAACACAGACAAGCATCCCAAAGCTCTATAAAGATTAGGAGACCAATTAATTTCCCTGAACTCTCAAGCAAGAATAGAAGTGGTGTTATCAAAATTACCACTTTAACAGATTGCATGTCACAATAAAAGCTGATAAAAATCTAATACAAAAAACTATTCTAAGATACTGTCAAGCTGGCTGCAATTTGTTCTTATTGTTTAGTATCCAAACTTGAAAATAATTAGTAGATTATCACAATCACTTCAAGGACAGCTTATGCCAAATGACAGTTTGGGAAACTGAAAGTGTCAAAAATGAGACTCGCAGTGTGTTTAGATTGTTTTTTATTAAAGATATTAAAAAGATTATATGCCTATGGCATGGCAGAGGGATAAATTACTTCCTGAATTAAATTTCTGATGCAATATTCTAATGAAAGCTATTAATTTTGAAGTTTGAAGTTCCTGGCATTTCTGCAAATATTGTATTGATTCTGCAAAACTTATTCGTAATCATTAGTTCTTTAAGTGTTCTATTTATTTGATAGACCATATACAAACAATTAAGGGGAGAACTGTTTTTCTTGCCTTGAATGGTCATATATGACTTAGAAATGTAACTGGAAGAGCCAAAGATCCTAATGCTTTTTAGTTTGCTATAAAATTATCATGGGGATCACCTAATAACAGAAACAAGCAATCAATAGTATTCAATTGCAATTTACTAAGCTATTCCAATACCTTGGTACCTAGCAGGGAATTGGGTCGATTTTTAGAAAATAAAACTCCAGGATCAGACAATTGGAGAGACATTTCCTGTCTGTTAAAAAGTCCTTAGTCAACCTGTTGCAAACGTTGTAGACATGACCATTCTGTGGTACAAATTTTGTGCAGCGTGAATAAGGCACAATACACATGGACAGTTAAACCCAGTGCATTAATTTTAAAAAGAAAATAAAATCCAGCTGTCTGTAGGCATGATTAAGTTTGAGAAGCTCTTTAAAGGCACATGTGAAAATATGCCAGTGTTTGACTGACGCTTTCTTCCACAGTCACACATGTTGCATGGAGTGCAAGCTAAACGTCACGCATCTGTCCCAGCCTAGAACACTGACGCCCTTGCCATCCACCTCTGCACAACCAAGAAAGACTACTTGCATTTTCTCTTCAACTTTTTGATTTCTTTTCAGCTTTCTGATTGATATTTTGATTCTCTGAATCCTCAGCTCCTATTTTCTGTCAGGTCTTCTAAACTCCCTCTGCTTGATTAACTATGTATGTGCCTGAGGTCAATTTATCTCGATTGCTCACGCCTGTAGTGCAGAGCAAGGAAGCCCCAGCACTTGACTTTTTAGCCAATGACTCCAAAGGGAGCTCTAAAAGCTTTACTTAATCATATCACAAGGCCTATGAAGAGTAAATAGGTAATTTTATCTGTGCTTTAAGATGCTATAGTTCATGTTTTATCAGGGAAAGGTGCAATGACATCACAGTAAAAAAATACATGTTCTCTTGGCTGAAGTCAGTAATGGTGACTTACTGCAAACTAAGAACCTTTTAACCTTTTTCTGGGTAATTTAAGTCAGTAAGGTGTTTTCCAGTGTCACTGGAGTAGAAAAGCTATAGAGCTCACTTTTGAGTAACTCCACTTCAGCATAGCCTAAGATTTTAAGATGTTATTTGTTCCAGTTTGTAGTAAAGCCCTTACATTTAAAATAAACCAAATTAAAATCAACCTCATAAAAAAAGAAACAAGTGAAAACTCTTTTGAAAGACTTTGAATAAATTACTTCTGACTCAAAAGTTCTCCCAGAAGAGTATGAGGACCTGGAAGCCATTCATCCCTGCCTGAGCTGGACTCTCCAGTGTCAGGGCAGGAAGGAATGTTTCCAACACAGGTTCTTTGAAATCAACATATTTCCCCAGGATGTTATGCTTTAGACAAATCAACAATTGCCTATCAGAAAACCTTTCTATTGGAAAATACCCAGGCAGCCTTTTTTGAGATGACAGCTACTATCTGGAAAAAACATGGGATGGTATCTCAGCTTATCTCTGAGATCTTCAGACAGGTGATAGAGAGTTCTGCTGTTGAAGACTTCAGAAAAAATCAAACGCAAGACTATTCCCAAATAAATACTAGTGGCTCAGCATCAGACATAAAATTCAGTCTCTTTGGTACAATAATAAGAACTTTACTGTATTTGTATGATAGTGCTCTTCATCTTGCTAAACGATGGACTGTGCAGACAAAATTTTAGAGCGGTGGGAGGGTGTTGTATCTGGCCATCATTAGAAAAGTGGCTGCAGCTGTGCCTGTGACTGGACGCCAGTGAGATTAATCAGCTGAACCACCGACATCTGGTTAGAGGAAAATTACAACTAGGACACGGAAAACCAGCTGGAGTACACAATCGGAAGCGCTCACAAAGGGTCGTAATTCATCTTCAAATCATAAGAAAATAAAGATGTTAATAGAGGTGTGCATATGCAAAGAAAGAAAAAACAAGAAGCAGACATGACTTGGTACATGCTAGACGCATGAGCTGCTCAGTGCAAATGTGCACATTTCCCATTTGTAGCTTTTCAGCTTGCATCTCCTTTTCCCCCTAATGGAGACATTGCTAACTAGAGGGATACATCTTGAAACTGGCAGATTCATCCATTTCTTTACTTCAATTTCTTTCTTCCTTTTTTTTTTTTTTGTTTTTTTTGTTTTGTTACTAGTTCAATTCCCCTTTTAGCCCGACACGAAGCAATAAAACCACTGCCTGGAGGGTCTGTCCGAACAGGTCTGTATTGAAGAGCATTCACAAAAATGGCAAACTTGAGGTTTTGCTGGTGAACATAGGATCATCACAAGATCTCTGCATTTCGTGTGTTCCAGTCAGGCCCTCAAACACAGCACAAGTGGTGGATAGGCTGGCATCCTGCCAACCATAGCAGAATCATTTTTATGCTGAGCTGATAGAGTTGGTATCAGCTGGTATGGTTCCAGAAATGTTATGCTCTTTTACAGATGCCACACAAAACCAAGTACACCCCGTTAAGTCTTCTGGACTTGCTGCAGAGACTTTTATCCATATATCTGAGAACGATGCTTTCCCTGTAGTCACAGTGCAAGTGCCCAGACCTCTGAGGACCCTGAGCTTTGCATTCAATGAAAGCTGCAGCCCTTTGGCAAGCAGCCATGTAAAGGGTAGATTTCAGTCTTATCTTTCGTGCCAATTTCCTATGCAATTGATGCAAGGTTCTTAAAGAGAGGATTTGGGGCTGAAAGTTTGCAACCTGAAACTGTATTTGGCGACAGTTGGAGCATAAAGTGTCTGGTTTCAAAGACAGGCTCAATGAACAAGTGACATGGAGTGACAGGTCCCCACCATATCTGACATCCGACCTCTTGTGAAGTGTTAATGCCTCCATTTCTGACTCCAGGCCTCGAGCTTAAAGGTTTGGGACCAGAGCCTCACACCGTACATGACAGCATTTCTGCTTAAGTCTAGGAGTTCATCATCCAAGAACTGACATTTTGGCCATACTAGTCCCGAAAACAAATATATGTTAAATACTATTACTCACTCAACCTAGAAGAAAGCTGTGAAGCTCAGTATATTAAAGTTCATCTTAAACACTTTTAGAAGCTATAAAAAAATTGAGGGAAGTATTTTTGAAGAGTCACAGTTTCACTCTTAGGTCTTTGAAAAAAATATCCAGATAGTGGTTGATAAAAAGCTGAATCACATAGGGTGGTTTCTTCTGCATGTGTATAGATCAGGTTTTTTGTCCTGTTTTTGGTTAGCAAGACAGGTGGATATGAAGCTTCACACAGTCATATTCCTATAAATATCTTCAGATAGAAATATCCAATAGCATAACAGAAATGGTAAAATGATTATCACTGGAGAATCTAGTATACATTAGTATGCATACAAACACATACACATACATACGTATACACACAACACAGTAGGTAATATGTATGAATACAAGAAGAAATTTCAGATTTGATTTTTTTCAGACACCAGTTTATGTTGTTAACCAGAAATCCTTTGGCAAACTCTTCAGAACAATGAATTACTTTTGAAGAACCTTATGTTGGTAAATGCTTGATAAATGAATAATGTATTCTTGTCAGAAGCAGGACACATGCACTTATTAAGCGATGAGCTTCTGCAGAAATTAATTTGAGATGCAAGTTACTGAAAGTTGATTTTGTTGGTAATAGCAAATAATTCTCATAATTTCATGGGCAAGTAAAAGGCACTAATTTACATTCTGTAGACACAAAGATATTTTCTTTCCTTCTGAATAATGTTTGTAGATATGATTTTTAAAATAAATTTGCTAAATGAAGCAACCAAGTGAATATTCAAAGCAGTACATACTAACTATGAAATATGAATGCAACAAATAATTGAAACAGTTGTAACTGTGGAAAGACTGATGTTTATGGTTGGAGTTAACTTTTAATTTTAAGCTTATTTTAAGACCACAGATTACAAGGTAAGGTAAAGATGTGAAAGTAAGTGAAATGTACACATTTGAATTGTACCTGAAATTTAATGCTGGTGAAATAAAAAAATATAGGAGCTTTGATTCATATTGAAAGAGATATATGAGACAGATGAAGCTTTGAGATGAGTTGACCCCTTGTTTCTGACTAAACTCAACTGCAAAATGGCATGGCCTAGAAATGCCAGGCTCTTTATTCTGTTTTAGCAAAGAATGACCACCCAGGAAATGTCATGAAGGGCACCTGCGTGCTGTCCAAAGGAGGTGCCCAGGGACCACCTCAGCACATCAATTCCTTCAGCATGCACCCTTTCACTGGTGCTGGTATCCTCCAGAGTCTATTGTGGGGTGGGACTGGCAGCTTCTGAAAAAGAAAAGAATTAGATTGCATAGCCTGACTACTGCATATCTCAGGCCACAAAACTGTAGATCGCTCGGGGTAGTAACATATAAATTGCCTTTTACTTAACTGTAGCCTGTAGGAGGGCTTCTAGTGCTAACTTGAAGGCTTGCTTGCTTTCCTTGCCAGTGCGTTCCAGTGGTCACCTACACGTTCATGTTTCATCTGAATTGCCATTGCTTTATTATCAGTCCCCTGGCTCATTCATTGTCTTTCCATACTTAGACAGCTCACAGGCATTCTCTCTCTGTGAAAGCATGGTTCTAGTTTAATCAAATTACCTCTCAGCTATCTATCAAGTTTAGTAGCATGAATTGCTCTTGTGTTCAGATTTTAAGATGAGAAAAGGTCTGCCTGTGATAAAGCAGATAGAGTTACAGTAGCCCTAACCTTCATTGCAACTTGTAACCTCTAGTATAAATTTTAGGTCTCCATCAGTGTACCTATACAACCAAGCAAATCCAGGGATTTAAAAACTAACACTTCCCTTACTGCTGTGCAATTAAATAGACATATATAGTCCTATTACAGGACTAATCTTGCATGGTCCCAGTGTGCTGCTCTGGACCACTCAATCACAAAACTGGGCCTGGTTCTTTAACAGCAAATGAGGTATTTTTGCACACAAGTTCTCCCTATTGCATCTGAAGGAAACAGGAAACAGAAAAGATGTTTTTTCCTCTATTGCAATATAGTTATTCCTATGTTTACCAACACTTTTTACTATTCAAATCTAATTTAGGGACATCTATTACTTTTTCACTGTAGCTGGTACAGGACTTTATGAGAAAAGCCCTTCAGAGCCATCATCAGCTAACAAATCCTTTAGTCAGAACTCCAAACCTTTCTTTGGTATGAAGAGGCTGGTCATGTTGCAGAAAATTTGTCTGCTGATACTATTATGATTTCAGTGGAACACCACGGGTCAAAAGCAGTATAAAATATACACGAATTTTTAAAAAGTATGGATGCATTAAGATGTGACCTGCTACGGTATGAGGTTGCAAAGCCCTGAAATGCCATTTCTGAAGGAAGCACCTTCCCAACACTGTCCTTTTGGAGTCAAATCTAATATCTCAAAAATCAACACTTTTCTGACCTGAATTTCCATTTTCAAAGTGTGATACAGGAGGTTTCACAACAGTGCTATTAGAGCTAACATAGATACTACAGCCTGAAAATAATTTGTTTGCTTTTAATAATATTTGATTGCTTTTCAATTATAAAATATGACATGGTTCACTAACACACAATGTGTTTTTCAACATTGGAGAGATGAAATATGGGATAATAAAGGTACTACTGGTCTTCTGAATATGCAAAGCTGGCTGTAAACTTCAGCAGAGTAATCTGATTGGAAAGAGCAGCTGTTTTTCCTTTAAGGCAACTACGTAAAGCAACAGATGTGACCCAGAATGTACAGAAGAACATAAAAAAAAACTTTAAAAAGCTTACAGTTATACTGCAAAAAAGGTTTCATAAGAAGTTATCTTCAAATCTATGATTCTGTAGGGAAATTTAAAGTTAAATGCTTACACGAAGTTCTTTCCATGGGACATAGAAACAAAAGATTCACAAGTCTCAGCCAATCCTGGTGCCTCAGGCTCTTGTATCCAGATATCTAGTGTCTTTCTGTTTCTTTAAGAAAGCATTGAATGAGTTGGGGAATGCCCTGGAGACAGGCAAAAAGTGTACTTAATTTGGGAATATTATAAGAATGCTGTCAAGAGTATGCAGGGTTGAAACGAGGAAAGCCAAGGCCTCCTTGGAATTAGATATGGCAGGGGATGTCAAGGTCAACAGGGAGGGGTTCTTCAAGTACCTTGGAGGCAAAAGAAAAACTAGAGAGAATGTGGGCCCTCAGTTGAATGCAACAGGCACCATGGTGACAGATGATACAGAGAAGGCAGAGTTACTGAATGCCGTCTTTGCTTCAGTCTTCACTGCTTAGGCCAGCCCTCAGGACCTCCAGACTCTACAGGCTAACAGGGAAATTCTGGAGCAAGGAAGACTCTCCCTTGATTGGGGAGGATCAGGTGAGAGACCGACTAAGTAAACTGGACATCCACAAGTCCATGGGTCCTGATGGGATGCACCCACGAGTGTTTACAAAGCTGGCAGAAGTCATTGCTGGTCCGCTCTCCATCATCTTTGAGAGGTTCTGGAGAACAGGCGAGGTGCCTGAGGGCTGGAGGAAAGCCAGTGTCACTCCAGTCTTCAAAAAGGGCAAGAAGGAGGATCCAGGAAACTATGGGCCAGCCAGCCTCACCACCGTCCCTGGAAAGATGATGGAACAGCTTGGTCTGGGCATCATCTCCAAGCATCTGGAGGAAAAGAAGGTTATTGGAAGTGGTTAACATGGATTGACTAAGGGGAAGTCATGTCTGACTAATCTGGTAGCCTTCTACAAGGGCATGACAGGATGGATAGATGAAGGGAGGGCAGTGGATGTTGTCTACCTTGACTTTAGCAAGGCTATTGACGCTGTCTCCCACAGCATCCTTGTAGGTAAGCTTAGGAAATGTGGGTTAGATGAATGGACAGTGGGGTGGATTGAAAACTGTCTGGCAGGTAGAGCTCAGAGGGTTGTGATCAGTGGGGCAGAGTCTAGTTGGAGGCCTGTAGCTAGTGGTGTTCCCCAGGGGTCAGTGCTGGGTCCAGTCCTGTTCAACGTATTCATCAATGACCTGGATGAAAGCACAGAGTGTACCATCAGCAAGTTTGCTGATGACACGAAAATGGGAGGGGTGGCTGACACTGGAAGGCTGTGCTGCCATTCAGCATGATCTGGACAGGCTGGAGAGCTGGGCAGAGAGAAGACATATGAAATTCCACAAAGGCAAGTATAGGCTTCTGCACCTGGGGAGGGACAACCCCATGCACCAGTACAGGTTGGGGGCTGAGCTACTGGAAAGCGGCTCTGCAGGAAAGGACCTGGGAGTCCTGGCAGACAACAGGATGACCAGGAGCCAGCAGTGTGCCCTTGCGGCCAAGAAGGCCAATGGTATCCTCGGGTGCATCAAGAGGAGTGTGGCCAGCAGGTGGAGGGAGGTCATCCTCCCCCTTAACTCTGCTCTGGTGAGGCCCCATCTGGAGTACTGTGTCCAGTTCTGGGCTTCCCAGTTTAAGAAGGACAGGGAACTGCTGGAGAGGGTACAGCAAAGGTCCACGAAGATGATTAAGAGGCTGGAGCATCTTTCATATGAGGAAAGGCTGAGGGAGTTGGGTCTTTTTAATCTGGAGAAGACTGAGGGGGGACCTCATCAATGCTTATAAATACTTTAAGGGACGGTGCCAAGAAGAGGGGGCCAGTCTTTTTTCAGTAGTGCCCAGTGACAGGGCAAGAGGTAACGGACACAAACTTGAATACAGGAAGTTCCATCTGAACGTGAGGAGGAACTTTTATTTTGAGAGTGGCAGAGCACTGGAACAGGCTGCCTAGAGAGGTGGTGGAGTCTCTGACTCTGGAGATATTCAAAACCCACCTGGACACCATCCTGTGTAACCCTTTGTAGGTGAACCTGCTCTGGCAGGGGGTTGGACCAGATGATCTCCAGAGGTCCCTTCCAACCCCTGACATTCTGTGGTTCTGTGATTCTGTAGAATGAGGTTCAGAGCCCCCAGAGTCTGTGATGGAGAGGACACAGGCATCTTCTGCAATTCTTGCTGCTGTGGATGAAGATAGAGGAACTCATGGCCCAAGGCCACTCTAGGCTGAAGGGTATGGTGGGGGGAAGGCAAAGTCATCATAGGCATGTGAGTGTCTCTTGGCTGTGCTGTGTTGCATTTTGTCAGTCTAAACTGTAATGAGAACCATTAAGGAGGAGCAGGCATAAGGGAGTGTATGGAGAATATCTATAGCCACAGCGCACCCTTCCCTGCTTGGTCCCTAGTCCAGGACATCTTCTCCCTTCCAGTGCTTGGGGTCATTCTAAGACTTTCAAAACACAAATCTGACAACCACTTCAGTTAACTCTAATTCAATTCTGGTTTCCAAAACCAGTAACTGGAAAGAAGAAATAAATATTGTTGTGATGGTGCCCATCTTTTTCTCAGAAAGTATGAGTGTCTATACAAAGTTGAAAAGCTGGAGTCCTCTCAGCTTCAAAGAGATTTTCCTGTCCAAGGTGACAACCACACCATCCAGGAAAAGCGGAAACTGGGGGACATGGAGCTGGTCAGTGTCCACATTTAGCCTTTTGAAGTTGGTGGGTAGAAGCACAGTTCTGGAGCTGGTGGTATATATTTTCCCCTTGCAAGGGGAATAGAGCTGTTTAGAATTCCACTTCCTGATATGTTTTTTTCTTTTATTCTCTGACATTTTCATGCAATATGTATTAGTAGTCTCTGGGGCAAGGACCTGAGAGAAGGCTTCCCTTCTGACACTGACTTTTAAGGAGAAAATATGTTATGTTGATCTTTTTTTCATCTAGATGTCACTACAGGGCAGAGTCAAGGTTGTTTGGTACCTGTAATAAAGCATTCTTGTACTTGGATAAACCCCATCGTTCTGTTCTTTTAAAATGTACAAGGGAATTCTAAATATAATACATTAAGCAAACTAGTGTCTACATGGATAGACAATACATGTCCCTCTACTTTTTATAATATCCTTGTTCCTATACTGGTTGATGATTTATTAAATATATCCAGTTATTAAAAATGGAATAGCTTTGATATTGCTTTTAGCTGGCAGAAATTATAGTTCAGCTATTCCAACCTCTCAGCCATGTTATAAAATTGGTCCACCATAAGGTCCAGAATTAAATTAAAATGAGGCATAAAGAGCGGCCTAGTGAATGTTGCCAGGTGACCTTCTGAAATATTAATACAGCTTGACCTAAGTTTTATTGCTTTAAACCTGCAACTCATGCAATTTCACCCAGGCAGCATAGTCTTGAGATAAAAACCTGATGACTAAGAAAAAGTGGCTTGATTTTCCACATGATTTTGAGCATGGGTCAGTTGTTTCTTCCCCAAGGGACTGTGTGAAGCTTGTTGCTTCCTCTTGGTCTGTCCAGGTCAGATGCCCTGAGGTTTACTTTTGATTTGAGTGTTTCTAATACTTCCAGTGTAGGGACTGGCTGAAAAACCACATTCGTCCTTTATCAGATTTTCATGTATTTTATTAAGGAGATACTTCTGTGATTTCCCACCATGCTTTCATAGAATCATAGAATCATAGAATGGTTTAGGTTGGAAGGGACCTTGCAGATCATTGAGTTCCAACCCCCCTGCCGTAGGCAGGGGCACCTCCCACTAGACCAGGTTGCCCAAGGCCACATCCAGCCTGGCCTTAAACACCTCCAAGGATGGGGCCTCAACAACCTCTCTGGGCAGGTTTCTATCCCTTTGCTTAGGTTTTTTTATTGCTTTATTGTCCCCTGCCTTTCAGTGAACCCAAACCCTCTTGCTGCTTCAAGATGACTTACAGCTCTAGATATTCCTATGGAAGGGGAGCTGTAACAAAACCTGTTCCAGCCACCCTTGGCATAATTTTTATTACGGTAATGTGAATGAAGTTCTTTCATAAGCAAAGCCCTTATATTGAAAAAAAACCCCATGAAAATTATTTGTACCTGCTTTATGGCATGCTTTTGTGGCCAGAGTAGTGTAAAGATCCTATCAGGCATTTCAAGTTTAGGTTTCTGTAAAATATAGATACCTGTATAAAAGTATAGATACACATATCTAAAACCTTCCAGGATTTCAAGAGATTTTTGGTAGTCCTCACTATAACTTCTCCCTCCCTTTTCCCATGCTGCTGCCTGCTTTCTGTCAGCACAGGTGCCAGGGCTGGCAGAGGGATCTGGCTGAAACACGGTGATTTTTCTTCCCTGGTGGGGACCCCACTGCCTGGGGACAGCTGAGTGTTTCGGCAGCCTGTGTGCTGAGCAGGGAGCAGCTGGTCGGAAACGCTGACTACAGGAGAACATCTGAAACCCTGTTGCTCTCCAGAAGTTGAGCGCTAATCAGTGTTTCAGGAAGGCGTTTTGCTCCCCGTGTCTTATAGCCTGGGAAGCCTTTCATGTGCACATACTGATTTTAGGCACCTCCACAGCCTGGCTTATATTTAACGTCTGGTTTTTTGGATCACAGTTTTGCTACCAGGATCTACTTTATGTACCTGAATACTTTTTTTAATGTGGCCCAGCATAGCTTTAAGCAGGAGTTTAAAGACTGTTAGCACAAAAAAGAACAAATACCAAAGAAAGAATGGTTAAAGGCTTTCAGCTGCTAAATATTTTTATAAGAAATACTATTTCACTTAAAAAATAAATAAATAATGGAAATGTTTCCATTTTGGGAATAAATACCTGAAAATAAAAGCCAGGTGCTGCACTGAGAAAGATGTTCACGCTGAGTTTTGCTCTAAATCAAAATAATACATATATTTTTTTTTGATACTTCATTGGTTGGGTGATAAATAAAATTAATACAGCAATGAAAAGTCTTAGGATGATGGTAAAAGGGATTTTTCTTTTGCAGACTCCTACAAAAGTCTAACAGTCTTCAAAGACTAAGCATGTGAATGTAATCAGAGTTTAAAATTTTAAAAAGATACAATTCATTAATGGTATTGCGAGAAAATGCTCAGAGTTTTGTATATGGGTATACTATGGTATAGCAAATTAAATAATTTAAAAGATTAACATAGTAGGAGGGGGAATATTTAAATCTGTTTTGAACACAATAGCCATATCAACAGAAAAAAAATTGCTAAATTCCTAAATTAAAACCCATATAAGAGCTATTTATATCATTAAAATTATTACTGTAAGTTATTATGCATTATAATATAAAATGTTTCCATGTTTATCACAAAACATATGCAAAATACTCCAACTAAAAATTCAGTGGGATTTAAAAGAGGACAAAGAAAAACTGTTTCTAATATTATTTTTGCATTTTAAGAAACGAAGCAAAATTTTTATTCATCAACATGCAAGTTAGTATTGTCAAAGATCAAATTTCAGTATTAAATATTAAATAGTCATACCCTGTGCTTTACAAGAAAACAATTATTGTTATACCATAGATAATTGTGACTAGAGCTCTCTTTAAACTGTTGACAAGAGTCAATTAAAAAAGGCACAGCTCCCAGTTATATCTTTGATAAATCATAGGGTTTTTAAAATTTTTTAAAAACATCTTTTGTATTTTGAAAAATATTGCTTTTATTATTATTGGAAAAACAACGTATTTATAGGTAAGGCAAATATGAAAACTGTTGTTAGGTTGAGGGAAGGATGTAATTTCTTTTCCAAGATGCATGAAAAGTTTGTTTCTAAAAAACTGCATCCAGCAGACTGACCCAATGTCATTCCATCAAAGTATGATAAAGACATTAAAGATACATGCCCTACTGACTTAATATGAATAACCAGTTTGATGCTAATACACAGACAAAATTTATTAATATTCTATTAGGTGTGCTAAGAAGATCAGCAGTAGGATTTGCCTGTTGGACTGTAGCATCCTTTGTATGCAAGTATAGTGTGAAACAAACATTATTAAAGCCAAAGTCCCCAGCACTTTTCAAAGCGGGGATCCTATTTTCATAAAGACGTCTCATCCCTGCTCTCATGTTCACTGCTGTGTTCATTCCAACATAAAAATAACTAGTAATATGAGGATCCACAAACTCCCTTTTTCCCTTGGGCCTGATCTGAATGCTCTCCTCTTTTACGGGAATATTTGCACTGATTAGAAAAAGAGGTTTTGGCCAGACTGGAAAACCTGCTGAAGTCAATGGTCTTTCTTCCATAAACGCTACCAGAATTTCCCTCCTCTGTTTTTAATAATAACAGTAGCTGTGTACGTTCTTATGAATGTAGAGGACTCTGTCTCAAAGCAGCTTTCAGAGCGCACAGATACAGCTGTAACGAGCCCTTGCTGGGGCCAACTCATCTTTGCAGTGTGCAGGAAAGGGACTGTGCTGCCAGCACAAATCTGTGGTTGCAAAGATACCCAGGAGCCTGCAAGCAGCCCAGCTCTCTTCCCCACTGCTGAAACAGTCCTTATCCTGATCCAGGTACACGACCACTGTGTCTGCTCCTGCCTCACCTTGTGACCACCTGGCATGGCCGGCTCCACCGCCTCATCCATGGGGCTCCCTGCACAGGACTCCAGACCTTCAGCCTGGCCATACTACCCCATGCCCCAACAGACTCCACCAGCCTGCTGTGTGCTCCCTCTTTCAGATGGCCCTAACCCCATGTCCTGCTCGTGTTCCTGGAATAGTGGACAAAGGTTGGATATCAGTGTCTTAATCATAAGATGGGCGTGTTTCCTATAGTCAGTAAAACATATTTTATCCATTACCTGCCTTGTGTCTAAACAAATCTGCTGAAGCCATGTGCAAGCTAAAGCTTAGGAGAACAGAAAAGGGCACCTAGCAATCACAGCTTGTTGCCAGTTTGCTGCCAGCTCATTACTGGCCTAGGCCACCCTAAGGCAGAGGTGCTCCACTTAGAGCAGAGCTCCGGCATGCAGCAGCGGCGTGTTCTTCGCCATCCTTTAAGGACCTCAGTATACGTCTTCACATCTGCCCTCCCTTGGGCTTGCCTTGCAGAGCAAACACTGCTGACTACTTTGTCACCCACATGGGATTATTTTCAACAGATATTGACTTTTTATCAATTACTAACCACCCCACTGTGATTTTCACATGAAAGCTGCAGTGTGAATTACCATTGTCTCTGTGTGTACTACTGAGAAACCACTGTTTGTCTGTCCTTACCTGATGCCTGCTGGAGAAGCAGTGTTCATTTTGGTGGAATTATGTCAGCTGACCCAGCTGATGATTATTCTTGACCAGAATGAGCTGAATGTGTATCTCAGGTTTTAGAAAGGCGAGAAGATGCATGCTAATGATTTAAAAGTTGGACTAGATCATCCTTTAGGTCCCTTCCAAGCTGGTATTCTATTGTATTCTATGATAATAATAAATTATCACTGTTCATATCCCCATATTAATTTTAAGGAAATTATTAACTTTTGTGGTTTACATGTAAAGGGCCTTCTGTGTTTAAATACATTATGAAGCTTGTGTTAGGGATGATTTTTTTTTCTTTAATGCTCCTGAGGCTGCTGAACAGCTGCCAGCTGTACCTGAGAAGAAGAATATGGCTATTAACATATTGCCAAGCAAATGCTATATTATACACTGCTGCATAATGTATTTGCACTAACCAGTATTTACAATTCAAATAACATAACCATTCAAACATTGTGTTGTTAATTTATGGTAAATTTTCATTTAAAAATTTTCGATTTTAAAATATGCATTTGGTCTTGATTTGGTTCAAGGAGTGTAATTTTACCTAAATGTAAATCTCCTACAAATCCAACTTAGTTTTATGATTTACTTAAGAAAATAATACAAGTCAAACACAATAGTAAGATTACTGTTAAGAAGGTCTTACAGAACATATGGAGTATGGGCATGGATTAGAGTACTATTTGAATAAACTACTGCTTATAGCCCAGGTTTACCCTTGTGATCTGCTATTTCTGTTTCAATGAGGCTGGCTATCCCAAATGGACTGAAGGTTAGAGAAGCTATTAACATAGAATTACAGAATCATAGAATGGTTTAGGTTGGAAGGGACCTTGAAGATCACCTAGTTCCAACCCCCCTGCCATGGGCAAGTAGACCTCCCACTAGAGCAGGTTGCTTAAAGCCCCATCCAACCTGGCCTTGAACACTTCCAGGGATGGGGCCTCCACAGCTTCCCTCGGCAAACTGTTCCAGTGCTTCACCCTCAGAGTGAAAAATTTTTTCCTGAAATCTAATCTAAATCTTCCCTCTTCCAGTTTGAAGCCATTACCCCTTGTCCTGTCACTACACGCCCTTGTAAAAAGTCCCTCTCCAGAATTCTTGTAGGCCCCCTTCAGATACTGGAAGGCTGCTCTAAGGTCTCCCCCAGCCCTTCTCTTCTCCAGGCTGAACAACTCCAACGTTGATGTTGTTATTTAATCAGTGCAGATGCCTGTATATCCATGATATATACAGTGATGTTACATGACTACTTCATATTTTTTCTTCTCAAATGACATGAATAGAGAAATAATTCTTCAGACTTTGTCCTTAATCTTCATTACTGCTGAAGGAAAAAACCCAACACCATCCCTCAGTAGATTAGATGGTGCTTGCAGCTTCAAACTTGGTCTTAAGTGCTTCTCAGAATGCAATCTTGAAAGTAGCCATATGTCTAATAGACCATGGACAATCCATAGAGACATCCTGATGGTATCCTGCAGCTCCACACTTCCTGTAGTGACTAAATTTTCTGGATGATCAGAGATTGAAAGTCTGTCTTGGAGGTGACCAGACCCTCCCTGGCTAGTTTGTGTGTTGTGAAACTGGGTACAAGACTTGAATTTTAACCAAGCCACACGCTCCAACGTAGCAGAAGGCAGCAGAAGTGTTATCTTTTATTAACTATTTCTCTGCATTCCGAACTCACTGTATGGTCATTGAAATACTTGCAGGACACAGGGGTTCCGCAGAAATGGAGAGGAGGGTATTTGGTGTGATTTATCCAGTGCTTCTCTGTCCCAGAAATGTGTAACAAGATGGACAACTGTCTCAAAGGCTGACAGAAGTTCTGGAAACATTAGCCCACAGGTCATGTTCATACATCAGTTAACAATCAGTGAGATAAATGCTCTTAAGAAAAAAATGGAATAACTTGTCTTCTAGTATCCTTGTGGTTGTATACCTTCTCATTGTTCATGGTGAGTGCTATTGATGTGGTCTTCCCTTTCTCATCAAAAAGCAATTATTTTTTTCTGGACAAGAGGTTCTAGAAAACTGTAGTAATTTAAAAGGATTTTTAAAGATTATTTTAATAATTAACTAACACATTTGTGTTTGATTTCAGTTATTTAAAGTACAGAATGAAGTAGCTGGATTTTGTAGCAGCTGATCTCCAGAGGAAAGTAAGCAAGCAATCAGGAGGAGAAATAAAGCAATGTGTCACTCCGAGGTAGGCCCAGTACTTGTGGGGTTTTTTGGTCAGTAACTTACAGAGGGTCTTACAATGTTCAAATGTAAGTTGCTAAAACATGCTTTCAGTTGTCAAAAATTTCTTATTTATACATGAGAGTAAATCACTATTAGCAGAAGCTGCCTTCTGACTTTCAGGATGCTACTAGAAATGTACATCAAATATTGCTTTTTGCTAAAGCACTCAGAGAAAAAAAAGAAGACTGTGTAAGTGTAACCAGCTGCATGAACCTCCAGTGCACACACTACTGAAAAATGGGGTTTGGAGCTGAGTAGTAAAGAGTAAAACTGAAATAATGGCAGATGATAGAAAGGAAAATGGTTGATATTTCTTACTAAAGTAACAATTTAACTAGTTGTTGCCTAGGGCTAATATAGTTGGAAAATTACATAGCTGAAATTAAACGCCTTCTGGAAATCATCCCTAACTTTTCTTCATTTAGTGAAGTGAGAGATTCTTTTTCATAACATTTTACCAAATCTATCGTTTCCTCCCTGCTGCCCCAAAGAAAACTGGGGAGTTTAGAGAAATACAAGTCTGAAATTCTTAAAAAAATCATTCCAACTGTTACTGATTTTATTCTGGTTTATAATAGTTGAAAGCAAAGAAGACGGCAGAGAAACCCAACTGTGAAGAAGAGGTTCAGAAAGGCAGTTTCTGCCCTTGGCAGTATGATTCCAAGTTAAGGACATTCACTTCCAGACAGAAGATTCAATGCCAATATGAGCAATTTAACAAGATGCATTTATACCACTCACTTGGGTATCAGGCAACCTTTGAATTCTATAACTGGTACTTTTGTGTGTCAGGTTTTAGCTCTTTTTTTTTTCCCCTACAGACCAGAATTTGTGTGGAGAATCAGTTTCTGAGAAAGCATAAATGACTCAAGTAGAGCTGAAAAAACCATGTTATTTCAAATAGGCCTAAAAGTTTGTACTACAACTGAAAAAACATAACAGCACGCCCTTTTCTATCTACAGTACAAAGATTGTTGCTGTGAGAAGAATTTTTCTAGTTTTTGATAACTTCACAGGTGACCTGAAATATATTTTTCCTTGATCCATTATTTTGACTTCTATTTCTAGCATATACTTAATTTATTTTTTAATAAAACAAGTGATACTATATGAGGAGACAAGTATCTCTGTAATTTAACATGTTTAATTAGTCTCCTGAGTTCAAAGATTGTATGTTATCCTTACAAAGAAGGCTTAGTTGAATCTTCATAGAATCATAGAACAGACCAGGTTGGAAGGGACCACCAAAGATCATCTAGTCCTACCTTTTGTGGGAAAGAGAGCCTAGATGGGATTATCTGGCACCCTGTCCAGTTGCAACTTGAAATTGTATCCAATCACATTCCCCACAATTCAGTTTTCAAACTCATGGAAGAAATTCAGTTCTCACTGTTTTTTGTGAATATTGAATAGCTTGCACCTAACAAATAGCCATCCCTGGCCTGTCTGATCCCTACACCCAACCTAATCACAACACCTCTTCCATGTTTACTGTCCATAGAGCTTAACCTGAAAGAAAAGTCTCCTTTAGCCAGTGGACTGATGATTAGAGTGTCCAGTAGATTTTCTAGACACTTGGGTAGAAACCCATTCCTTCCCTTGAAACAACTGGAACCTATAGTAAAGAAATGTATCCTAATCTGTAAGTCACAGGGTACGAAAGAACAAGTCTTTCTGTTCACCACCATCAAAGTGCTTCAACACTGTAAATACACTTACCAGTTCCTTTGAGAACCAGGTAAGACATACAGCCCTTCATCCTGCTAAGTAACTGCCCCAGCAGCAGGGGCTCCCACCTGTGGGGAGGGGAGAGGAGAGGAGAGGAGAGGAGAGGAGAGACCCCGTGCCTTCATGGGCTGTAGCATNGGAGAGGAGAGGAGAGGAGAGGAGAGGAGAGGAGAGGAGAGACCCCATCCCTTCATGGGCTGTAGCATGGTGCTTAAATTATCCCTTCCCCCTCCCCCCAAGGACAAATGCAACCCTCCAACAAAGCATCTTACATGAGCATGGAACATCAAAAAAATGCAGTTTGCTTCTTCTGAGCAAGGTTCTTGATGGGTTTTTAACAGAAATTGAGCTTAAGTCTGGTTTTAATACTCACCCTTAACTTTACCTCCCCCCATGTATTTAAAATATAGTCAGCCTATTTTTGTGACAGCTAAAAACAACTTATTTTGAAGAACTATGGGAGATAAAAGTATGTGAGTCATATTTCTAAGGGAAATTGCACAGCTCCATGCATTTAAGTAACTATTATCAAATCTATTATAAACTATATGATAAATTATTACAAAACCTAGATGGAATAACTGTCTCCCGAGAATGAAATTTAATTAAGTGCTTAGAGACAATTTAAACTGGCAGAGCTTAAAATGAAATTAAAAACAATTATGACATGCTCGCATACAGTTTTGGATAAATCGAAAAGAAAATTTAGTTGATAAAAAAAGTAAATCAAAAGTATGTCCTGGGATATGGGTAATAATATATCTTTAAACAAAAAACAAAGGTAATTAGAGTCTTCTGAGAAAGAAGATAATTAACATAGCATCCATAATGTCATGATTATTATAAAAAACGTGAGTTCCTGGGAAGCCTTTCAGTGGTTGAAATATAACATCCAAGTATTCTTGAAACTGAAGATATGTTAGGATAGCTTAAACCAGATTCTTTAAGGCAATATTAACCTAATGCTTCATTTGCATAGCATTTTTTGGGTTCTGACTTGCAATGCCTCAAAGGAGGGTGTTTTCAGAGGTTTTTAGTGAGTTTTGAACACTGTACCATTCCAAGGTGATGCACCTGACAACTGAGACAGGCAAAATCAGTTGCCTCTCCTCACAGTGGTGACCTCCTATAAGAATTTTGTGTTTACGTGGCTCCTGAATGTAGAAACATTTAAAAATTATTTCTGGGAACAATTGTGCTTCTCTCTTCAGCTGTGCAAAAGCAAAGTCAGTCTGGGCTGCAGTCCCAGAGAGCCAAGACATTGTACTGTAAAACACAACCATAGAGCAAATGTGCCTCTGAGGGCTAACTCAAGGGGAAGGGTCATCATGGATTTGTTAGGATTTAGATCAAATTTCACATGTAAGGTGGTATGAGCAATGGAGGGCTAGTCGGTAAAATCAAAACCACTATTCAGACCACATTAATGTAAACACCCAACACCTGGTTGTCCAAGTAGCTCTTTAGATTGCATTGACAATAATAACTCGTGATTTGATTGTGTAAACACAGGTGTCCTCTCATTAAGGTGCCTCGTCATTAAGGTGCCCCAAGGTATCCTGCCTGGCCTCCTGAAGTATTTGTTCCAAGAGGTCTTGAGTCTCATATAACTCCTCCTGTCATATCTGTCAGTCCTGTAGAGATATCCTAGACATACCTTGAGCATCTCGAATGGCACTAGATCCTTCTTATTAGGCAAATGCATCAAGTCCTAGAAGGGCACTGACACAGCAACAATTTAAACCTTAGCACGTGTGTGATATACAGGTTTTGATATCTTAATCTGCAGCTGAATCCCATCTATTGACAGGTTTAACTTACATGTATATCGCCAGTAACCTCTGAGGACCCATAGGGTACCTGAGACAGGCATGTGAAGGTAGATATGACACAGGCTGTCTGAGAGGGCACAACCTTTCCCAAGTGACAGCCGGAGGCCAAAGGTATCAGGACCCTAGGGGCATCTATGAGTCTTACTGGACTTGATCAGCCTCACCTGGGACTTCCACCCACACTCATAGGCCAAAGACCATTATTTAAGCCAGTTTTGGGTCTTCATTCCCTGCCTGAGCTACACTGCAGGGGTCCTGGTCTCCAGCTCAGTCACAGCTTTGTCCTGCCTGACTAGGCAGCCTCTTGATGTGGACTTTAACCCATGGACTGACTTGACCTTGACCTTGGCCCTTCCTCATCACTGTGGTGTTGCTTTATGATCTGGACTCTTGGTTGCACCTGTCCACCACCTCTGGGTCTGTTCTGCTTGGATATTGTGGGATTGGACCAGACCGGCAAGGCCCTTGGCCTGCTGGCCCTGGGGTTCCATTCAGCTCTTGGCTCAGCTTCCTTGCTGCTGCCTAACAAGGAGTGATATTCTGGTGTGTCTTGCAGCTGAGCCCTGTGCTAGAGAATTGAACTGGATTCTATGAATGCTTTCTGCAATTACATTAGCTTGGTTTAGTATTAGAAGACAAAAGACCTAAAAGGCTTTCTCAGAGGAAGCAAAAATAAGAATCCAAGGACAACGTTGCCATGACGGTTGCTGTAAGAGTTCATCCTCCCCACCTCTGGAGGGTTTGGCTACCTGTGCTCAAGGGCACCCTAGACTCAGTGCAGCTCCATTACATAGATACAGACTTTCAGATCCAATTCTATGAAGAAGAATAAAACTGTGTTGTGAGTTATTCAAAAGAGTAGGCTCTCTCTTGCTCTCTCTGAAGCACTGGGAAGCCTTACTGGTAGAATCTTTTCCAGAACTTAGTTTCAAAAACATCCTGATTTCTGTCTTCTCAGAAGGGAATAGTGAGATGTGGATGATTTGATTAAAAAGCTTCTAAAAGAAATCCATCACATGATATTTGAAATCATTGTCAAAAATAACTCGTGAGGATGTTGACACCCCGATACACTACTGCAACACAAAGACATAACCATCAGGAATGACACAGAAGGCAGTGAGAGCAGTCCTGTTTGTTAGAAAGGAGAAAGGACTGTGGACTGTCTTATGCTGTCTCTTTTTTTGCTTCAAGTAGTTCTGCAGCAGAGAAAAAAGATGGAGGATTATTTACAAGACAGGCTGTTGCAGCCTATTGACTCAGACCCTGTGCTATTGGCAGCTGAGAAAAGATGTGCAGCCAGCATTGAATCATCTGGCTGCTATTCTCTCCACTTGTTCCCTCTCCAACATGTATTTGAAGCATCTTTCTAGTACAGCTGGCAGCATGAGTTCCATTGGGTGCCCTTTCACAACCATGAAGGTTGTAGAGGAACAAGCCTTGAGGCTCAGAAGCTAGGTTGTAGCCAAGTCTTCACTAAATAGTACTAATTCTGTTCCTTGGGGTGGGTCTGGCGTTGCTGTTGAGTCTCCTTGGCCTTTATCTGGATTCAGTGGCCCACTCTGTGCTTTTTTAGCATTGGGACACAATCCCTGAGCACTGCCTTCCAATATCTCCTGTGAAAGAGTCGAGGGGGCATGTGCTCCTTTCTGCCTGTCCATACGGTTGGGCTTAGCTCCATTTTTCCATCTCAGCAAGTTACACCCTGCCATGTAAAGGAGTGTGGGCTGGGGAACAAGTTTGATTGGGCGTTGGGCACAGGAGAATAGGAATAAGAGTTTTTCATGGACACCCTTGCAGACATTCATCATCACTGGTTGATTCAGAGTCCTTCCTCCATAGCTGGACCAGTAGCTTGCTGCCATATGAGACCCATTCACCCAGGGGCATTGGTGCAGTGCCAGCAGTTAGCTGTGCCTGGCTGCCTCACCATTACTGCCAAGGGATTCCAGTTTGTGGGGAAGCATCTGGACCACTGACAGGTCCTTCCACTCTCTCCTCCTTTTTCCACTTTTAAGCATTATTTTCTGTAGTAGAGAAAGTGCTGAAAGCTTTTTTTTTTTCCCTCTTTGTTTTTTTCATTTCTTTTTCTTTCTGCTGTATAAGAACAGAAGAATAAATGACTGCAAGGCACCTACCTGTTTTGATTCAGTAGCAGGCAGAATATTTCCCACTGGTGGTGCTGGTGTTTGTTAGGATACATGCTAAAGGCTCATCCCCATGCACTCAGAGCAGTGCGGAGGCAGAGGGCAGTGGGGGAGCCCCAGCGCCCCGGTCGGAGACACAACCCCATGCCCTGGCCCCCCAGGGTGGTCCTGGAGACCATGAGCCCTCTAAGCTGGATGAGACCCAGCACTGTGAATCTCTGGGGGCAGCTCTCCAGGGCACCTCACAGAATAGGGGGGCCCTGTCCTGAGGGACGGGACTCATTATGGGATGATGAGAAGAACATTCTGGGATTGTGTGAGACTTATTATGGGATGCTTAAGGGAGGAACCAAAGGTAGGGAAAGGGATTGAAGTGGATTGTGGAAGAACAAACATGGGAAAATAGAGGGACAAGGGGATAAAAGGGACGAGCTGCCTGTAAACAGCTTGCCGGTCGATGTGTTTGTCTGGCCATGCCCTGTGCCTGGTCAGTGTGGTCAGTCCTGTCGTCTTGTTAAACTCCATTTCTAAATCTTTGCTTGGTGTGGGCTCTGTTCTTTGTGCATGTTTGTGTTTGGGATGTGAGTGCAGCACGCTGGACTCAGACCATGGGTTAGGGGCATCTGTGTGTCCATGGCACCAGTGACTGGAGAGACTGGAGTGTGTGCATACTGTGTGGTTACACGTGTCAGCATGTGATCAACAGTGAATATTAAGCCAGGCCAGCCAGTGAGATATGTGGCGCATTGCCTTCTGCCCATAGCAAGACTTTGAGTGTAACAGAGTGATGAAACAGGAGGAAGTGCGGTGACTGCATTTGGTTCCTCTGCTTTGAGGATGGAAGAATTTCAGAGGTTTACTCCCAGCAGGGAGAGGGGAACAGAATCCCTGGCAGGGCAGCTGGGCTGCTGGTGGTCAGAATGGGGCTTTGTAAATTAAGCTTTCTCACTTGATAACATTTTCTGTGTTGTCCTGATCCAGTTTAAGTCATTGAATTGCAGTTTAAAAAAATTTGGAATATAGGCGATGTAACAGTTGACACTAATCAAGGCAATTCCTGGGTAGAGCAGGTGGTGTTTGTGCCACTGCATTTCTTGGGTGTGCTTCCAAGAAAGCTATGATTCAGGTCTCCCCTTGAAGTAAGGAGTCCTGCCATGGCACATGCTGAATCAATGGGCTGCTTGGATGCCCTCAGCACTTCTTCTGGGGTCCTCCCTGTCTCCCCTTCTAAATGGAAGTTGATAATTTGCGCCTCCATGTTCCCTTCCCATGGATGCTGTCAGACCTCTCAGGTCTCCCCTCCTCTGATTCCCCACCAGCTAGTCAGCTGCCTCCTCACCAGGTCCACAGCCAGTGGTTCCAGGATCCCCGGGATCCACTGTCTCCTTGCACCTGGCATTGGTGATGGTGGTGGGGAGTGGAGGGGACAAAAGAGTAGGTAAGACCCTGTGCAGAGGTGGGGTTTGCTCCTCAGAAAGAAGGAGCCCTGCTGGAGAGGACTTTCCTTAGCTATGACCTGTGTCCTGCTCCTGTCCCTTCCCCTGGGCAAGCTTGCAGGTTGACCTCATGTAGTGCCTGGGTTTACCAAGCTGGGACTGGCCACCTCCAACATCTGACCTGGGTCACCTGGGTTGGGCAAGCATGATGTGTGACTGAACCTCATCTTTTTTGTCCCTTTGGATCCAGTTTTCATGGCCAGTAGCCCTTACTATTCTGTTCAGAGCTCCAGGGCATTTCATATCTCTTTTCTGACTGGTTTTCTTTGCAGTTCTCAAGGTCTGTGTTTTTGTGTTCAGCTTTGCTAAACACTAGTGAGTGCTGGAAGACTCAAGTGTGTTTTTATGCTGAAAATTTTCTGAGGCATTTTGGGACACTGACAAACTGAAATGTATCTGATGGCTGCAGATGACTCCCTCTTGCTTCATACTTCATCTTGATTTTTATGCAGGAGTGTCTTATGAATAATAACCACTCAGATCTTAATGAGGTAAATTGGAGGTTGCAGTTAAAAGGGGATCTGAAAAGTACACTTGTTAAATCAGATTNACTGACAGGTCCTTCCACTCTCTCCTCCTTTTTCCACTTTTAAGCATTATTTTCTGTAGTAGAGAAAGTGCTGAAAGCTTTTTTTTTTTCCCTCTTTGTTTTTTTCATTTCTTTTTCTTTCTGCTGTATAAGAACAGAAGAATAAATGACTGCAAGGCACCTACCTGTTTTGATTCAGTAGCAGGCAGAATATTTCCCACTGGTGGTGCTGGTGTTTGTTAGGATACATGCTAAAGGCTCATCCCCATGCACTCAGAGCAGTGCGGAGGCAGAGGGCAGTGGGGGAGCCCCAGCGCCCCGGTCGGAGACACAACCCCATGCCCTGGCCCCCCAGGGTGGTCCTGGAGACCATGAGCCCTCTAAGCTGGATGAGACCCAGCACTGTGAATCTCTGGGGGCAGCTCTCCAGGGCACCTCACAGAATAGGGGGGCCCTGTCCTGAGGGACGGGACTCATTATGGGATGATGAGAAGAACATTCTGGGATTGTGTGAGACTTATTATGGGATGCTTAAGGGAGGAACCAAAGGTAGGGAAAGGGATTGAAGTGGATTGTGGAAGAACAAACATGGGAAAATAGAGGGACAAGGGGATAAAAGGGACGAGCTGCCTGTAAACAGCTTGCCGGTCGATGTGTTTGTCTGGCCATGCCCTGTGCCTGGTCAGTGTGGTCAGTCCTGTCGTCTTGTTAAACTCCATTTCTAAATCTTTGCTTGGTGTGGGCTCTGTTCTTTGTGCATGTTTGTGTTTGGGATGTGAGTGCAGCACGCTGGACTCAGACCATGGGTTAGGGGCATCTGTGTGTCCATGGCACCAGTGACTGGAGAGACTGGAGTGTGTGCATACTGTGTGGTTACACGTGTCAGCATGTGATCAACAGTGAATATTAAGCCAGGCCAGCCAGTGAGATATGTGGCGCATTGCCTTCTGCCCATAGCAAGACTTTGAGTGTAACAGAGTGATGAAACAGGAGGAAGTGCGGTGACTGCATTTGGTTCCTCTGCTTTGAGGATGGAAGAATTTCAGAGGTTTACTCCCAGCAGGGAGAGGGGAACAGAATCCCTGGCAGGGCAGCTGGGCTGCTGGTGGTCAGAATGGGGCTTTGTAAATTAAGCTTTCTCACTTGATAACATTTTCTGTGTTGTCCTGATCCAGTTTAAGTCATTGAATTGCAGTTTAAAAAAATTTGGAATATAGGCGATGTAACAGTTGACACTAATCAAGGCAATTCCTGGGTAGAGCAGGTGGTGTTTGTGCCACTGCATTTCTTGGGTGTGCTTCCAAGAAAGCTATGATTCAGGTCTCCCCTTGAAGTAAGGAGTCCTGCCATGGCACATGCTGAATCAATGGGCTGCTTGGATGCCCTCAGCACTTCTTCTGGGGTCCTCCCTGTCTCCCCTTCTAAATGGAAGTTGATAATTTGCGCCTCCATGTTCCCTTCCCATGGATGCTGTCAGACCTCTCAGGTCTCCCCTCCTCTGATTCCCCACCAGCTAGTCAGCTGCCTCCTCACCAGGTCCACAGCCAGTGGTTCCAGGATCCCCGGGATCCACTGTCTCCTTGCACCTGGCATTGGTGATGGTGGTGGGGAGTGGAGGGGACAAAAGAGTAGGTAAGACCCTGTGCAGAGGTGGGGTTTGCTCCTCAGAAAGAAGGAGCCCTGCTGGAGAGGACTTTCCTTAGCTATGACCTGTGTCCTGCTCCTGTCCCTTCCCCTGGGCAAGCTTGCAGGTTGACCTCATGTAGTGCCTGGGTTTACCAAGCTGGGACTGGCCACCTCCAACATCTGACCTGGGTCACCTGGGTTGGGCAAGCATGATGTGTGACTGAACCTCATCTTTTTTGTCCCTTTGGATCCAGTTTTCATGGCCAGTAGCCCTTACTATTCTGTTCAGAGCTCCAGGGCATTTCATATCTCTTTTCTGACTGGTTTTCTTTGCAGTTCTCAAGGTCTGTGTTTTTGTGTTCAGCTTTGCTAAACACTAGTGAGTGCTGGAAGACTCAAGTGTGTTTTTATGCTGAAAATTTTCTGAGGCATTTTGGGACACTGACAAACTGAAATGTATCTGATGGCTGCAGATGACTCCCTCTTGCTTCATACTTCATCTTGATTTTTATGCAGGAGTGTCTTATGAATAATAACCACTCAGATCTTAATGAGGTAAATTGGAGGTTGCAGTTAAAAGGGGATCTGAAAAGTACACTTGTTAAATCAGATTCTTTCAGATTACAAACTAGGGTCCTGATCTTGCAAAAACTTGCAAAAGTGAAAAAGCATTGCTTGAGGGAGAGAGACTGCCAGGTTAAAGGCTCCAGAGCTGCCAATTTTTTCCTGATTTCTGTGTCTTTTATGTTCTTTACATAGCAAAATAATGCTAAGATACATTTTATGGTAAGATTTATGAGACAACAGGTTGCATGCATTAAGGAAACCAAAAGCTGTAACTGTTTAAAGTATCTGTCTGACATATTAATGTAAAAAGATGCACATAATTCATAGTAGAAAGATGTGGCATTCTTATGTGAACAGTTCAACACATAATTCTCATTTCCTTAAATGCTTTTGATCTATTTATGGAATATTTTTTTTATTGTTCTTGATCTTTAATTAGTTCACAATCAGCTCATGATTTGTTTATTTTTGCTCTTATTCACTTAAATTAAATAGAAAGATAACAGTGCAATTTTAAGTGAATTAAAAATCTCCTTTTCAAAATATCTTTGAGCATTTGCATAATATTCACTGACTCTAAATTTTTTTTGTTTTGCATCAGTTAGTCTAAGCTGAGAAAAAGCCCCCACAGAATATATATGGTAAGATACTACAAAGAAATGCACGCTATAAAAACCCAATAAAAACTATTTTGGGGATAAAAACCACACCCAAACAACTAAAGTACATATCAGTGATACATTCAGATAAAAAGTCATAAAGCCCTTTTTTATAATTTAAGATGTGAGAATTTGTACGTCTTTTCCATGAACACAAGTCATTATTTCAATGCACTTAACCTTTGGGATTATTGTTTTCTCTCTTAAATGAGTTCATCTGCAAATTTCATTGTGGTTCCCATCTGGCATTTCTTATATAATGCTATGCCTTTGCTTTAGTGCATTCATTAAGGTAATTATAATTCAAAGTAATTTCTGAAAATAAGCCTGCATGCAACTACTATGTTCTTAAAACTTTATTACTGTTTGTGTGTATGGCATTAAAACTGTCAAGACTAATAGTTCTGCACTGCTTGGATTTTTTCTGTTTGTTAAAATGCTCTTGCAACTTGTTATTTCAGACTTGTTGCTCTGATTGTCTAGGAAGGAGAAATAACAAGGTCTGCTAAGTGGATTGAAAGGCACTGGAAGTGCCCTACATTCTTTTTAACAGCAAAAAAGCTTTCAAAATCAAATAACTGACTGCTCTTAAATCCAGCTGCGAGATCTCATAGTTAGAGCCAGCACCTAGAGAGCCCATAACAGAAAAGGCAGCCATGACAGTAGTGCTGAATTTCCTCAGTCCTATTCCAACGGTTTCATGAGCAGTTTTTCCCTTCATTTCATCCCAGTTTCCAGCTGGTAGTTTAATATCTTGAGTTAAAGGAGATCCTCCCATTAGTAAATCACTGAGGCTAGTCTTCTCAGGTGAAGACTCCTGTAAAGTGATTGTGTGGTAGCTGCTCAATAGATGGCAAAGAGAAATCCACAAAAAAAGAATTTCCCCCTGGAAAAAGACTAGGCTCTGTCTAAATGTTCATTTTACTGAGCTGCCTTCCCAAGTGTGCCTTCATATTTTTCTCTAGTCAGCATTGCCTTTCTTACAGATGCGAGACATCTCTTTACTTTATTTCAGTTTCCTTTCTCTTTAGTTTTTTTTTTTCCTTATTTTATTATCTGTTTTCCTTTCTCCCATTCTAACTCCCCATACTCTTTTGTTCTTTCCATTGTAGTAGCTCATTATTTCCACTGCTTTAATCTTCCATCCTGTGCAACTTGCTGTAGGTGGATCTGCTCTGGCAGGAGGGTTGGACCAGAGGTCCCTTCCAACCCCTAACATTCTGTGATTCTGTGATTCCTTATACTTCCCCTGTATTTCCCTTATCCTTCTTCACTGTAGCCATCACTGTTTCCATGATCTTTTCCCTCATGTGCCAAATGTCCTAATTTTGAGGCGCTCCCATTTTTGGTTTCTAATTCTCATCAAACTCAATGAAGAGCTGCTCAGACCTTCTCCCTACAGTTGTCTCAGTGAGTTTCATGATTCCTTGCCCTAGTTTGGGTGGCAATCTTACTTCATGCATGCTATCCATCACCACCACATAACTGGGTAAGTCTTTTGAGAGAGGAAGAACTAGAAAACCAACAGATCTTTATGTTAGAGATAAGCTTTGCCTGTCAAATCTTCAAAGTACGAATAAAACCTGAGAGAATAGTTTATTTTGCTAATGCTCTAGCGTCTCATTCACAGTAGAGTAAACTTTTATTTTTGCTTTATGGATTCCTCAGCTGCAGCTTTGCAGTGTGATTTCTGAGACCCATATTTCATGAAAAAACACATTAATGAGAAATCTTCTTACCTCTTAGTGATATTATTTTTCCTTTGTATCTCAGAATGGGTACACTAATATCATAAAAGACTGAACCAGCATTCCTCCACTGACAGTTTGCTGAAATACCTCCTTTCCAATAATTCAGCCCTCCAAGTAAGCAACTAAGCCAAAGGCAATTATTGTTACCCCCCAACAGCAATATATTAATGGATATGGTCTTGAATGCATACAGGAGAAATGAATCCTTGAAAGTTTAATTTTTTATAATGAGATCTGAGCATCAGCACCCATAAAGCCGAGAATATACATGAGAATATATAAGACTTTCATCACTCTGGAGATATCAAGTTGAATATATATTGGACAAAAGCGTGTTAACAACAAATTCAGCACTGATGAAAGCTTTCTCACGCAAGTTATTTACTTCTGAGACAAGGCTATCTCACTCATTTGGATGAGTAATTGTAAGCAGTTTCTCTGTGAAATGCTATTGTGCTTGATGTATTTTACAGACAGAAAAGTGTATTATATTTTAATATTTCTTTTTTGTGTGGCACACTCTGAAATAACTTTTCTTCATTTCCCTGTAGTTCATTAACATTTTTATCTATTGTGTTTATTTTAATGCTCTAATCTCTGAAGTCCTGCTAAAACCAGCCAACATCACAAATACATGTTGACATAAAAAACTCCCAGC
The DNA here is from genome assembly GCA_013398295.1 of Chionis minor. NCBI lineage: Eukaryota > Metazoa > Chordata > Aves > Charadriiformes > Chionidae > Chionis > Chionis minor. The sequence continues at coordinate 161,867 of VZSF01009115.1, forward strand.
TTCTGGTTAGGTTATGCTTCTCATATTACCAGAACACCTTTGGCTCTCAGAAGGAGGTATTTCTTTGGCTAACTGTTGCTTCAGATTATAGTTGAATGACCTTGTGGCAATATCTAGCAGCTTTTAATAATCCATTGTTTTATGAATGGGAGAAAAAGACAAACATGAAATGAATTCACTGATCTTTTCAAAAGCTTTCTCTTTGAGTCAGCTGTTCTTAATTTGGGAATTTTCACAGCTACTAGCTGTAATATTATGTTTAAAAGAACTGTTCCTAATGTAGATTTTAAATTACTTTGTAATAAACCAAAGAGAACGTATTCGAAACAAGGAACCTAAGGCAACTTGTTTCAGCAGGTTGAAGATCAGGCCCATTCAGCACTTAAAGTGAAATTTGCATAATATTTCCTGTTTCAGCAATACTCCACAAGACTTTGTCTACATTCTTATTTAAGAGTGCCCACTGAAGGCCCTTGAAGATGAATTCTTCAACTTTCCAGACTGTTTTGACCTTCAGAAACACTGAGGACCGCTTATGTGTGGTCTAGGAGACCTGGACCCCCTGAAAAAGCTGCACAGGGAGACACTTGTCCTCACTGCACACTCTTAAAATACGTAAACCAAAAGGCCAGACATCGCAGGGTCCTCATCACCTGTGGAGTTGAGTGCATGGGCTAATATGTCTCTTCACCAGCTATACCCTAGTGAGCGATTAGCTTTCTTAGTTCATCGAAGGACTAGAGTGTTTTGTCAGTGAGTTGTATGCTGGAAGGTTTGCTCTCCTGAATCCAAAAACAGTCCCACTGAAAGAGTTTAATAAGGGAGGACCATATGAACAACTATAGCTTCAGCCAGAAACTGCCTTCCTCTTAAATGGTGGGTTGAGAACCACTTGGATGATAGGCAGCATAGCTACCACACTAATGCTTTTCGAGACCTTTGATTTATAGAGACAGTGTAACCCTGCCAAGGGCTTCTGCTCTACCACTGCTAGCCAAATGACAAGATCAACATTGTCAGATGACCAAATTTTACGTAACAACTTCCCACACTCTAAGAATATTAGAGTGACCATTCTGGGCTAGACCTAAGGTCTTGTCTCTGAGAGTAACCGAGTAGATGACTCGGGAAGAATATGTTGCATAACAAGGCAACTGTATGTAAGATTTTCTCTCTGTACTTCCACAGACTGTGTTTTGCAGCCCAAGATAGTACGTATACATTTAGAAATATTTAATGGGTTTCTCATTGACTAACTTGTTGAGACTTCTCTTGAATCCAGCCTGCTACAACAAGCTGACATGGTATTGGTCAGTGGCAGATCATCTCAATGAGCAGAGGTTTGTATGAAACTGTTTGGCTCCATCCAGTCCGTGGCTGGATTGATTTACCCTCCATTTTGCCAAAACGACTACTTAGTCTAGATGCACTGTTTTTAACCAGGTCACAACAGTATCCACAGTCAATGTGTAAGCACATTGGTAGAGATTTGATCAATATAGAATGAACATAGAAATTGATATAGAAACACCAAATAGAAATATTCTTTATCTGGATACAGAATGTCTCATGCTGTGTGAGCCCTGATACCCTCATTTGTTCATCACTGTGCTGGTACCCTGCTACTCTTTCCTCCTGCACTTGGGTTGCTCTGTGGGTGAACAGTACAGGGACAGCACGGAACATGACTCCATGACACCCACACTGCTTTTCTCCCATGTCAGGTGTTGAAAGACTTGGTGCATCAGCGTACAACAACGGTACAGTTCAGTGCAGTCTGGATGTTTTGGAATGGCCTGCCCCTTTCTTGGTGACAACGTGCGTACAGATCCAATTAGCCAGGTGATCTACCTACTTCTTAGCCCCATTACTTCCAGACCACTTCCTCTAAGCAAGGTCTGGGTACAGAGGGTGAGACTTCTTGTCAGCCTTACTTCCTGGGGACAGGCAGTTAGCGGGCGGTAGCTCACAGAGAGCTGGCCCAGGTGATTGTGGGAAGGCTTTGCCCTGAATCTGGTGTGAAATGTTTTTCTGTCCTCTTCTGAGTGACCACTGTGTGGCAACTGTAAAGCCACAAGTCTATGAGCGTCCCCAGTGCAGGGAGCTGTAGAGAAACTCTGGCAACATGGTGGATGTGCCCAGGGTATACCAACCACTGCAACTCAGTCCTGGACCGCTCTGGACAGTGCTGAGACTCTGTTGAACAGGGGGAAACAATCACAAATATTTCAGTATTCTCATTTGTGGAATTACTTGCATGAAACTTTAATCTCCCATGGGCTTCAACAAATTTCCTTCTTGCTTGTACAAAGAAGAACAGTCTATGACTATAAGGACTGTTCATTCAGAAGGCAGCCAGTACTCATCCTCCATATAAATACCACCTTCGTCCCTCTATAATAGATTACCTCGTTGCTACATTTGGAGAAGATAGCTGTTGGTTTGGAGAATATTCCCACTGTTGATATCCTGCAGTGGGAATGCACAGACTCCATAAAACACTTTTTCCTCATCCCTGAACATTTTGTTGGGATGTGCCATGCAAGCTACTTTCTCTCAAGATTCCTCTAGAAAGATTTAGCAGATCAGCAAAATAGCTGAACGCAGGAACACCCTAGGACTAAACCCAAACTCTGCCAGAGACTGGGAAGAGCTGGGCCCTGGGCTCAGCAGACCTCTCTACTTTGTGCCGGACACAACACCACCCTTCAGGGGCTTGCTCTCCTGCTCTGAGGGATCAAGTCACTCCCTGACTCTCCATAGCTGGGATCACAGTAACAAGCCATGAAAAAAAGTGGGAAAAGACAACAGGTTCTTAGATACAACACACACTCCTGTGTTTCACAGGCAGTACCTTCTGCTGTTCCTGATAGCTCTTCCCATGGATGGGCAGTGATGCAGCTGTGCCGGGCCCTGGGGAAGAGGAAATCAAGGCTGGTATGGGTGTCTATCCTCTGTCCTCTGGCTGGTCTTGTTCCCTGTGTCCTCCAGAGGTGTGTGCATGACCAGCCACGGGCCAGTAGCCCTGTCTCATGCTAAAGTGTTGCCATCAGTTCAATCCACTCCATACCAGTTCTCACAATTTATCAGCATCAAAATTGGGTCATACTTGGCTCTGGATCTAGCTGTTTTTCCATTTTTTTCCTTATAACATATCTTTTCTGGTGGAGGTGTTAAAAAGTAGTAAACCCTCAAGATGACGTGGAAGCCTATGTTGTTTTAGGGTGATTAAGGGCCAAGAGACAAACTGCTGATTTGTGAAAGGGAAGGAATATTACTTTTTAAATATAAATTCTGCCCCCTTCTTTATTTTTTTTTTGACCAACAAGATATTAGAATGCTCTGAGAGACTATGGTTTAGTTCTGAAAAACAAACTCACAAATATTAAGTAATGTCAAGCTTGTGATACATAATAAAATTCATCATGTTTACATAGCTGGTTTTTTTTCTCCTGAAGAACTTGTTCATTATACCAGGTGGGAATACAATGTGGTAGAATTAAAAGTACATGAGAAACCATAAAAAAAGCAAGTTCCTTGCTTTTGTATGTTTGAATATACAACCTTAATATCTTTTTTTTAGGAGATTTTTGGAAGTGTGTGAAGAAATATTTATTTGCATTATAGTAATGCCCAGAAGCCCCAGTTTGGAACAAGCTTATTTATTGTGCTGTAGATCAAAATCATAGTCTTTGGTATTGCAGTGGAAATTGCTTGCTGTAACACAGCAAAAGATCACTGAAGTCAGAGGAGAGCAAATAGCAATAATACATATGCCACTGTCCCATCCCATCTGAAGGCACCTATCTACATCTGCAACTCCAGCCTACTGACCTCCAGTGCAACAAGCCCTGCAAACCGTTTCTTTTGTCCTGATAGAAATGTGAGGTTGCCAATCCTAATTAACTCACAAACCCAACAGCCAGTTAGTTCAAAGTGCTTTAGAACTCCTAAATTCTTCATGTATTGAGTACACGCAATATTACGTAGAGGAGCTGTACAACTTTATATATGTGATGTGAGGTGAGAATGAGAGATGCACACTCATTTAAAGAAAAGAAGATAAGACCTCAGCAGATTAGGCAAGCAAAAGAGGATTTTTCTTTTTCCATAAAATTGTTCTCATTTTTCAGAATGCTTTGCTGAGAAATGTCTTCAGTTAATTAGATAAATCCTTTTCTCCATTTTAAACAACTTTAAATGTAGTTTGAAACCATTGCCAAGAAAGTCCAACTCACATTGCATGCCTGTTTAAAATAACATTATATTGTCTAGGGGAAGGTAAAATCCAGCTACTCACAGTATCTACGTTGTATGAGCTAATCAATGCCATCTCTAACACCCTATCCAGCAAGAGCTGATGTGGCAGCTGTATCGATTATTATACCCTGGTGTATTAGTCAATGTGGTGCTGCTTAGTGTCCCTGGAGAGGCAAATGATTCCCTTCGTGCAGCAACAGTCTCCTCATCAGTCTTCTATGACATCTCTGGTTTCTTTTTACATATATATTTAGTTCTGAAAGATTTTTTTCCTCTCTATCATTACCATTTTTCAGGATCCTCTCTGATCACAACATAAGCACATTCATCCCTTGGATATATTTCTGCAGTGTTATAAACCCAGAGGAAGGATTTAGACTTTTGAAGGTCTTCTCCACAGTAAGAATTTGTTCTTTTCAAGTTAGTTTTTAAGAAGTAATTATATCAAAAATAAACAAACAAACCCTTGACAAAAACAAAATAAAATAAAATTGGGGTATACTTGTGTAGTTAATTAGCCACTTGGCAGCCATCAGAAATCATCATTTTTATTTCTGTAAACAATGACTGGTGTTTTAGAAGGCATCTGAGCATCCTAGCAATGAAATGCATGAACAGATACTGAAGTGCAAATGTGTTTTCTGAAGTGTAACAAAATGACAAGTTGCAAAGAAGCAGAATATTTGGTTGGTTAATTACAATAACTTACCCAACAATTTCCATTATCAAAAATGTTTTGACCTTGTTTTACAACATATACTACATCCAAACTGGCCACATATAGTATTTCTTTCATATATTAAATACATATCTCAGGTCTCCCTGCAATGAAATATGTCAGAAATTTCAACTGGTACTTGAGAGAAATGTCTCTACTTTTCTTTCCTCTTGCTTTGTATAGTCTTATTTAGAAATCAATGTCAATTATCTCATGAGCTACAGAGAGTCAGATTTACTACCTGAATTCAGCTTTATAAGGGAATAAGTAGCACTCAAATCAATGTCTGACTCAGGATCAGAATTCTAGGTACAGCCACATGCACATGAGAATATTCAGTTTGTAAACAGTTGCTATGCCATAGACACTTCCTGAACATTACTTGTAAGATTTAATTCACTTTAAATCAGTTGAAAGACTTCATTAAAAGGAGATGAAATAGATTCTTAGTAGTATGGCATAAACTGTATGGGATAGGTATATTTTCAGTACCAGCCACCCACTTTCAGTGGTCTTTTTTTTTTTTTAAAAGAAGAGACTTACTAAAGTTGCTTGAAATTTTGTAATGAAAATTACGAGCACAGTTATACAGTCATAAGTGGGGAGTTGGTGGGTGGCGGGTTTAAGCTTTCCTTCTTTCAATTTATTTAAGAGGAGACCAAAGATTTCTCACTGTTTTTACAGTCCATCTCCTTGTTCAAGCTTCATTATAGTGAGGACATTATCCTTTAATCCTTTAGTGTTCTGGTTATTATGGGCAACAAAAATCCATACATGTTTAAGCAATGTTGCAAATTTGAGAAAATGATGACGAAAATGCAAATTAAAAAATAAAACCAAATAGCATTGAATCCCAATTATTGGAAAGTAATAGCTCTTCGTTACTACTAAACAGGTCCAGAGCATGGGAGCTCTGTCTTCTACTCACAGATTTTCTGGTTTTACACAAACCATGATTGCAAGTTCCAGTGCTTACAGACCCATTTATTCTTTGATTTTGCTTTTTAGCTTGAATAGATATTCTGTTAAATCAATGTAGCTAGTCATCAATGTCAAACATTAATAGGCTGAAATGAAATAACCAGCTAGTTTTCTTGAAGACTCTTCAGGTTACCTTACAGTGGAGTATGGAATTATGTCCCTGACATGCCATTCAAAAGCAGAACAAACTCTTATGGAGACTGCAGTTCTTCTTTCCTATATGAGAGAAGTTCCTTTTGAGGGAAAATCTAAAGTACGTTTTGGACAAGTAGCTTCCAACATAAAACCTCAGTAAAACCTCAATAAAACAAAGAAAAGCAGGATAGAAAATACTAAATATTTTGAAACCTCAAAAAATGTTTTTGAGTTGTGAGGTGCAGCTAACTGGAAGGAGTGAAGACAGTTCTCATTTCTTCTTTGTGCCTTTCAACACATCTATAGGATATTTGGCAGATTCTTGGCTCTTACAATGAAGTAAGTAGTCCAGAGGCTGTATCAAACGTGTTCCACTGTGTGATGTTTCATTAGGCTCCTGAGGCAAGCAAAACTGTGTTCTGTGTTGAAAGGGGCTTTCCTAAAAGAAGGAGTGCCATCAATTAGGGCAGGGGGTACATAAGAAGGTTTGGGAGGAAACTGCTGACTTTTAGGGCCTCTGAAAGCAGCACTCCTCTTCGTATGGTGCTAGGTGCTGAGGGATCGGTTTGGAACTGTGTCGATTCCCAGAGCAGAGTGCTGGGACCTGTATGTCAAAACCAGTATTTCCCTCAGGGAATTAAATTAAAGGTTTCACAACCTTTAGTTTTGTTCTGCACTGAAACATGAAAGAACTGGCTGAAAACCAATGAGGTACACTCATCTACCCCGACTATGATTTCCCTAGGACTTTGGCACCAAGCGTTGAAGTGCAGACTGCCAGACCAATATCTTTGTTGCAAAGTTGCAGAGATCCTACCAGCCAGAGGGACTGAGCAGCATCACAGTGTGAAGGAGAAGTAATCCATAAACTTTGACAAGGTTTGATAAGCGTGAACTCACTGTAGTCCTGATATAGAAAATCCCCCACCTTTTTAAGTGGAACATCGGTGAAGAAGTCAAACAAGGGAAAAAGCTATGGTAATTGTGAGAGTCTGGTTCCTAAACTGACTGGCTTTAAGGTAAGATCCTCCATGAGGTAGACTAATTAACTTATTGACTTCTAAAAAAGAAATGCCCCTGGCAAGGATTAATCTATTTAGAAATGTCTCTATGGTATGGCATTTTGTGGACAGTAATGACACACAATACCTTATATGAATGCTTCATGCTGAGCATGTAGAACGAAACAGCAGTTGACTGAAATGGTTAAAGAGTTCTGTGAAAAAAAAAAAACCATTAAAAAATAAATCTGATCCATTGGAGCCTATTATAACACCCATATCCTTGCAGAACAGAACAGATTTGCACTCTCACTGCCATCTGGAATGGAATTATGTTAGGAGTCGCTAAAAAAATACAAATTAACTATTTCATGCATTTCTATAGTGTGATCCATCCTTTTCCTATTCACATCCCCTGTTCAGTTAAGAATGACAACTTTCAAGTCATTGTGTGACTGTCACATTTGCTTACTGCTCAGATCAGAAAGACTAATAATGTTTGTGGAACAGACACATGAAATACTAAAGTTAATTTAAAAGGAGTCTCTCTGACTGAGTTGATGGCCTTTAGTAAGATATAGCTGTAACAGATGCTGCTTAAACTTGCTAGATTATATATTCTTACAAGCAAAATGAACATCAGGTATGTATGACAAGTCTTTTACAGGTGTTTAAAATAACACGCAAATCATGAAAAAAATCAGTTAGAATTACAAGAATACATTTTTTACTGCTGGAAGGGAGCCCATGGTAGATTCATGTGTTTGTTCAAACTGGTTATTACAATTAACATTCAGTTTTAAAGCAGCCCTGCATTTGATTTGCAATTAAAAACCTGAGTTTTCCTCTTTCTCAACTGTTTGTTATTCACGAGAAGTTGTGGTATAGTTTTGCATAAATAAGTTTCAGACTCAAGGCTGTTTGTGAAATGCTCACTTCAGTGATTCAGTAATTGTGATTCATGTGTTGTAGCTGATTAGTCAAAGCGAATGGTATTGTTCCCCTTCTATGAGAGGAAGACATAAAATGGTTAATGTATAACTCTCTGAATGGATGGAAGAAATAGAACTAAAATTCATGAAAACATCAAGTTTCACAAAGCTTTTAAGATTATCTGATGTGTGGTTATATAGTCATAGAAAATAAGAAAGAGTGAAGAAGTAAGATCATAAATATTTAATCATTAGTCCCCCAAAAATCCAGAGGTGACATGTTTTGCTCTGGGTGATTTCAAAGTTTGCATTTTTGAATTCTTTTTTTTTTTTCTTTAACCAGATTTGTTCTTTAAACCAGATTTTTATCTGTTTTATCCCATGAATGGCTCCATCTGGAGGACATGAGCCACATGGAACTGGAGTTAAAAAGATGTCCTGTAATAGATACAAAATAATTGCACCCAGATTAATTCCACCAAAGTTTCGGCATTTCGTTTCTTGATTTACTTGCACTAAGGGAGGGGAGCACTGAGAGAGCTGAAGAAGTATTTTTGACTGACTCACTGAGAAAAAGAAGGAAAAAATAATTTTTATTATTATTTCCAATTCAATAAATCTTTCCAGAAAGGACTATCACCCAAGTCGTGTATAGCTTTCTAGATGCAGCCTGATTAGATTGACTCAGAGCAGTCCTATCCAGACCCAGAGTGAAGAACTTCCCTGAAATCTGTGTGTTGAATGCTCACTCAATAAATTTTCTGGCACCAAAAAGGACTCAAAAGGAATAATTCATCTCTCTGTGATTTTGAGTTCCAAGATCTACGTGTCTGAACCGGAGCTAGTCACTCTGAAGGTCCCTTCAGCCAGTAGAGAATAACAGATAGTTGTATTTTAAACATCCTGTTTTAGATTAAATGACTGCAGAGTCCTTAAGATGACCTGTTTTCAGTGTAAAGTTTTCTACATTGTGCTTATCTAGGGTTAGGTTAGATGACTTTCACTCCTGGTTGTAATATAGCTCATCCATACTGGAAATTTTGCTGTGAGTTTTAAGGCAGCAGATTAGACGCTCAACTTTTTGAGGCTTTTTCATCAGTTCTGTGTAGCTTCCTCAGGCGTATCAATGCCCTGCTGGAGACAATGCCAACATAACTCTTTCTTCTAAGTGATTAAGCACAGATTGGTCATATAATTCCGTAATTAGTAATCTTGCTCTGCTAAGATCTCCTCTTTAGATTTATCTAATTTTTAGGGTGCAGGTGAGTTAAATACTTCCGTGCAGCATTATAGAAGAGGGATTTTGAAGAATTCCCTAGATGCCTTTCATGAGGAACTCAGAAGACTGATCCCATCATGTCGATATCAGAATAAGATGATAGTTTTGTCTTGCTTCAGAAGGAACAGGACCCACATGCATTAATAAATGTGTTGTCATCATACTGGCAAGTACGCATTGGTAATGCATGAGTAACATATTAGATCATAACTATGAAACATAAAGGAGAAGCAGCCCAGATGACCTGATGGAGCATTGCAGCTTAACCTTCTCCTCAGGTCTTTTATCAGACAAAGACTAATGTATATATACTCCAGAGCAAAGCCCTTTAAACAGCATTTCCATCAGTAAGCCTGCAATGGCAGGAAAGAAATACAGTCTGACAAGGGTTTTGTTTCTAATCACTAAACCAAGTCCTGATGTCTTCTCCGTGACCACCAGTATTGTTTACAGGCTTGGTTGCTGTAGTGATAGCATCATATGAATACTGCAATTGAGACTGAATCCTTCCGGTAGCAGAATTGGTTTTCAAGCAGCTTTTAATTGCTTGTTTACAAAATCCTCTATAGTTTTCTGAGCATACAGCCCAACAAAATAGGAACAGACTTACAGAAAGTCTCCAGCATTGCCTTTCTGTGTAGAGGAGAGAAACTGATTCCAAGTTACTGAATGGGAAATGAAAAATAAAAAACCCCAGCTCAATCAGGAGGTCACTGGCATGGCTGCTTCTGCCCTGCAGCTGCACAGGTGGGAGCTGGAGAGTTGTCTCTCCTTGCCAGGCCCCAGAGCAGTGCTGAGAAGCATCTGCATGAAGAGGGTCCTCTCAAGCTTCAGGGCCCCCTGCAGCTTCTCTTCTTGAGCCAGGGTTTGGTGTCACTCCAGAAACCTCACAAAGTAAGGATCAACACACTTCATTGAGTCAGGAACCAAGATCCATCAGCAATGATACCTCCCCCAGCTTCCCAGCACTGACACACTGACTCAGCTCTGGGTGGCATCTCTGAAACCTCCCTGCAGCTTCTAGTAGGGATATAAACCCTCCTGCTTGGCGTCCTGCTAGTCACTGCAACCCATTAGTGACTGAGGCTGCGTGCAGCAGTGAAGTGCTGCTGCTCCAAAGCCGTTTTGAGCACCAGTGCTGACCGTTGCTACCATCCTCCTTGGAAGGACAGGACTGTGCCTGTCAATTTTTGGATAGCTTCACTAAGCACGGGAGATGTATTTCACATGCTACAATCCCTCCCTTAGCTTAGTTGCTGGGGCTGAGGAGGGGATCTAACAGAGCAAACTAATTGCTGCTCTTTTATGACCTCCCTGTTCTTTCTGTCTGGATTGTGTTGTGTTATGCTCAGGTCAGAAACAACCAGCTGGATCACTAATATGATTATTTGTTTTCTTTTTCTCTCATCCGCTAATCATAATGCTGGGACTGTGCTGCAGATACTAACACTTCTCGTATGTCTGAAGCAAGTGTACCATGTAGCCTTTGCCCTGTTGTGAAATTTGTCCCAAGTGTGCAGCAAGAAACTTAAAATATTCTTTCTACAATGTCTTTCTACAAGGTTTTTCAGGAGCCTTTCCCTGGAAAATAGCTTGTTCTGTGTATGCTAGCGTGGGAATGGGGGAGGTGAACCTGGCAGAACATTAACCTGTTTCTGCAATGCTATGAGTGTTCAGCTGTTTCACGTTCAAACAAATGTTTCAGATCTTTTATTCCAAAAAGGAAAGCAAAAATGATTTTTTAAAGTGTGAAGGATTAGTAACTATTCAGTTTCCAAAAGGAATGTATACATGCAGCTACAGGGACAGATCTTGTCCAGGTTTATAAAAAATTTTAAGTGTTTGAGTTTACAAACTTAACCTGGTAAGCCAGAATCCTACATGAGAAAATTCTAATTCTTGCCTAGAGTACAGGGTGAGGTGCATTTCAAAACAGTTAGTAGTTTGCATGGGAGTTGCCATATGCTAGCTGGTTGGAACTATTTAGTGTCTGAAACTGGATCTCATATTCTGGACTTGTTCCATCTCTTCTACAAGTTTCTGACTTTGCTGCCTTTCTTTGCCCAGGTTTAAACTGTAAATCAACTTTTGGTATTTTCTTTTTCTTTTAATTATTTTTACTATTAGGAAATTGTCATGTATTTTCACCTTCCCTGCCTTACTTAAATTCCTAATTGTCTTTGCTAAAATCTTCCTTTTAATTAGCAGATTATATTTTACCTTGCTAATTGAACACCTCTACACAGGAAGGTTAGGTGAGGAAATGAAACTGTCTGGAAAAAAACTATAGCAGGCTGGCTAGAATAAAATGTGCAAATAATGTTTTATCACTTAACACATTCAAATTCCAAAATATCTGTTCCCTGGGTGAGATAGGTGGTACTGAATACATTCCCCCAGGTGCAGCTGGCCTACTGAGGCCTTTTTGACAGTTTTGGGGAGCTGGCTGGGAAAAATATGAAGAATAGGCAGGCTGGAAAGTGAGCTGAGGATGTGTAGAGCAGCTCCTGCCTGCGCACCTTGTGGGCCTGCATTTCACTGGGCTCATTTAATGACCACTTAGCTCTGACTCACAGGCTGGTCTTGGGTTTCAGGGTGCCAGGTGAAAAGCTGTGGCTTACTGCATCCCATATGGCATCTTCTATTTGTGAAACAGGCACTTGTGTGACTTTGTGTCCTGTTATTGCACCTATACTATGTTGTCCTGCTTATTGCTAGTATTACTACTGCCCGCAACACAGACAACATCATTCTAGCATGAATCATCTAAAGGACCACGTCTCTGGCAAATGTAGCTCTGATCTGAAGCTTATGAAAAAATGCAGGTGAGAATAGCGCACTTGATCTTGAGAAACTGAAAAGATAATGTGAACGGAAGCATACCATGAATAAACGAAACTGTCTTGAACACCAGCTGGAGATAGGTGTGCAGTTTGTGATGATTTATGTGATAGGGAATGTAAGCAATGGTTACTGAAGTACTGAATTGTCATCCAAAAGTGACATTCTTGATACAGAAAGATACTGCGTAAATAACAGCCATCATTTTTGCACTGAGTATTTTGCTTACTCTAGTGTTGAACTGTAAGAACATTAAATAATTGATAGTGAAATGCACCAGCTCTGAACCAGACTGAAATCCTGGTGATAGGTGAGGACAAGAGCTTTCCCTTTTCATTTTTTTTTTTTGGCTTGTGTGTCGCCACATCTGTTCTAATGAAGTCTCCTGCTGGACAGTTGATGGGAGCATTTGCAGCATAATGCAGCCTCCGTATTTTAATTATGGCCAGTGGCATTTTGTTAGCTCAGTCTGCCAGTATTTCCATTGTGATGCTTGGCACAAGCAAACTGGATTCATCTCCATATGGAAGGAGGCAGCCTGCATAACAGAGGCCATAGTTCGGATGTTGGTTTTGGTCCCTTTTGTGGCCCAACCACATATCCAGCTTTCACACAACAAAGCTTCTTTTAAAGAGCGTTTTCTGTAAAGTGAGCCATAGTCATCCTGGTGTAATTCCACTACATCAATAGATTTGCCATGGGGAACACATTGCATTATTCCTACAACAAACCCATATGAAGGCTTTTTGGAAAGCTTTGCTCCTTTACCCTGCCAAATTGAATATAGGGTTTGGTTTGTCCTACACTTTTGGGTGGAAGGGTCTTTAGGAAGAGGCTGTGTTTTGATTTAGTGCAACACTTGCACAATGGGATCCTCCTTCTTGGGTGTGTTTACAGTACCAATTATATTAACTCTCTAAACTCAGAAGACAGATATTTTCTCAGAACATATTCCTTCTTTATTTGTTATTGAAGTCTGGTTTCCTAGGGATATGAATAGATGCATTACATCACAGGTCAGTTTTGACCAACTGCAATCATATAGCTTCCAGTAATTTGGAAAATTGTAGTTCTGTTGGTTCCTAACCAATGCTGTCCTTGTAGCTGTGACAGAAACACCACACTTGTTTCTTTTGACTTGGATTTTGTTTCTAATATAGGAAAACAGAACACAGGTTTGTAGGGTAGGTTTGTCTACATTTTGAAACTGAAAGGCTGTGATTGGCAATTCTTCCATCTGTTATTCAGCAGTTCCTGCCAGGAAGAGAAGATGGGAGGGTTAAATGAGGACTGACAGCAGAAATAACAAATAGCACAAACTGGAAATAGATTAAACTTGTTCCTATTCCTTTAACTTGAATTTTACTTCTTACAAAATTTTTTTTGGTGTTGATCTACAGAAGAACAATGCAAATAGGAAGCCACATGCTTATGCATGGTTCAGGGCAGAGGTGTGTCTGATATACGGGGTTGAATGGCTAGGATGAGGTATGAATTATTAGTACGTGATCTAATTTGTGGCATGGACCTGTGATGCATGTCAGTTAATGAGATGAAAAGAATTTCCTCCTCTGCACTGAACTACGTAATTCTTCATTTCTTATGAGAAGATATGAGAAGTAAAGCACACAAGGTTGGTCCCAAAAAGTCACTGGTAAATCTCAGCTGAAGAATGTCAACTTCTTATTTTAAATTAAAATTAATTTAAATTTAAATTAATTTTCTCTTTCCTGTTCTACCTTCATTGTTCTTCTTCTCATATATTCAGTATCAATAATGGCTTAATCTGTCTGTTTAGGGCTTCAGTAGTAATAGCTTTTATCACTGAAGCATCTAACACACATCACGAGCTATGGTGGGAGCCCTTGGAGCCTGTAACTCTGGCAGTTTCTGATATCTTCTAAAGGCTGTAATGATATTGCTAGCTTACAACAAATGAGCTATGAGTTTATGAATGTTGTTTCACTGGACAGCAGTTCTTAAGGAGAGACATGTTCATCATGGAATATTTTTCCATAATTCAACGTTTGGGTTGCATAATGTATTTCATACCTCAGGCTGAAAGTTACAATTCAGAAATCTGTAATACAGGGACAGCTGCAAAGAGTGACATCATTATTTATCTTTTAACTATTTTCAAGCCTACTGGATTTTTGATTGTGTTGAAAAAATTCGTTTAGGACAAGTTGATTCACTGTGCTTGTTTTTTATGGCAATTGCAAGAGGCCATTATGAATCCTCTTTCAAGTTCTCCTGAGGAACTCTTTCATAGATTAGGTAGTGAAGAGTCATGCACACTTCACCCACTTCTCAGGATCTATCTCTGCTGCACAGAGTTGGAAAGAGAGCTGCCTTTCTGAGTCAAGATGTTGGAAATGAAAAGCGTGTATCAGCTTACAGGGATACGCAGTAATGCTACATGACTTACAAGCACTTTTATTAAAGGCAGTACAAAATTGGGTGTAATTTGAGAAAATCTTATATCTGCAGGACTCTTGCTTTGCTTGATCAGGAGTATGATTTCATTTTCAGAAGCTGTTACAAAGGCATGGTTTTCTCACATCATACATTCGTACATAACTTTTATTAGATAAACACAACTTTTTTAAAGACCCAACATAAATTCAGGCTGTTCTGGGTTTCTCATTATTTGGGATTTTATAAACCCATCTCACAGGCAATTTCTTGGGGGTCTGAGACAGACAGGGAGCAACTGATGTTCGTGTGGGCCAGTGTTGGGCTCAGAGTTGTGATATTAGGTGGGATCACTTCCTTTTCCTCATCCAGCTAAAGGGGTTGCTGATGGCTGAACAGCAGAAATTTAGCATAAGTAAAATAGATAATAGTGCCCCAAATACCTTTAAACAACCTTTGTTATTAATCTAGAACTTTTTGTTTCACATAGAAATCCTGTAACAGGACAGTTTGCAATACCCACCTGCACCAAATTTCCCTCCTGTTTTGCCGTGAGAAGGTGTGGGTATATATGCTCATGCTTTTCAAGCACACCTGTGAGAGGCACACACAAAATGGCCTGCGCTCTCCCTCCTGCTGATGGTGCCATGCTCTAGCAGATGCACCAGTCCTATACGTTGGGGCCAAGGTTTTGTCAGAAAAGATTCTATTTCATACATAAAAGACAACAAAAAAGCTAATCAGTTGAATTCTTCAGCTTGGTCTTTCATTAAAATCCATTTTCTGAAGGAATGGCTTTAATTGCTGACTGCTCATCAGGTCAAGCTCACCGTTTACACCAAACTTAAATGTCTCATCAAATCCTTATGAACAGTGCATGTGTGGCAGTTCTGCTTTTGTTTGAAGAGGCATGTGCTTTCTAGTGTTTGTGTTTAAATAAGGCAAAGCTGTAATAATTACAGGTGTCATTAAAACTCTCAAAAAAACTAATTGACAAGAATCATAGAATTACTTAGGTTGGAAGGGACCTTTAAGATCGTTTGAGTCCAACCATCAACCTAACGCTGCCAAAACCACCACTGAACCATGTCCCTCAGCACCCTATCTACCCGTCTTTTAAATACCTCCAGGGATGGTGATTCCACCACTTCCCTGGGCAGCCTGTTCCAATGCTTGATAACCCTTTTTGTGAAGAAATTTTTCCTAATATCCAATCTAAACCTCCCCTAGTGCAATTTGAGGCCATTTTCTCTCCTCCTATCGCTTGTTACTTGGGAGAAGAGACCGACCCCCATCTCACTACAACCTCCTCTTAGGTAGTTGTAGAGAGCGATAAGGTA
This sequence comes from Chionis minor, assembly GCA_013398295.1. Classification (NCBI taxonomy): domain Eukaryota; kingdom Metazoa; phylum Chordata; class Aves; order Charadriiformes; family Chionidae; genus Chionis; species Chionis minor. The sequence goes on from VZSF01009115.1 coordinate 177,769, forward strand.
TCCCCTCAGCCTCCTTTTCTCCAGGCTAAACAACCCCAGGTCCCTCAGATGCTCCTCGTAAGACTTGTTCTCTAGACCCTTCACAAGCTTTGTTGCCCTTCTCTGGACACGCTCCAGCACCTCAATGTCTTTCTTGTAGTGAAGGGCCCAAAACTGAACACAGTCCTAGAGAGGTTATTGACTCCAGATCTCCTCTTTAATGAATGATGTTTTCAAGAGCCCAGAGCCCTGGAGACTCCTTGTCTGCAATCAGAGGTGTGACTACAGCCTGCACTGCTCTACCCTTTCTGTAGTGAGCCTATGTGATAAGAACACAGACAACTAAGTACGGAGGGTGTCAACAACAGCTGCAGTTTAGATAGCGGGCATATCAGCAGAGGATGTGCTGTAGAAAATGGGAGAAGCATGTCACTCATTGTCCAAATAATTATAACATGATGAGAGTACTTCATTATGTCAGGAAACAGAAAAACCAAAACAAAAAAGGCATTACCTTGTACAAGACCTCATAACTTTCTCCTTTCCTTTTTGGTGTTTTTTGTGCTCAATCTGATTTACCAGATTTGCCACACAGCAATCCCACAAGCTCAGAGTTGATACCAAACTGTCCTAGAGGGAAATTGCTCAACTTACACAGTTTATATCAAATGAAGATTGATTACAGTGGTTTATTGACCTACTAATGCCACATAATTAACCAGTGATCAGTGAACTATGCATTCAGGATCAATATCAGTAATTCAACAGGTAAATCATAATCTTAGACATCTGTAAAATACTAGCAAACACAAATTTCTAAATACCTTTCTATAACTTCCCCCCCAGAAGTGATGAATTCCCCCATAGTTACCAGCAGACCCACCTCTCCTGGACGTGTGCGTTCCCTGACGTGCTGGTCTCTGCAGCCTGGCACTCCAATATTTTCCTGGACTATCTCCAATATGCCCCTGTCTTTCTTGTACCAGGGATCCCAGCACTGGACACGTCACCCAGATGTGCTCATCAAAGGAGCAGGACTGCCTCCCTTGACCTGCTTGCAATGCTCTGTCTGATGTGCTCCAAGAGGCTCTTGGCTTTCTTCAAACAAATAATGACAGAGAACAATCTTAGTGTCTGGTGGGTTTGGAACATACTGTCCCCAGTTAAAAGCTACCCCTAAGCATCTACAAACAAATATACACGATTTTTCAAACTATTAGTCTGTGCTGTAGTCTATGCCACTGCATTTTCACTACTATTGCTTCCTGTACTAGGGAACCAAGGTTTATGTGGGCTCACTCTAAGTGCTACAGCTGCACTCTTTGATGTCAGTTTTTGAAAGTACTTGGTGTTTGAAGCTAAACCGTTGAATTTTCAGCCGATGTTACTGATGTTCTAACACATGATCCTTTCTGCCAAGTCTGCTGCGGAATGGAAATGGTAGAACAGATGTGAGGACAAGAGGTAGTTTCTTATCTTTAGTGTGATGTTCTAAAGATAGCACAGTAACATCCTTAATTTGGTGCCTTAGTGGTGACTGAGCTATTTCTCAAATCTGTGGTAGTAAGTACATGGTGTAGCTTCATGTTTTAGGGTCGTAATGTCCTGTACTGTTTGTTGCTTGGTACCAATACTCTGGTCCTTCTGTCTGCCGGAGCTGAAAGCAGATCTGGCCTTCGTCTGCAAAATGATTTGCTAGTGTTAGCTCATAATGTGATAGCTAGTCTTGCTGCATAAACAATACAACTGATAAACGCTTCTTGGGAGACTTTGAATTTAAAATCAAGAGCTCTGAAAATAGAAGCCAAAGCAGCTACTGGATAAAGTCTCAGCCATGTTTCCCCATGGGCATTTCTAGAAAACCTTATCTTCAGAGCTGGTGAAAGGAGTGAATCAACTGATACATCCCAGAACATTTCTCTCATTCTTTTGAGTCCTTCATAAAAAGCACAGGCTGCAATAAAAGCAGCCTTTCCCTAAAGAGAATCAATCAGCTATCAAACTGCATTTCCTTTCTCAAACAGATATCAGATGCTGTACAAGAAAGCACAAAAGACATTACAAAACAGCCTTCCCACAATGAAAGCTTCTCCCTAATTCTCTATAATTAGAATGACTTTTGAATGAGAAGCAGCCTGTACAATTTGTGCTGCCTGAGAGACTTCCTGCTCCAAGGAGCTATGAAATAATAACCCAGAGTGGGCTGCGTCAAACCTTCCCCAGCAGAATTAATTTTGTCTCCTGGACATCAGTGAGAGCTTTGTGATGGATTCATAGAGTAGCTGGGCAGAGGGGCACATGGTGATAACACAGTTTGGTCTCAGTGTTACACAGACCATGAGGCAGACCTGCAAATTTTCACACCTAGACAATTTCTGGTAGAGCAAGACACACTCTTTGGGTCTACAGTGTTTTCCCTTGGCTTCCTACTGACCCTTGTGAAAGCCACATGTGCTGCATTGGCCCCAAATCCAAATGCTGACCAATGCCAGCTAGCAAATCAGAAGTTTCATGCTGGAATGCTCCTCAGTTTGCATCAACCTTGTAGCCTTTGAAAATGTTGCTTGCTGTATTAGGTTTGCACCACCATTTATAGGGAATGGGAGGAAAAGACACTGTTGTTTCAAAACAAGTATTATTCAATGTTTATTAAAAGCAGGTTATTTCACTTATTCATATATCCTCAAAGGCAGTTCGAGCCTTCTATATACATATCTTCTAAAACTAAATAATCCACAGTCAATAGATGCTCCTTTTTAGTGAGTATGGTGAATTAATGTCAACTGTAAATAATGTGTGTACTTATATTGCCCAAAAGAAACATGAAATGAGAGAGGTTTGTGATTTTTTTTTATTTAACCTGCTAGTTGAGTTATACGCATATTGTGGCAGTGTCATAGCCTTGGTCAGTGAAATTATATTAAAGAAAAGCTTTGTTTGCTAAGAATGATGTTAGGCTACTGGAGAGGTAAGTGGTGGGAAACTTGACCAAAAATACCCTCAATTATTTTAATTTTGTACTTTGATTACTGCACTAGACTAAGCATCCAGTCCAAAAGGTGCTCATTTTTCATTTGCAACAAAAGATTTTGGTGAAGAATTTTTCTAATCATGGGTCAGTGAAGATTATTAATTTTTTAAAAATCTGGCCCACTTGGAATACCTACTGATTTTAATGGGAGATAGAAAAACGAGTAGCTTGCTATCTTTTACCCTTTCTGTTTCTTCTGATATCCACCAGTGACTTGACTTGAGCACAAAACCTGCTTAGCTACACAAATAAGTTATGGGAATCAAAACACATAGAGCAGGCATAGTTCAAACTGTGGTCCTCAGAGTAAAAAGTCACAGCAAGATAACAGAAAATAACAGAGGAATGAACTAATGTCAACAAGTATCACTTCTTGACTAGGAGGACAGGAGTAGGGGGAAGTGGGGTTGCCAGAAGGTAACCTGAGGTAACCTAAGACTAATTAGCATGGTGAAAATGCCCTGGGAGAAGACCTTACATGCTGATGTCAGACCACCTTTGTATAATGAACTAGCCACTAATCAGAGCAGGTGCAGGAGGGCATTAATTATATAATCAAAAGGTGATCAGTGAACAAGTTTTGTGTAACTTGTTCTTTGTTGTAAACTGTGTAAAAACCCACAACCCCTCTGAAGAGGTGTGCTCGCTTTGTGAACTATCGCCTGGCACCCCTTTCTGTCCAGAACTGCGATAAAGATTAGAAGGTGGATCTCAACTCTGCGTGCTCATTGGCTTCTGCAAACCGCGCACAAATCTAAACCTTGACAACAAAACTAAGTTTGTAAATGACTTCTATGCTGCCAAGGCTGTATTAGCTCCTGCAACTTCTAGAGCAACTGAAGAGGATGCTCTACATTATGGCACCTATTCCATGACTATTTTATACTTTGCTGCAGATCTTGCAATCTCTTAGTACTTTCACCTATCTCCTGATAGCCACCATGTATCCGGTAGCCCTTTGCTTCTCTTCAAATGAGGAAATTTTCCCCCCTCCACGGTTTAGTATCCTCTTTTTCATGGAAAAGGAGTAGAAGATGGCAATAAGAAAGGGGGTCAAGATGAAGCTTGTTAGAGGAATGTTATCCTAAATTTATTCAACATTTCACTTCCTTAGACTTTCCAGTTTTTCTTAATTTCTTTGACTTTTGTTCTTCTAATGCAAAAATAAATCTTCTAGATCTTCAAAATTCAAAACAACGTGGCAGTTTTCATTATGACTTTATTATTATACAATAGCAAGGACATAAGATTCATAGACAAATGATTGCGCCACTGTTTTACTTTGATGGACTCATTATTTCTCATCTCACCCACCACAACCCAGTTCTGGAAATAGGTTTCAGAGCTCCTTGAGAGACTCCATATTATGAATTTTGCCTTTTGTATACAATAATTATCTCAGTCTTTTCATGTAAGTAAAGCTCCAGCTGGAAAAGCAAATAAACTATGTGTCAAATAATAATAAAAAGAGATGCTTAATAGTACATTTTTGAAGTAGTCTATTTGCTATACAAGGCTAAATAACTTAAAACCAAAAATCATCTGCTCCACTGCTCCTTGTACTTGCTCTCTCTCTGCTTTTTAACCGTAACATGTCCATGACGCTGCGTGCATATATGTCTCGCAAATTAACATTGATATTTGAATCGCTGGATGAGTTCTTTGTGAGTTTCTTTAAAGCTTCACGCTGCCGAAGAGCAGCTTCTTTTATCTTCAGTGTAAAGTAACAGGCAGAAAAACGGTCATTTATTATAGCTATTGGCAAAGCCAAAACCAGTATTCCTGATAGTATACATATAAAGGCCACTACCTTACCAATGGTAGTATCTGGTCTAATGTCACCATAACCAACGGTTGTCATGGAAGTTGTTGCCCACCACCAAGCACCAGGTACACTTGTGAAAGTTGTGCCTGGCACACCTTGCTCAACAAAGTACTCCACGGTGGAAAATATAGAGATTCCTACAGAGAGGAAAAGTAGCAAAAGGCCAACCTCCTCGTAGCACTGGGCGATAGTCATCCCAAGGGACCGCAAGCCTGAAAGACAAGAAATGCTGTCAGTAGGCTGATTCACGTAGCTGCCGTCACAACTTTGCAAAACATCTCTTATTTGAAAGCCGACTGGCTTCTGTTTTTCTTTGACTTCTAGATAACCTACCTTAAGAAAAAAGGGGTGCTGCTCTCAACACAACTGGGAAAAGACGATTTAAAGAAATAGACCAAAATGTTAGACTGAACCCCTGGAATCATCTCTGTTTCCTTAATACAGAGCATAGAAATCTGACTCATTACTTGTTTGAACTACGTATGCATATGATTCAGAAAAACTAACCAATCTTGATATAGTAATTGGCTATAGCAGAAGATCAAGCACAAATTTGAATAAGTTATCTAAATAACCATTTTTGCGGTTTAACCCCAGTCAGCAAGTAGGACCACGCAGCTGTTTGTTCAGTCCTCACTTTGGTCACTTTGGACCAAGCAGCCCTTAGTTACCAAACCTGTGTTCCCAGGTGGACGCTTAGAGCCTAATTCAGTCCCTCAGTATCTTCTCCTTTGCTCAGAACTGTTTTCAATCCTTTTATAGCTCTCATAGCCTCTCTTTGACCCCTCTTTCCCCCAAAAAACCTATCTTTATCTGCAGACATCAAAACAAATACGGTATTCCAGCAGCAGCTGCATTTGTGCCAAAACTGGCAATAGCAAAGCCTCCCAATGCAAACATGATATTTTCCTATTAATTCTCCAATATACTGCATCAGTCCTATTGCCTGTGAGCTGCACAGGCAGTCTGTATGCAGCTGACTGCTCTCCGTAACCTGCCATGTTCCTTTTAGAGCTGCTGCCTCAAGGCTAGACTGCCCGACAAAGCAAGCAGGAAAGTAAATCCAGTAACAGTGCAATGGATAAATGTTGCACGCATAAATAAAGAAGGAAGATAACAGGGTACCAGCTCAGCTGAGATACATGGGAGACTGAAATTATCTTCTGAATCACAAGTGATTTTGGACTGGTTTTTAATTCTGTTCTTTAAAAATGTACTATGTTTTCTTTAATAAATGAGAAAAACACAATGCTTACAAATTGCCCTTTATGGGGTACACTTCTGTCTAAACCACTGTTTGCAAAATAGCTTATTGGAGCTCTGCCCCTGCTTGCAGACTTCATGTGCTCATTAGGGTAACAAGCAATTCGATTTGCTTTTCTTTCCTCAATCTCAAACTACAAGATGTTAAAATTTCTTGTTGCTTTTGGCTGTTTCTTTTCCCCTTCAGGTCTAATGTTTTAGACTTTAGGTTTTAAAGTTTTTGTTTATGTACAGCAAACAATGGAAGTACACACTGGAGTTTGCAGGGAGTGTTTCCTTTTTCAATGTTTTCTTCTAAGAAAGTCCATTTAAGGACTTGCCCATATCCAGGTTTTGTATTACTGTAACTCTGATCTGTTGGTTAGAATGTTCATTACAATGATATAATTTAAATCTGGAACACAAGGGGAATACCATATATCAGTGTAATTTTTTCTCTGCTAATATGCCTGCCTCCACATTTTAAAAATACGCTAACATAAGCAGCATAAAAGCTGCGTGAGACAATTGCAAGGATCCAGATTGAACTCTGATCTTCCAAGGAAGTTACTATTATCAATTGCCCTGTAAAACTCCCTAGTGACAAGGTAGAAGAATCAATCCATTCAGGTGACCTACGAAGAGGATACTCCAATGTAAAATTATCTCTGTAGCATTTCTTTTCAAAGCATAAATGAGTACTGTAAAAGCCAGGGTCTGCCCCTTATGATGGATCCTGAGAATACTATAGCTTCTATGCTGCCAAGGCTGCAACTCTTGCATAAACCAGGTCAAAATAAGGAGGAACAGGGCAATGACTGCTAACTCTCTGCATCACATTGATAACACCTTCAGTCAAATATTTTTCCTATGGTTAGTTATTCTGACTGTTTAGGAGTCCGGGTGTTTTTTTAGTAATCATAGTTCTATTATCCTCACCTAAAACAAAGGTACTGAAAAACTGCAAAAGGTACAGAGATTCAGTGTCTGAAAAAACAGAGCTCAAGCTGTGTCAGTTATCAAAAAGGAAAGCAGGTATTGAAGAATTACCTTAGTCATCATAAAGCAAAATAATAACTAAAGAACCCTTTAATTTGCTAAAGAAAAAAAAAAAAGAAAACAACTCAAACCCAGAAACTACAATATGAATTTAAAAAAAAAAAAGAAATTAATTTGGTGAGAGCACATAATTACTGAAATGAATTATCAGTGAATTGATGGTTCTCCATCTCTTTATGTCTTCAGATGAAGTCAGAAGACATTTTTAGATGTATCTATGAACCAGACAACTTACTGGACTCCCCAGTTCATTCTAAGTGGGAATTAGTTGGTGTATCCAAAAGAACTACAACATTATATTGTAACTTTTAAAAATGTCTCTGAGCCCTAGCACACAGCCAAGCTAGGGCTGTTCCAGCACAGACACCTCAGCAAGTCTTATGACTTCCCACAGAACTCCTTGCCAGGAGCTGTAACAGCTTGTTTAGTTGTGCTGGAAGGTGTGAAGGTGCTGTAACAGAGCTGGCACGGGGTGGGCAAGCAGACCCGGCCCTGGGGCCAGCAGCAGGAAGGGGAGGTGTTTCTGCCATGCAGGTCAAGTTCTGTCTCTCTGTTGCCCAAAAGTGGCAATACAAGCTGATGTTTGGGACCTTCAGTTTACACACAGTGTTTAAATCATCCTAAATTTTAGGCACTAAAAGTGCTGAAGTTTTGCTTTTTCATCTATCCAGAAGCATCTCAATCTGACCTTAGCCTTCTCTCAAACATATTGCCATCAGAAGCAAGATGCTCACACCCTACTTCTCTTCAAGGAGTCAATCGGTAAATGCTTCCCAGAGGAGGACCAGCAAGGCTTCCCACAAAACATGGCCCCAGAAGGAAGCCAACAGCTGGGGGGCATCAGAGAACGTGGGAAATGCAGGTTCAGTTCTCACCTATTCTTGTAGCCACTCAGATCCTTAATTTTGGTATCTCAGAAGAGTGGTCTCACCTTCTAGCTATACATTTTCTGGGTAGAAGTACTACTGATTTCTCAGTTGCTCCCTGATGAAGTACAACACTTTGCATAAGTAATTACACACTCAGTCCAGTCTAGCTCCAGTGTTTCTAGGCATCACACCCCTGCTATTAGCTTGGCTCAGCTTTCTAAGGGGCAGAAATGATTCTCCATTCCTTCTTCTGTCCCTTCCCCACAACAAGGGTTAATCTGTCATTTCTTTAAACATAAAGTGAACAAAAGAAAAAAGAATTATATTATGTTTTTCCTAACTCATTTCTGCCCCTGACAGCAGAGTCAGGCTGCTGTTGGGATCCCAGCTTTGCTATGCGATCACCACGCTCCAGAGATGCTCTCCTTGTGAATGCGATCATCCCTCCGTGATGAAAGGAGCTGCTGCTTGCAGCCATGAATTTTCTCACCTCTTGTGATCTTGCACTCCTCTTGCCACACAAAGCAGGCAAGGAGTGCATGAAGCTTCGTCTAATCTGAGAGTGCAGGAGTCAGAGAGAAGCTTCGCTGGGAGGCAGCTTTAAGCTGCCAGACCCAGGGCAAGAGAGCAGAATCGTTGTGAGTGCCATCCCTAAATACCGAGATTTTTCAGGACTGCCCTAGGCGTGTGCAAGGAGGATGGTCTCAGAGTATGGTACTTATGGGATGCATCTTGCATTAGCAGCTGTGGTTAAGGATGTGTTTAGATGCACATTAACAAAACTGTCTTCTGCTATGAACCTCTAATAGTCAGAAACAGGGCTTCAGATGGTCGTGGTTTGGGCCAGATTAGCCCAAGTAAGCCAAGCAATAGATGCTCCCTCTCTTCTGCAGAGCCTCACTAAACTAGTCTTACTAAACTAGTCTCTCTTCCCCTCTCTCTTCTGCAGAGCAGGAGAGAGAGAAGAAGAGAGGCTAGTTTAGTAAGAACTAAACTACTTTAATGAAATGTAAAGGAAGAAATAATAAAAAGAAAATAATTACATATATACAAAAACATATCAAGCTCCCAGGATGACAACCACGTCACCAGCAGGCACCGAGGAAGTCCCAGGCTGGACTCAGCAACAGATAGGAACTGCATTCCAGATCTGGATTCAGGAACACACGGATCGGAATCAAAGGCAGCTGAACAGATGGAGTCCTCCTCGGATGCCAGCCATTGAAGAAAGGGAGCTGACCCTCAGCTTTTATCCTGAGCATGATGCAGATGGGATGGAATACCCTGTTTGGTCAGTTTTGGGTCACCTGTCCTGTCCACTCCTCCCCGCAGGTGTGACTCCTCTACGCTTTTCCAAGTCCGACCCTCCAACGGGGCAAATAACAAAGCTGGCTGGTCTTGAATGTTAAAGCAATAAGTATAAACAAGAGCTTGTCTGCATACCGTGCCTTGGCATCAGCTATAAACATGGGTCTTATCGTTCTGAGAGTGAACACTTTCTGCACAATGTACTGTTAATTTCAGCAGTTAGAAGAGGCCTAGTTAGAAAGTAGAGTCTGAACAAAATTGGTCCTGTTTCACCTCAAACCAGGACACAGGTCTACAAGTGTATGTTTCTGTTTTAATTTATTAGGGCTATGTTTTGTCTCCGTAGCAGCATCTCCTCTGACAGAAGATCGAAACAGTGACTTTCTACATTTAAATTATACAGCCTTGATTTAGTGTTCTGGGCCTAATGGGCAGCAACTCTGAACTACCAAAGAAGCAAACACAGCGACGGTAATGCTGCTCTGGATGGTTTTAATAGGCAAGCATGTTGCATCTTGTTTTCAAACTGGTACTCTGATAGCTCGCTTCCAGATTAGGAGACTAGACTTTGATATAATTAATACACTTCTACCTAACATGGAATGACTAAAGTCCTAATGGCACTCAATACTGTGATATAAAATGTGGTAATATTTTAATGAATTTGAGAATAAATAGACACAGAAGTTTATACCATACCTGCATATCAATACACTTGTAGTTAACAGTTATTATACCAGTGTCCGAAACACCTGGTTTACTTAAAACTGAGTTTCATGTAACAGTCAAATGCTATAAACTGGAAACTTTATAACTCAAATCACCGTATTTCTGGATAACTATTTTGTTATTCAGCACAGAAGTGCCTTGATGAGTTAAAATCATTTTCTTATCTTCAAAATACAATTAGAGAGGAATGCATTCACATTACAGCTACTATCAAAAGTGGGTAGCAGCCTTTCTTGCAAAAAAACACCTCGCCAAACCCTGCAAAAATTATAATGAAGCAACACAAACTCATTGACAGACTAAATCATTATAAGCTTCCTCTTAACTGCTTTCTAAGGGACAGTTATACATCACTGTAGGCATAATCTAGGGTAGGCAAGTAAGATTAAGATACTTCCCAAACCACTATGGTTATGCTCAGTAGCCATAAAGCTACTCCCTACCAAGTAGGCAGGTTCACCACCCCTTCAGTGAGAACAAAAATAGAGACACATTCTGCTGCTGTGAGCACACTGTAATGCCTGCTGGAGTAGGGCCAGTTCACAAAGAAAGTGGAGACGGCTCTCCAAAAAAAAGAAAAGAATCAGCCCGTTCCTGCTCCATAGCAGGAAATCCTGGAAGGATACATTGAGTGCCACGTAAGAACGAACATCCCCATCTTCGGAACAGGCTAATATTGCAGGACAGAGAGCATGATTTGCCATTAGGATCTGAGTTTTCAAAGCTCCAGGTGTTGGCTGTCAAATTTAGTGCCATATTCAGCACTAATTGAAGTGGGAACATAATTAATCACTTTGAGAACGCCAAGCAGTGGACAACACCATGGCATGGAGAGCGTGTGGTGGGAATATGGCTTTCACTCTTCCATGTATCAAGGCATGCATGTGTCATGAAGTAGTAACAAAAATGGGGTAAACACAAGGGGAAACGCAACACCTTCCAGTCATTTCCAGCTTCCTCTGATATATTCCCACTGGAAACCGTTACCTTTTATGCCTTTCCTTCGCTTGTCAGAAAGAGTGAACGAAAATGTCCTCAGACACGCATTTCTCCTTCCACCCTACCGCTGCTTGCTGTTCATCCATCTGTCTGTGCCCTGTCAGAAGTGCTTGGACGCCGAGGGGCCCAGGCTGACAGGGGGGCGCTGACTGACGCTGACACTGCTGCTCTGAGCTGCACCCAGGGCCATCCAGCAAACAGCCCCCAGCTGTGCGCCACGTATCACACACACATCAGGGCCTTCTGCATGGCCCGAGAGCCCCTCTGCCCACTGCCCCGTGTGATGCAGTTTCAACCGTTTTCTGAAAACAATCTCTACCCTGGTTGTTTTCAGGATCTATGATGTAGACAAAAATCATGATATATTTCTTTGCATATAGTTCTTAACAAAATAAATCATGACAGGTATTATAAGCTGTCATTAATGGGCTTTTGATAACACAAAAAAGCGTGGTTCAATGATCTCTGCTTTTTCTCTTGCTTCATCCCTAACCAAATCAACTCAAATATACGTTTGTAAATTTGTGACATTGTGAACGAATCGTGGATGGTTTACAGTATGCAACTTTGGGGCCTGTTTTTGTAAATATTCTGTGCAAACAATATACAATGGCTTTACAAAGAACTAAAATTTATTAGAGAGGGCCCCTGCCACTCAATTATCCATGTCCAAAAGTAAGATTTTCACAAGCCCCTACTGCTAACATTAGATTGGGTGAAAAGGTTAGGCAGAAATGTGCACAGAATGGGGGACTGTGCCCAAGAAAAACTGCTGTAGGCAGCAAAAACGAGAATTACCACCGCCATGGCCAAAAGTACCTGTTGAGTGTCTTCCCAGCTTTAGCATCCGCAGGGCTCTGAGCAGTCTCAGCACTTGGACAATGCGCCCCACGTTCTCCAGTTCTTGGGAGCTCTCCCCACCACACAGGCTCTCCACCAGCAGGGTGATGTAGAAAGGTAAAATAGCAAGGAGGTCTATGATGTTTGCCACACTCCTTAGGAAGCGGCACCGATCCCGTGCACACAGGAACCTCAGAACAAACTCCACAGTGAACCACGCAATGCACAGGTACTCTAGGGCATCCAGTAGTGGTGGTGCCAGCCAGCTTAGCTCTACCGAAATCAAAGCCATGTTGGCAATGGACACAACAACAAAAGCCATGGACAGAGTGCCGAAAGTCCTGGCTGCTGCAGAGGAGCCAGGCTTTTCCAAAACTTCCCAAAGTTTCTGTCTGACACTAGGACAGAGGCTACCAGAAAAGTCTTCTTCTTCATCTTGGGCATCCAGTTCTTCTGCATCTTTCTTGATATCTAAGGCTTCGCTCAGCTCCTTCCTCCTGAAGTACCTGCCCAGAAAACCCCCAAATAGATTTTTAATACCAACATGCATGTTTTTCTCATCCCCTACCACATGAAGCATAAGAATACAAACTAAAGTATATCTTATGTGAGCTCAGAAAACCCTGATGTCAAGCATATGATGATTTTACTAATTGAGACCCTGCAGCATGTTTCCACTGACCTGATGTTTCCATTCCCTCATTTCACGTCAGTGACAGTTTGCATGTGCAGAGTAATTTTATTCTGATAGCATGTTTTTTTACACACATCATGTTGACCACAGTACGATCTGCTGTATGATTAACATGCATTCTTGTAGGCAATCCTGGCACAACCAGACCCTCTGCTTTTAAATTCTCCGCAATATTATTATTTATATTGCATTTTTATTACATTGGTGTGTATCTGCAATACTAAAAGGGAAGACATAATAAAAGCCATGCAGTTCATGGATGAAGTTCTGATCGATACACACTGAGATGACAAGTCATCTTTCTTTCTTTCGTTAAATATGTGGGTCCTCACACAACAATGTGCACAAGCATCTGTGCCGAGTAAAACTTACAGATTGTAAATACATACTTAAGTGTTCTGTTAGAGCAAGAGTATATTTACAGAATAATTTCACGATACAAAAACATTCCCAAAGTACACTAAAAAATCCTTTTCTTTCTTATCTGTATTTCTTTACTGCTGCAAATCTCAAGCCTTAGACAAAGGGGCTATGCAATTGTGCCTTAATTTGATAAACAGTTACTCCTGCATATGCCAGAGGTTTGTAGCTCCTTGTACCACCAAAGAAGTAGGAGCTTTGTTACACCTATGAGCTTAGGAAGAAAGGGATGAAAACTAGGATCCAACTCTCTCAGCTGCAGAACTGGACCATGCTAGGGTAGGGTAATTTCAGTCTCCTTTTGGGGTGGCGTTGCTTCTTTGTTTCCTTCTATTAATTTTGACATAACCCCTTTAGATAAATAGTAGTTACACTCTTTAGAGAATTCATCTCTTCAATACTAACAAACAAACCAGTAACACTAAAAATAGGGGGGGGGGAAATTAACTGCAAATAGAATTAACAGAAACATCTTGGGGGTGGTTCAGTCGAAACCCACCTTGTTCCTAAGCTGCCTGATACAATTTGTTTCTAGCGAGCCATGTTCCTGTTGTTGCTGCCCTCTCCTTGTAAGCTGCTACATCCATGTGCCACGCTTCCCATCACGGCTCCGCCTGGAGCCATGCCACCCACACTCAGCCTGGCAGGTGATCACCCCCCTTCTGCCTCTCCAGCTTAGATCTGGAAATCCTCCAAAATGAGAAGTGCGGGACAGGGAGGCTCCAAACTCTCCCAGCACCATGTTTCACTCCGCATCCAATCCCTCTAACTAGGACAGAGCCCAAACTGGATGACTGAAAGGACATCTCTCCTTTCACAGCCTTTTTCATCTCTGGCATCATCCTTTCAAACATTTTGAGCTTCCAGGGCCAGTCCGAAGCTGGTACAGGACATCCCAGACCCTGCTCCTGTTAAGGTCTCACTTATCCTGACTCTACCACCAATCTGTCCCTCAGCAAAGGTCAACAGTGACCTCACCCAACACTTCTCTTCCCATTTCCTACACCCATCCACCTCTAGAGTAGGATTCAGGACTGAACTCAACCACCTTTGAGCACACTTTTCCCAATACTCTGCTAAATCACCCCAAGTGCTGGATCTCTCACCTGAGCATCCCTGCACATGAGTCAACGCGTAGCACACCCAGCCCACAGTCCTGCGGGCGGCACCTTCCCACAACTCACCGGTCTCTGCAGCAGGAGTCGATGCTGAGCTCATCCAGACCCCAGTACTGGATCTCCTGCAGGAAGGAGAGTGCACAAAGCTGCTCCATCACATGCAGCCTCCCTGTCTGGTAGTAATTCAGGATGTAGTGAAACGCCTGGGAGCTCCGGTCAAAAAAGTATTCATTCTCCACGAGGTTGGCATCATCGCAAAGCTCGAGGAGGCCAGAGGCCACGTCCCGGGCAGCAGAGACCACTACGGCCAGTTTGCCAAGACGGGTGTCAGGGTAGCAAGACAAAGTTTGCTGGGACATCACAAAGCGGCTGCCTCCTACGTTGATAGTAAAGCAGTCCAAGGAGGGAATGACCTTCTGCAGCAAGGGCCCCTGCTCTTCCTCACTGGAGAAAACACTGGAGTCCAGGGAGCCCAGGGACGTGCTACTCCCTGGCTCCTCCAGGGATGCTTGGGAAGAAAGAGACATGCAGCAGGGAGGCGACTTCATCCTGTAGCTGCCAGCAGCAGCCCACACTCTCCTGGATCACAACAGAGCTGCAGAGAAGACCTCCCCGCCGGGCTGGGGGGTGGTGGCGGTGGCCGGGCCAGCCGAGAGACGTATCACTTCGCTTTGGCTACCGTCCCGGGGTACACCTCGCCGTCCCCGCCTCCTCCGCGCGGTGCCTCCATGAGAGACGGCGGTCAGGCTGGGTGGCGAGCAGCCCGCCGCCGCCCGCACCTGTGCGCACACGGAAGGCACAGCGGCACCTCAGACGGCTCCACCCGCCGCCCGCCGCGGCCCCTCCGCCCGGGCGCTCACCACCACCACCAGGCGGGGCAACGCAACCCGCGAACGCCGGTTCCGCGGGGCTCCGGGATGCCCCGACGGCGTCCCGAGGGGCCGCGCCTCCCCC